>CM040244.1:8206576-8234076 GCA_022545495.1 Chrysanthemum lavandulifolium | reverse complement strand
TTTAATGAGGTAATTTTTCCAGATTTTTTTCAGGAAAATCGCAGCAGACCAGTTTTTGTTAGGACAACCTGACGGCGTCAGGCAATGTTGAAACAAAATATCAATTTCGTTTTCTGGACGATTCATAATTTTTGAAATTCCCAATTTTAATTTTCCTAAAAACTTCAAACATCTATTCCACAAGCATTATATCTTAATTGCTTTCTAGTGTAGTTGTGTGTCATATATAGTTTTACCGCCGATTTACGCGAATGTTTCGCTTTCTCTTCTTATGAGTATGCAGTTATATCGACAAGAAGAAAAACACATATTGATGAAGCTTATTACTTTTGTATTTTTCTTGAGGAGGATTTAACCGCAACTTCACACATATCCTACCGAGCTAATAAGGGGAGTATTAATTTATTTTCCTTACTTACATTCCTTTATCATAACTTTGATACTCTCGGAGAACATTGGGGACAATGTTCAGTTTAAGTGTAGAGAGGAAGAATAAAACGGGAACTTAGAAACTATTCAATCACTTGATTATTTGTCTTGTCCTTGGTAATTTGTGTAATAAAAATAAGAAATTTTTTAGGGCAATTTTAGCACCAAATTTAAATTTTTTATGACATTTACAAGCTAAACTTTAGTCTTAATAAAGCGCCTCATGGATAGGAATTATATGACTAGCACAAAAATCGATACCACCAAATTCCACCAAAAATGCGAGGTTCGCCCCTAGATCTTTAGGAATAAAAGCATCTGTCTTTAATGCTTAGTGAGTGTACCGGTAGTATAATAGATTCTAGAACTTGTTTTGTGATGCATTCCGAGATCGCTAGTGAGACTACACTTGTGTAGTTAGAAGTAACTAAATGATAAGAGGCATTAAGATAACCCTTGTTTTAAACCTGTATTATAATTACATCTTCCACATCGGTTGAGTAATTACCCCACACCCTTGCAATGTACTCACCTTTAGTTCACGATACCCCTAGTTAACCCCTCAGAGCCTATCCTTTTCGCCGTTCTCGTGATGTTTCAGTTTTCCGAAATATCAATGAAGAGCTTTGTTTATAATCCACCCTGAAATGTACACCCAAATCGCATTAGCCACCTTGTATGCACTCATCTTTAGTTCATTATTGTTATAAATACTAAACCCTTAGTTCAATTATCTAGTTACTTGCATGGTTGCTAAGTCGAGTCATATCTTTGTACGCAGCTTTGGGGCGATTTGGACTCATGGGTAAAAGTAACATTTTATGGAGTAACAGAAAGAACGATAAATTCAAATTCCCTTTGTCTACGTAATTAAATACTTCAAGTGTTTTGATCTTTTCAAATCGGGTCAATTAGTTTAGTTAAAAAAACTCAAGTGTAGGGATGCTCCTATAAACCGTTATATTTTGATGTTATCGTAGATGATGATTATGTAAAAAAGTATGAAAAACTAAATAAAAAAAAAAGTGAAAAGAGTTGTCAAAAAAAAAATGAAAAAAATGAGAAAAACATACGGGCTACCATCCTACATATATCTTTATGTTTATGTTTTGTTTCAAGTTATCTAGTGTTAGTGAGTTGAGTCTTGGCTTAGCAACGCCACCCTTTAAATGCTTGTAACATAAGATTTTTGACTTGCCACCACTATATATCCCCTATCCAACAAAACCCTTTACTTCCCTACCCTAAGCCTAACGTTACAACCCTTATAAAGACCTCTTAGATAGTTATTCCTAGGTGCTTATGCCAAAGCGGTGGAGGTTTGATCTATTCTCAAGCTTATGGTAATATATGTACTATGCCGTGTAATGAGTGTTTATCTTCCATTTTCATTCATATTATATTTCATATAAACCCGAGAGATGAGAGAATCATCCAAACACCAATTATGAGGTGCTAGTATATAATTTTCGTGCTTGTTATGACTATTATGACACTTTTATTTGTTGTAGACTATCTTAAACCAATGCTTCATGCCCCCTAACTTATAAATTGAATGACCAAAAGCACATTTACTTGAGGACAAACAAATACCAAGTGTAGGGATATTTGATAAGAATTTAAAACATACGTTTTTAGGGGGTCATTTAAGCCTTAAATTGACACGTTTTATATTAGTAACTACTTAAAATCGTTTCTTTTCACTTTTTAGGTCTTTTGGAAGCAAAATACTGGAATGAAGCATATTTGGACAACAAGGAGCGAAAACTTGAAGAAAATGGTAAAGTCAAGATCAAAGACACTCCGAGACTGTTTCATTACATCTCGACGGCCCCAACAAAAGGGCGACGCCGTCCTCTATTAAAGACTTGATCAAAAGTGCACGCGACGGCTCAAATGGAATTTCTGGTCCTAAACGACGACGTCACGCCTTATTCTCCGAAGGCGCCACTCATAATTTTCACACTAGACGCCAAGATCCAAGATTCGCACGACGCCCCGCATGAAGACCCACGGCGTCACACATCTCAAATGACGCTGCACCAACGATGACTTGGTTCAAACGGAACCCTAATAATGGCGACCGACAAACACGAGAGTAAAAAGTATTATTGTCGCGATTGTAAATCTATATATAGAATTTGATTTTTCCGTATTTTAAGAGGTAGAATTTTGGAGAGCGAGACCCTAACTCGCTTGTAGTCCGACTTGACAAGATTCTAGGGTCCCATACCGTTTTACACATCAAGATAAGTATGTTTATCCAATTTATCATTATGTCACCCCATATTCAATTGATTGTGTATGCTTGCTTGTTTAACATGTCTAGCTAAATTACTTTTTTGTTTGCTTAGATCTATGAAACATAGTTATTGATTGTTGTTAGGTTGTCTCTTGTCTTAATTGGTAGACGCTAGAGTAAGGAAAACTGGCTTCTTCTTTAATTGTTGCGAGCTTGAACGTCGTAAATAGCAAAAAGCCATAGGAGTGCACCTAGGCCATCGTTGTGTTTATTGCATGAGTTGTAGCTGTGTGATAATAGTGTATTCGGGGGAGATGCTATTGCACTTGCCGATCCCGGGTATTCTAAAGGAGAGTTCCAATTCATAGAACTAGGAATTAGGCACCACCTACGACTAATCGAATACAACACACCAATTAAGATAAAGGAAGTGACAATTCAACCCACCAATAAAAGATAACTAGGAGTAATAGCATCTAAGTGAACACATCTTTAATCATCATACGAGCATACCTCAATTAGCATAAACTATCTGTAGTCAATTAAATAATTAGATAATTAGTTAAGTAGTGAAATCGGTAGAAGTACTACCCCCCAATCATATACCCCGAGATTTTACCATTGATTTTAAAAAAACCATAAAAAGGACTAAAAAGAATCTCTTTCTAGCATTCCTATTCCCCTAGAGAACGAAATCAATCCCCGAGGCTTACCCCATACTACACTACAACGATTAGGTTCACTACCTAGAGGGTTGAAAAGCTTGCTCGTAGAAAATGAGGTTTTCTCGACCCCGAACTCCGCATCAATGTTGAACAGGATTAGTAGATAAATACAATGCGCTAACATTATCACAATAAACAATAATAGTTATAGACAAAGGGCATGCAACTCACACAACAAATTGCGAATCCAAGCGCTTTACGCAACCACATTAGCAACACCACGATACTCGCCTCAACACTGATCCGAGACAACGCCACCTGACGCTTAGCATACCAAAATAACAGATTGTCACCAAGAAAACACAATAACTCAAGTCGACCATGCAGTAACTGGGCAACCCGCCTAATCTGCATCCGTAAGAAATAAGTCGAGAAGTAAAAGAAACATGCAGTTGAAGACCATGATCAAGAGTACCACGAATATAGCGTAATATACGCTTCAAAGCATGAAAATGTGTATCACGAGGTCATGCATATACATACATACCGCCGAACCGCTGTATGAAATATCTCGGGCATGTAAAGGTAAGATATCGAAGGCACCGACTAAGCTCTATATAAGGTGGGATCATCAAAGGCTTACCATCACGTCAAGCTTGTCTAAACCTACCGAAATTTAACTTTATAAAAAAATCTATGTAAGAACCTTACTCTTTTTGCAAGTATTCAAAATCTTGAAATTTGGTACAAACTGGATGACTTATTAGGTATTACCAATGTGGCTAGGTGGCAATCAGTCGCACTCTCAATTGGGAGTATCTTGTTTTGTTTCAAACAAGAAAACATATCCTCTTTTTTCCAGGTGTAGGGTTAATCTTTCTAAATGTGAGATTTCTAGACATAAAAATGTGGAATATAAGAGGCTTGTGAGTCTATATGGTATGGGTTCAAGCTCAACAGATGAAAGAGTTGATGGGTCGAGCTTAAAGAGTTAAAGATTTATTTAGAGGGCGACGCTATGTGCAGGTGCCGTGGTGGTGCAAATTAAAAAAAAAATGGGTTGGGGGAGATAGGGAAGACGAGGGTAAAATAGTCATTTCACAGAGGTTAGAATAGTAACTAACGAGAAATTCTAACAATCGTTAAGCCAAGGGACACAATTTGCGGCGAAACATCCACAATAGTGGCATAATTTGCAGAATAATCTTTTTGGTGGCATAACTTGCGAAATGGGATATACTCAGGGACAAATTTTGCAGTTTACTGTAAAGTAAAAATTACAATAAAAGCACAATTGTCGAATGCACACATTAAAGTGTGCCAATAAAAAGTGAGAGGTTGCAAATCAATTTCCTTTTTATTAACTCTTTCCAAGCATAAGCCTATAAGATGTTGTTTGAACAATGTGTGTATTTGTATGCTTTGTATTCTTCAATCTATTGAGAGTATACATCATTTTTTTAGAGGTTAATATAACCGTTCTTGATCATCCACTCCATACTCCAATGGTTGTTAACATGTTTTAGCGACCAATAAGCCCACCCGAAGCTTGCACGTCCAAAGACATCTAACTGAGCCTTTGAAAATCTTTGGAAGTCCTCTTTACTAGCATCTCTAACTTGCCACTCAGCCACCCATTCGCCTACAAAATCACAAATTAGCACATCGTTTCATCAAAGTTTGAATGCATCGTTTGTAGGGGATATGTAGTAATAACGAACACCGTGGATATACTTAATCTCCGAAAGGCGTGTGAACACTTTCGATCGAATCAATTCGGTGGTTCTACCAAATTATTCAATCGGATACAATTCAGAGAATGAGAATTTTCTCAGATGTGTGTGTGAGATTTTATGAACCAAGAGAAAATATATGACCAAATAAACCGCATATAACTATGATATGGATAACCGCCAAAGGCAGTTTTAGGGTTTCCAAGTTGTCAAATTTTCCCTCAATTTCCGAAAGTTAATTTCGAGAACATAACTTTAGCGTAATCATAGCTCGACCCGGCCGGGGCTCGCCTGGACCCCGCTTAAATGAGGTGTGACTCAGACCTCCAAACCTAAATGATGTATTATTATGATGAAATTGGTCAAAACAAGTTAATCCAATTACACTAAAATATCCAACATCGTTTGAGTATAGATACGTACCAGCAAAAGTTAGAGGTCCATCTGTGGTCGTGATATCTTGAAGTTCGTTAGAGCGGGTTGTTTGGATGAAATTAATGTTTTGTTCAATGGTCATACCATTGAAAATATCAGAAAAGAGATTGTAGTAATGGACATCAAGAACAACATATGGCATTGCCTTGGCAAGAGGAAAAAACTCTTTTGCATCACCGCTAAGTCGAGTTGCTAGAATTACAAAAGCATTGGGAGCATGCCTTCTTACAGCTTTATAGCCAGCATCGTAATACTTGTTAAGTGCACTTACAGTGACCCCTGATGCATTAGGCTCGTTTATGAGCTGAACAGCATATAAACTTCGATTTGTCGCGTATCTATACAAATTAAATGCATATTTAAATAAAGATCTGGAAAACACTATGTCAATTGCCTTGATTTTTATGCCTAATTAAGGGTTATATAAAATTTACCTAGCACTGAAGAACTCAATGACTCGAACCGTTTCTTGAATATTTTCATCTGTTAGGCCCCATTCAATTAAACCATCCCTAGTCGCGCTATGCTCAAAACCATTTTGAGACCCTGGAGCCGCATGTAAATCCAATATCACCTTCAAATTATATTTCCTAAGCACGAAATAGAAAAAAAATGTTACTTATCATATTGTTTCAGTCGAGAAATATATGCTTAATAGAGAGGAACATATGCATACTCTGCCCATAAGAAGGCCTTATCAAGGTATTGCAAAGATCCTCCAACAAAAGGCTTTGGAGGAGTTGGGTCACTACCGGTCCACCACCCTACCGGAATTCTCACAGCGTTTAATCTACTTGTTGCGATAAACTCGAAATCTTTTTCCACTATGAATGTTTCCCAGTGGTCCTGGAATGCATAAGAGCAAACCACAAAACAACATCCAATATTATTAGAAATTAGTAAGTTATTTCAAAAAACAAAAAAGTATAAAAAGTGTCACATTTAGCCATTTATGAACCTTTTGAATAGTCAATAGTACCTTTCAGGCTTTGACCCTTAAAATTTATTAAAATGATGCTGACTTATATTGCTATATGCGATCATATTCAACGAGTATCGTTTGAAGGTTGTTATTTGTGCTCAATACATTCCGCGATATAGTGTTTCACAATCGAGCTTTGAGTTTGTTGTCGAATCGTCCAACACAACGAATAACAATAGCAAGAATAGTAGTAACAGAAATAAAGCAGTACAACTAAATGAAATCTTACTTTCATAATTTGGGGTGCTGTTGAGGTAAAAGTTGTAATTACCCTAATAAGCTAATCCTTCGTAATCCTTCGGTCGAGCCCTCCGGATTAGATACCTTCGGATCCAGAACATTAAAGACACCACGCTGCTAGCCTCGCCTAGGGTTTTATCCCTGACCAAGCTCAAAGCGAGAATGAGTATATGTATATGTCGAGTAAAATGCTATGAAAAATAGGTGAGAATTGGTTAACCTCGAATGTCGTGCTTGATTCCTTTATAGATGCGAGCTTTGTCCTCACCCGAGATCACGCGGGCGATAGTGACTTTTTAGGCGGGAGTTGACTTTACTGCTTAGATTCCGCTCGAAAGGGTCGCTGGTTCGACCAAGATTCCTTTCCTTTATGCATGATGATGTCAGTGTCCGTTATGCCGGGGTTATGTTTAACCTCCCAGATATGATTGCATATGTGTTTGGTTCAATTGGGGTAGTGTGCCTTATCCGGAGATTTCCGTGTCGAGCGGTTTTGGCTTATGGTCGGGGTTAGGTTCTTCGGCATTTGACTAAGTTGCCGGAGGTGACATACGCCAACATGTCCCCCCCAAAGATCATGTTAATGGACATGTTCATGATATTGAAAGTATGTAGTGCGCCTCATGGTGTTTTGTCCGTCACCCTTTCTTCTTAGCAACTCTTCCTCCCTTCTCGCATTATTATTATTATTATATTTTTTTTTTTTTTTTACCGTGGAGTATGACACGTCAGAGGTTACGTGGCATCGCGGTTATACGACGCGCGCCACGCGGCATTGTGTGTGCAGTTGCGTGGTGAGGATTTTGCCACGCCACCTCCGACACGACGCGACGCCCGCCTACCCTTATCTTTTGCTTATAAATAGCTTGTTTTCCCTCATTTTTACCACCGTAAAAGTTTTACTCACACGCCTCCTCTCGTTATTTGGCCGAACGGTTTCCTTTGTTCTCCGCCTTCCGTCCTGTGTACTACTCTAGTTTTTCCTCTTAGTTTTATAGGTGCACCATTCCTTCCTAAGAAACATGTCTCGCACCGTCCGGCCATCATCTCGCTTTGGGATCCGGCCGATTTCGAGGTCCGCCCCAACCCCGTCCCAAATTTGATTTAGATAAGTATATCATATGACCGATAAGTCGCTGCAATGGGCCGTGAGGAGTTTGGGATACCTTCCGACCTTCATCCGAGGTCGCCACCGATGACTTTACCATGGGGCAACTTGGGATGATGCTATAGGTTATACTTAGAATATTTTATTGAAGGGGGATTGCTCCTTTTTCTAGCTTCCTCTTAGACGCTCTTCATTATTACAAAGTTCACATTTCCCAATTAGTACCGATAGGTTTACATAGGGTTACGCTGAGGTATATAGCCGTAGCCTTCACATTACTCCCACGACTTCTTTGTTCCGAGCCTTTTACAAATTACATAAACAAGGGCACCGTTCACGCTTAAGCGAGATGGTAAGCAACGAAAGTGTGCTTTCAAGAAATTTTGTCTTCGCAGTAGGTGGAAGAGATGCTTTTTTGATTGACCGTCGGCAAGACTTTGCTATGCCGGAGGCATCCGGACTGATGTATCCGATCCGCTTCCCACCGGGAGTTTTCTATGCCTCATGCGGATTTATTGTCACGAATGTCATAGACTTGATTAAAATTCACCGGATTTTTGTATGCCGGGGTTGTCGGCCAAATGGAAATATCCCAAGTTATCAAGCGACTTTGACGGATGCCGAGGGAATGGTACTGCCCAGATATTTTCCTTCTTTGTTTGACATTTTGTGTTTTCTTGTTTAACATTTTCCATGTATCTTGCAACTTTGACCATGTCCGACTATCTTACTAAGCCGAGCTATCGCAAGTGGGGCTACAATGACTCGAGGGATAAGTATCGTGAGGGCAAGCCCATATAATGCATGTTAGTCTTCCGAGTCCCTCGGCACGGCGGTCCCATCAAGACCAATGCTATGAAGAAAGTCGAGGTGGCCGAACCCAAGGTTTTAGAGGCCAAGAGAAGAAGAAGAAGGCGCGGAGGCGAAGTTATCAACCCGTAAGCGCCGTGTCGGGAAGGTGGCTCGTCAAGAGACGGAAGAATGTCCTACTCCGTGATCAACTTGATTCTCATACGAACCGACGGTGAATACCGCTCATCCGAGGGCCAACCACCGAATGATCCGCCGGTTGTTGAGAAGGGATTTGAGGTCACCCAAAGAACAAGTTGGGGATGCTAATGATGCTAATGCCGGTGTTGATGTGGAGGTCGGGCCGAAGATCATGATGCTCAGGCTTCCCAATTTGTCGAAACGCCCTCGTGAGGATGGTGAGTTGGTTTCTTTCTATTTCAATCATTTTCTCATATCGCTTAATTATTTCATGTGCATGCTTAAGTTTTTATTTTTCTTTTGTAGCTAATTCTCCTCCTCCCCGCGCAAGGCAAGGGTACCGATGAAGAAGGTACTGCCTAGCGCCACCTATGCGCCGGGTGGTCAATCAAGAAAGATGAAAGAGTGAAGGGTACGAAAAGTATCGGATCTCATGGTTCATCCGCCCCTCCCGCCAAGAGGAATATATGCACTGTCGGATTCTCGAGTCACCCAGCGATCATGGGCTATCCCGCTAGGGGTTCGCTTGCCTTTGTGGATTTGCTTGTCCGCTTTGAAAGTCTTGACCTTGATCACCGCCATTGGTCGACGAGCACAGCTGAGTGTGATAAAGCCGCTAAAGACAACTTCGCTTTTTGGATAAGACTCATGGAATTGAAAGTGGCTAAGGATGCGCCGGCGAGACTTCCGCCGGGAGGAGGGTTTGAAAAACAGTTCGCACCGGAGGTGAGAAAGCCGAGTGGTTAAAATTGTCCCTTGCTCGTGAGTGAAAAATATCAAGTTTGGAGAAAGAGTTGATGGAGACGAAGGGGCTCTAAAGAACGAAGAGGAAGAGAATGCCGTCAATAAACAACGCCAAGAAGTGGCTATAGCCACGGAATCTAGAAATTGAACGGGCGAATCTTGTTGGGGACTTCATCCCGCTGCTCGTCGCTCGCCTTCATGGCGCTCATGAGTACAAGGCTCACTGGTCCGCTCTTTCACTGAGTGGTATGGCGGGTGGTTGGACGGTGTCCATTGGCCGCTCGAGGAGGAAGTGCAGGGATATTAGCGACATCGAGGATTTGATATGGATGCTCCTACCAAGTATTTAGCTCGCACGATGAACTCTTTGTGAAGGAGTATCCTTACGCCGCCAAGGTTCAAACGCTTGCCATCGTCCTTACAGCTTTGTCTCGACTTTGATGCCTGACCCCGCCCCGGATCATGTCGTTGAAGAAAAGGTCGAGGATAAGGATAAGGATGAAGGGACCAGCCCTCCCGTCTCGTTTATTATCATTATGTTTTTATTTTTAGATAACTCCTTCGTGACGGTGATATTGCCGAACAATGTTATTTTGTAATGATATGTTTTGTAATCTTGAATGGATTCGTTTGGGGAATTTTTGTTTGTCGAATGAAATCTATAGCCGCTCTTTTACATCTTTGTATTTATTTTGCTGCTTATGTATGGATTATTATGTTTACTTGACGATCTCCTCTAGGCATGGATAGTTCGGTTTTGCGCTTGGTTTGGTTTTCTTGGGCATAAACCATCTTTTGTTGCCATCTTTTATCGCAACCCTTTGGGTATAAACCGCTCGCATATTATGGCAATCTTTTCGGATATAAACCATCTTTTATCGCTCGGGCAACCTTTTGGGTATAAACCGCTCGCATGTTATGGCAATCCTTTTGGATATGAACCATCTTTTATCGCTCGGGCAACCTTTTGGGTATGAACCGCTCGCATTTATGGCAATCCTTTTGGATATAAACCACCTTTTATCGCCGGGCAACCTTTTTGGGTATGAACCGCTCGGCATTTATGGCAATCCTTTTGGATATAAACCACCTTTTATCGCCTCGGGCAACCTTTTTGGGTATAAACCGCTCGCATTTATGGCAATCCTTTTGGATATAAACCATCTTTGAACATTGACCATTTTTCCCTGAGGTCGCGAGTCTGCTTGGGGATCATTTACTAATTATGTTCGAAACCCTTCATGTGGAAAATTGCCCTCCGAAACATGGGAGTCGTGATTTTCATTAAAAACTTGCTTAAACATACCGCCTCTCGGGCTTAACGGTTACATAGTTCTTTTCTATTCTACAAGAAGCATTTTCTTAGGTTCACCGCTCCAAGTGCGGGGACCTCTTTCCTTCTACCGTTCAGAATTGTAGGAACCATTGTCGATGCCTCCGTTATTTGGTATGGGCCCTCCCATTAGGTCCCAACTTCCTTGGTTTTCTTGTCACTGGCTTCATTTTTCCCGAGATCTAAGTCTCCTACTCGAGCTTTTCGCCTTTGACCCTTCGATTGTAATATCGCTCCACTTTCTTTTGTACCGCTTCCTCAACCACCGAGTCTCTTCTTTCTTCTAAGAGATCCAGACGAAGCCCTTTCTCTTCGCTTTCCTCTTCTAATCTTCATTGTTCGGAAGGCGGGCATGCCAATTTCGCTGGAATTACAAACTTCACCCCGTATGTCAAACCGAATGGTGTTTCACCGCTTAGTCTTTAAGGATGTGCGATGAGCCCACAAAACGCTCGTAGCTCGTCGACCCATCCGTGATCTACTTTTTCCCACCTTTGTCTTGAAGCCATGCATCAAACTTTTGTTTGCTCGCCTACCGCACTGCTTGCTTGAGGATGTGCCACTAAAGATTTATCTGCTTGATGTTTAGTTTTCACACCAACGCTTGAAAGGGTCGTGAATGAAGTTGCTACCATTGTCCGTTACAATTATATGTGCAGTCAAACGACACACGATGTTATTCCACACGAATTTTATGACTTCTTTGCCTGTGGTTTTTGCTAGGGGTTTGGCTTCCATCCACTTTGTGAAGTAGTCGATGGCCACAATGACATACTTGACCTTCCCGGGTGCTTCAGGGAGAGGGCCCAATACATCCATTCCCCATTGGAAGAAAGGCCAAGGTGACATGATGGAAGTCATGAGAGTCTCTGCAGCTTTGAACCGGGAGTGTATTTGGCAGATTCGATTTTGAATGACCTCTCGTGTCCCTCGCATCGCTGGCCAATAATATCCTTGCTCGATCGCCTTTGCTACCACGGATCTTGGGCCGGAGCGCATGCCACATGCCCTTCGCACCTCCCCGACCACGAATTGGCCCGCAGCTGGCCCACACACCTCATCATTGGGCCTAAATATGACTTCTGAACAAGACTCGCCTTCCATGATGTAATGAGGTATCTTCATTCGCAAGGTTCTTGCTTCGCTTTCGCCGCTAGGCCATTTTCCTTCCGTAATGCACCGATAATGGAGACATCCGCTTTTCCTCTTCTTCAACTATCGCCCAATGACCTTCTTCGGTTGATGGTGTTTCTAATACTCGACAAGTATTTCTTTTGTCAAGTGATCGAATGCCACGGAGGCCGCTTTGCTCAAGACATCCGCTTTTGATTCTCGTGCTCGGGAATATTTTGTATTCTCGAATCGCTCAAGCATCCGATATATTCTTTTGCCTTAGCTAAATACTTGGTCATGCTTTGTAGGTGGTGAACTCTCCGTTGATTTGACTTGATACCAGTTGGAGTCTACCTTAGCATTTAATACCGGATCTTCATGTCCTTTGCTATTCTCATCCGCCAAGAATGCCTCAGATTCTCGTTATTTGTGCTAGGGAAGTTAAGTCAAGAGCATATGTGTACTGCTTGATCGGGACTTATCAACACCAAACCCGCTCCCGAGCCTTTTTGTTAGATGTCCGTCCGTGAATAGCGCCCACCTCCTTTGTTGTAGAGACATTGCACACTTCTTTGCCTTCCTTCTCTCCTTGTTTTGCCGACCGGTATCTCGCTTATAAAATCCGCCAGACCGCCTTGACGGCGCTTCGGGAATGTAAGTGATCTTGTATGCTCCCAACTCTACCAAGAGACTTCATCGCCTTCCAAGATTCGGGTTTGCTTAATACATCCCGGATGGGTTGGTCTGTGATTACCTTGATGTGATGTGCTTCAAAATACCTCCGAGTCTTCTAGAGCAAAGGTCAGAGTGCTAAAGCTAATTTCTCCGAGGAGCATAATTTCGCCGGCCGTGGAGCGCTCGCTAACATAGTGTACCCAAGATTTGTTTCCTTTCCTTTCTACCATTAGCATAGCGCTTATGGCTTCTTCTACCGCCGCCAGATACACGAAGAGATCTTCTCCGCCACCGGGCCGTTAGGTCGGGTAGCTCTAAAATCACACCCTTCATCTTTTGGAACGCCTTCGGCCTCTTTGCTCCAATTTCCTTTTGGTTATCTTCGTGACATTTTTCGAGTGTCAAGAAGGCAACGCTTTCTCACCGATCGGACAAGAACATGTTCATAGTCGCCACCTCACCGAGGCTCGTGATCTCCTCGAGTGTTCAGCGATTGCATGTCGGCTATTGCCTTTGTTTTCTTCGGATTAGCTCTTATTCCTTCCGATGTTACGACATAACCGAGGAATTTTCCTTCTTCCACCCAAAAGAGCATTTTTCTGTTGAGCTTCATGTTGATTTTTCTGAGGTTGTCGAACGCTTCGCCATGTCCGCTAGCGCTTTACTTCACTTCGCTTTTGATCACCATATCGTCAACGATACTTCCAAATTCCGCCAATTTGCTCCTTAAAACTTGAATCTACCGCCTTTGGTACGTCCGCCTTAAGATTTCTTAGACCGAACGGCATTTTGGTGTAGCAAAGGTTCCATGCTCGTAGAAGGTCGCTTTCTTCGCCTCTTTGGCCATTTGGACTTGGTGATATCCCTTGTATGCATCGAGAAACATTTGTACTTGTAACCCATTACGTATTCAATTTTCCAATCGATTTCGTGGAGTGGGTAGTAATCCTTCTGCACGAAGCATTGATGCTCTTGAAATCCATGCACATTCTCCACGATCCGTCCGGTTTCTTTACCAACACGGGATTGGAAATCCATGGGATATTTCACCGCCTTGGACTATTCCTCGCTTTCACCATTCCTCTACTTCGGTGTTGATCGCCTGATTCTTTTCAGCCGAGAAAGTTCTCTTCTTCGAGCTATTGGTCCGTCATTCACATTGACGCTTAGCTTGTGTTCTATGACTCGACGGGGACCCCCGCATGTCCGGCGGCTGCTGCTTAAAATGTCCTTGTTGTTTTCAAAGCCTACCAATCGCCTTTTGCATTCTTGGGAAAAATTGCCCCAATAGTGATCATTTGTTCGGGAATCGGGGTTTACCATTACTTCTTCCTGCTTTATCATTAGACCCTTCTTCGCTCGAGGGTCTTCTCCCTTACTTTTTGACTCTTTTGTTATGAAATGTCTTTCTAGCCTCCTACATTCGTGAGATGACTATTGATCCGGTAACTGTGGTCGCCACCCCCTCAGGCTGGGAATTTTATCATGGAGTGGATGGTCGAGGGTATCGCCTTAATTCCCTAATACCGATCGTCCCAGATTATGTTGTACGGAGAGGAGATCTTATCACCGCAAACGCCATTACGGCTTCGCGACAGAGGCCATCGCTTCAAAACACACTTTTAGGTCTATTTTCCCGAGGGCTTTATCGCCTCGCCCGAAAATCCCACTAGAGGAGTGCTCGCTTCTTAGCTTCCTTTGATTTCGGACATAGGTTTTGAAAACAGTGTTCAGACATTACTTCCACTACCGCCCTCGGATCGACATAAACTCTCCTTACGGTATCCTTCAACATCCGCTCGATTATTAGTGGCTTTCGAACGCCCCCGTAGAACGGGGAAAAGCTATAGGAACGTTCATCCGCCTTCTTCTCAGCTGCTTTTTTCGCTTTTCTCGCCTATTCTTCCTCCGTATACCATGTTTATCACTCTTCCTCTGCTCGGCCGATTTTCTCTCGGGTGGGTTTCTTCCCTTGCCTCACTTTTTAATAAATGATCCAACTTGCCTGCTTCCAAGGCTTTTCGAGGTGTTCCTCGAGTTGGTAGCGCCATTGGTGAGATGGCCTTCTCTCCGTGATAGTCATGTAACTTGTCTAAGTTTTCTTCTTGGTGCTCCCTTAGAGGCGAGGTGGTGGTAGGTTCAGTTGAAGTTCCGTAGCCAAAATTTCTTTAGGGGCTTTTGAGAGAAGGTTCAAATCTATGGGTCCGTTTCGCTTCGTATTGGTTCCTCCTGTAATCACCTCGTGGTCGCACTGTAGTTACCGCCTTTGCCTGGTAATAGGGATTGTACCGGTTTCGAGGCTTTGGCCCGCCTTCCGCCTCCTCTTCGCTTGCTCGGGAGATTTGTTGCTCACTGGGTCTGACGGGCCGGCTTCCTCGTGCATATTCTCGGTTCCATTCCCTTTGGGAGCTCCGTAGTGTTGTAGGCTTCCTCCGAACGCATAAAATCTTCTACCCTCTTCATCATTTCCGTGATCTGCTTTTGGAATTCACCCGAGAATCGCTTTACCAATTCCGGCACTTGCTTCCACTGGTGAACGAGGATATTTGCATTATTTCGCACCCGGATGTAGCTAGCTTCGCTGGTCCATCTTTCCTTGAACACTAGCAGGTTTCATGAGCTTTCCGCACGATCTTCGTGAGCTCCATCGGTCCTTTAAACACTTCCTCCCGAGCGAATCTCTAGGAAGTTATCCTCGAGCTCTCCCACCGTCATCGCCGCCGCTGGTAATCGCCGAACCACCCGCTTACGGACCGTCCGAGTTTGTTGGAACATCCAACACCATACCGCATTGCCAACCGCCGTGGTTAGCCGCCCGAGAAACGAAGTTACATGGTCATCCGGTCCAAGATCCGCTGTAGAGTTTTATGTTCTTAGGCAACTCAGATTCTTGCCCGGCGAATTCTACTATCCGTCTCGTGAACGGGACCCGGGGCATCTCTCAGACGGCTTGTGTAGATCCTCCATGACTTGCTTTCCTTTCGGATCCGTCTCCTTTCTCGCTATGGTGGGTCCTCGACTTCATCTCCAAAATCTATTCGTATGGGTTGTAGCGGGCTTTTTCCTTGGGTGTTATGTTGTTGTATCAATGCCTTCAACGATGATATGTGGTTTTGTATCTGCTCTTCTAGGCTAGGTGGGTTACTTCCGGACGGTGTTTCCGTGGAGGTACCCGGGGGTGTTTCGGTGGTAGGACCTGCCATTTTCTAGTGTTGGTAGTTAGAATAGCGGGTCCCACGGATGGCGCCAATTTGTTGAGGTAAAAAGTTGTAATTACCCTAACAAGCTAATCCTTCGTAATCCTTCTCGAGCCTCCGGATTAGATACCTTCGGATCAGAACACAAAGACAACACGCTAGCCTCGCCCTGGGTTTTATCCCTGACCAAGCTCAGCGCGAGAATGAGTATATGTATATGTCGAGTAAAATGCTATGAAAAATAGGTGAGAATTGGTTAACCTCGAATGTCGTTGCTTGATTCCTTTATAGATGCGAGCTTTTGTCCTCACCCGAGATCACGTGGCGATAGTGACTCTTTTCAGGCGGAGTTGACTTTACTGCTTAGATTCCGCTCGAAAGGGTCGTGGTTCCACCAAGATTCCTTTCCTTTATGCATGATGATGTCAGTGTCCGTTATGCCGGGGTTATGTTTAACCCTCCCAGATATGACCGCATATGTGTTTGGTTCAATTGGGTAGTGTGCCTTATCCGGGATTTCTCCGTGTGCCGAGCGGTTTTGGTTTATGGCCGGGGTTAGGTTCTTCGCATTTGACTAAGTTGCCGGAGGTGACATACGCCAACATACCAAATTTCAAATGGTCACTACAACAAAATAGGTAATTTTTCACATTTATTAAGAGGCACGCTGCTCACACTTTATAATGTGTAGAGTTGAAAAGTTCATACTTAACATGTGTGAACCAATCGCCAGAAGAATAATTTCACACTTGGAAGTGTGAAGATTTATAAAAAGTTCACACTTTTAAAAGTCAAGATTTAAACAATATGATTTTAAACAACTTCTCACACTTTTAAGTGTGAATAATTTTGCACACTTATAAGTGTGAATATGTTAAGACAAAGTTCACAATTTTGAAAGTCGAAAAAAAAAAGTGTAAAGTGTGTCAATTTCAATTTGTTGGGTGGTATATTTTTTCCCATATTTATCATATCAAAATAGCTAGTAAATCACTTAGACTCCACCAAACACCTCACCATCCAATGTTTAGTGGTCCAAGTCATCTTATATTTCATGTATAGAACTATTGGTAATTATTTAGGCATGCGTTTCATATGCTAAGAAATGATGTTACATTTTTTTTTTTTTTTTTGGTAAAGGGTTAATTTACCCTGGTGAATATATATAACTCACAAAACAATGAAGTACAGAAAATGTGATTGAATACCACATTGGCTATGACCAAAAACGCGCCTATTGTGTTTCAAACCAAAACGCTAACATGCGATTGACAAACCAATCACATGATATACAAACACCTAGCCACTACTTAAAAGAAATAAAGCTCTAGTAGTCTCGAATAAGTGAGCTAAGAATGTTCCAAATCTAAGCGAAAAACTCCACCTGAGATGTCTTCTTAAATCTACATGAAAGTAAATTGAGGCGTACGGTAGACATGATCAACTCAAGAACTTGCTCCTTCGATCGCTTCCTCTTCTTAAAAAGCCTATGATTCCATTCTTACCAAATAAAATAAGAACAAGCCGCAACCACAAGCTTTGCAATAACACTTCTAGCCGAACGCTTCTTGGATATAGGGACAAGATATTAAAGCTTCCAACAAGGATGAAACATTTGGTAAACCAACCAACATCTTCATATGCACCCAAGTTTGCGATGAGAAAGTACAATAAAAAATAAATGCTGGTGAGAATCATGTTGCATTTCACAAAGAGGAAATATAAGCAGGTTTAAGTTAGTATCGCCACTAGCCCACTAACATCCCAATGCCTCAATGCATCTTGAGTCTTTAATTTCCGCCGATCACCAACCATAGATGAAGGGCATGGAAAGAAATACAATGAGAAAACCACACCACCTTATACCAATCGACTTCCTCACCCCTTAGTCTTATGGTATACCTTGTGGACTAATAACTTGACTATCATAGTATCACAGGCTTTGGTATTCCTTGTGGACTAATAACTTGACTATCATAGTAACTTGGTTATGATATTAAACTAATGAATGGAGCTTTATATTATAGTTCTGTTGGAAATGTATATATTTACGAACATGTGAATGTCCGGATTCGAACTCGTGACCACGGGATTGCACACATTAGCGAATGAGAATTAAAGTTAATAATTAATGTTTATGTTTATGATTAATTATTGCACATTAAGTCCGGTTAACGATCGTTAAGTATTTAATGGAAAAATGACTAACGACCGTTAAATGAAAAGAGAAAGGACTAGAAATGGAAAACTTGGAAAAGTTATGGGTTTGGCTTTGGCTTTCTACATGGCGGCCATATGGGGCTTTCCAAGGCCTAATCCTAACTTGTTCCCAAAGTTTACCTACTAGTATATAAAGAGGGTTAGGTTCAGGGTTTCATACACTAGTGCATCAATTAACCCTAGATCTCTCCTTCTCTCTCTCTGTCCCAATCGGCCGAACACCCCATTTGTAAGTGGAGTTTGGTTTCGTTTTTCTTAAACGAGGACTTGTGTTAGATCTAGCAATCGCTGATTCGTTGGTTAATTCATGTGTACAAAACGCGTGGTTGTAAGACATTATTCTTACACCAATTAGTACTTCTTTGTTTTGCTTTGCTCGAGGGTTGTTTTGCTTTGCTCAAGGGATTTGTCACTAGCGAGAGGTAATGTTACGCATACTTTCGCTAATTAATTTATTTGTTATGATCTTAAGTCTTCCGTGTACTCTTGATGTCTTTATGTTTTATTGTTTTTTATATATCATAAACTCAACAGTGGCATCACGAGCCTTGTATAAAAAGTAATTAATTACGGAAACACATAAATAAAATAAACATGTTGTGTTATTATTTGTATGCATTGATCTAGGGTTTGCAAAACCTAAACCCTAATTTTTTAGGGGGGGGGCGTTTATTTTGGTGCCCTAATTAGGGTTTTGTAAACTAAAGTTTTAATTGGATTAGAAACCCTAAGATGCATGCAACTTTATGTATATGCGTAACTATGTTTAATTGCATTAATTGTTAAGTGTAATTTTATGTCCATGATAATTATCGCATGTTTTATCATGGATCCGCTTTTATGTATGTTCTACTTGTTTAAGTGATATACACTAATTTATGATAGATCTAAAATTGGGAAGACCTCAATCAATATTAATTTAATCAATTATGTGCTATGTGGTATATATTTAATTTTGACTTACATGAATCGATGAATCGATGCATGTGGCTCACCTTGTACATAGGTGAAAACGGGTGAAAGTCTTAATTAAATATATGCATATTGACGATCTAGAATTGGTTGTAAGATATAACTTTTCACATACACATCAAACCATAACACAAAGTAGCATATAGATGGAATTCTAGAGAGAAAGTTAGAGGTTTAGGAACTTAGTGAGAGAAAGTGAAAGATATTATTATGAGCTCCAACTCTCACCTGGGAGGTAGAGTATTTATAGTCTTACATAAATCGCCACACTTTGGGTTGTGGATCGGGCATACAATGGGTAAAGACCGTCCGTCCTCCACGGTGTTACTTAACTAAATACTACTAAACTTAAATGAACTACGACTACGAGCTTTCTTACGATTACATATACTTGAGGTGACCGACTCTTTAATACTGGAATTTCTAATTCCTAACAATCTCCCTGTGGAGGTCACCTCAATCATGTACCAAAATTACATTGAATACAAATAGATAATACATTAACATTTGTTCTTGCATTCTTGATGTAGTCCTTTGTTCATAAGCTCGTAGTCATTGATTCTTCACATTGCATGTTTGGTTATTCCAAGTGGAGGTCTTTCTTGATCCACGTGATGATAAGTTTGAGCCATCTTTGGAGATCATCACTATCAACAATCTCGACACATCCTTTGTGGTGTTGGTATGTTGTGATGTTGTGACTTTGGGACCGACATGCTCACATTCGGATCATGATATCTTCTCATCGAGTAGCGGAAGCTTTAGTTGATTCATGATATTGGCAGCAGTAGCGAAGCTTGGAGTGAAAATATCGTAGTCATTGATGCACTAATCATGATTTCTTTGAGTTGAATGTGTTAAGTGAGCATGCGGCTATGGATTGACCGCTTCGCTCGATCACCGCAAACGACGGGTGTACCGCATACAACAATTAGCAATAAATCGCATCGAAGTGTCTTTGATCACTTCGTTGAATCGAGTACACGCCCACGGTTCCCGCTGATCAAGACATGTACCGCTCGTGATCGTGTATAATTCAAGAATTTCCTTGACGGGGTTTCACTTGTCAATGTTCTCAAACCGAACATCTCAAAGAAGACAACACGGAGTGAGAGAACCAAATAATTTTAAGTCCACTCATTGATGAAAAGAGATTTGAAAACAATCGTATTGCTCAATAGAAATAGTTTTTGCAATACAACGAAGGTTTTATTGAAAATCAATTATCAATCATAAAACACCTTTTGGTTTGAAAAATGAGTACACGGTCGATGTGCTAACGAAAGAGTTTTAAGCACAAAGACCGGTTTTTCAAAGGTATCCGCCAATCCATATCTCGAACCGTGATTGATTCAAGAAATTGAATCGCCCATTGTTTCGTTCGGTTGTCACATGGTTGATCTATATAATAGATCTCACATGCCACCTACCAGAGCTTGTTTGATGTTGGCTCGTAGGCTTTCCATCTTCATTGTGAATATGTAAACACATCACTCGGATGTTACAGCAATACCACAAGGATAATGCGTAGGACTCAAGATATAATCTCTTCCACATTGTGTGAAACAGAGTCTTCATTGAAAGTGTCCTAATGAGATTTATTGATGATCTCGTGGCTCTAGACTCAATTTGTGCATATTTGGATCCTATAACGGAGACTAGGGAGAGGGTCTCCTTCTTCAATATCAACCATCTCTAAGAGAAAGTCGATAGATAATGTTGGTTCCCATGAGAATGAAACAAGCCCTTTTAAGAGGAACTTGAGTGGTTTGGAAAGTTGAAGTGCGATGCGTCACTGGGTCCATGACGTCTTGTCTTCAATACCGATGTTACCATCAAGAGCATATGAATTGAACCCTGTTTTCGCCCTAAGGTTGACTAAATGGAGGGCTATTTGTTTTCACCCTTTTCTCATTCAATTCTTTTAATTCTTCAACCCTTCAAGGCTTACCGAGACTTCATAGCTAGAACCTTGTTGGGTTTATTCCGGTTTAGCTCGGTCTTAGTCCGCACTCTTCCCATATCTCATTTTTCTCCTTTATCATCATACCTAAGGACTTCTACACTAACTAGTGGATTGTCCTGGGTAGATCCCTCCGATTCTGGCGGATCATGGGAACCAATACCTAACCTTATCATCCTTATATCACCGTACATAAAGTAAAGTTGGTCGGTCAATTTGGTATTGTTCATCTGCCATTGGATCCAATTGAAAACCATTTGAAAATCAATTCAGATACTTGTGATATATTATCAAAGCATTTTGTACTGAATTGTTTTTGATATTTTAGAACGAGAACTCCCCTCAACATGTGCATCAAGTATTTGAAAATGTTTTGCACACGGAGGCAAGAGAAAGAATTACCTTCTTTGGTTACCATCTTCTAAAAGATATCAACATCACTTCCACATTAAATCAAGTAGAAATAGCATTTCCGGAAGGATGAGGTTTCCATAAATTCGCCCCCCTCAATATGTGCCTCGAGGTTAGAAAAGAGTTTTGCACATACTGTAGGGAACCCGCACATTGGGATAAATGATCACGTTTCAAATCATAGGTTTTAAGATAGGTGCTCCCCTCAACATGTGCATTGAAAAATTGAAATCGTTTGACACATGTGAGAAGGACAACATGTACATCCTTATAAAACCATTTACCGATTTATCGCTTTAAATCCAACATTCTCCCCGATCACAATTATCAAATCATTTGAGATTTGTTATCTCTTATAGATTTAAATTGATTTTGAAAGCTTTTAAGGAGAAATGTGACTTGATTATGAAAGCTTCTTAACTGATAATGATCGGATTTTAAGACTTTAAACTCCATTGATAAAACATGCATGTACATCTTTTGAAAACAATTTAATGCTAAATAACTTTTTAATTTAATTGAAATCATTCTCCCCCTCAATCAATGACATAGGTTGTTGATTGAGAGATAGGAATTTTGACAAATAAGTCCCGATGATTATCAAAATAGAGATTGAGTTATTTTTCAAAGCATTTAGTTTTCGGATAAATGTTTATAGAATCGAGCATGGAATTTTGAAAACATGATAAAACATGGCTCGTTTTTCTTTAAAACCAAGTTATTGCACGAAGATGACAATAAACCATTCTTTTCTCTTTCTCCCAATTTTTTTTTTTTTTTTTTTTTTTTTTTTTTTTGTATTCGAACAACATCTAAAGTCCCGTGTCATTCTTTGAATGACATCACAAAGACCGTAGATGTTATCGAACCGAGAAAACATGACAAAAATGACAATATTTTTTAAGATTTTTCAATTTTTCAAATTTTATGGATTTTGAAAGTTTTATATTTTCTATTTGATTTTTGAAGGTTTTATAATTTTGTATTTTGTTTTTCGAATAAATATTTACAAGAGATAGATGAAGATAGACCTTTACTCCTCATCTTCCTCCCGAAGACGTTTGAGAGTTTCGTTGAAGGCTTTTCAAACCAAGGCGTGGAAGAATAAACTCAAAACGTTCTCTTGGAAGAGCTTTGGTGAAGATGTCCGCTAACCGATATTCGCACCTCACAAAATATAGTTCCACCACACCTTTTTCCACTTGTTCCCCGATGAAATGATGTCGAATGTCGATATGCTTTGCTCTTGAGTGTTGAACGTTGTTGCATGAGAGAGCAATAGCACTTTATTATCACAAGATGCGGGGATTTTGTTGAATTCAAAGCCATAGTCGATAATCGAGATCTCATCCATAAGATTTGAGCACAACAAGATGACATGGCTATGTATTCACCTCTGTAGAGGAAATAGAAGTACTCATTTGCTTCTTTGAAGACCACTCACAAGCTTATCACCCAAAACCGAGCACCTCCGATGTACTTGACGTGTATCTTGACAACTCGCATGATCAAGATTCTGATAGGCCGTTAGTGACATACCGTGTCCTTGGTGCCATAGTCCCATATTGATGGTTCCTTGGAGATACCGAAGACCCATTTAACCGCTTCAAGGTGCTTTTTAGTAGGCTTAGCCGGTATCTAGCACACATGCAAACAATGAACAAGATGTCTGTCTTCATCGGTAGTGAGATACATCGTGGGATCCAATCATACTACGATATTTTGTTTGGTCAATCATGATCCCCGAGTGGTCCTCATCTAGTTTGGTTCGGTCAATCATGGGGTGTCAACAGGTCACTTGAATCAAATCCAAATTTCTTTAAAATCTCATTGCATATTTAGATTGATTTATGAAAATGCCTCCTGGACTTTGTGAAATTTGTAATCCCAAGAAAATGACATTTGTCCCATCATTGACATTTGAAACTTTGAACTCATTTCATTAGAAAACGATCACATTCCATTGGGTCACGAGGCAAAATAATATCATCAACATAAATTTGAACATGAGTTAAATGTTTGCCGACTTCCGGTGAACAATGTAGGATCAATCGCTTCCTTTCTCAATCCGGTTGATAGAAGAAACTTTGACAAAGTATCATACCATGCCGTTGGAGCTTGCTTTAAACCGTAAAGAGCCTTCTTCAAACGATAAACGTGGGTAGGATGCTCGATTCACAAAGCCTTCAGTTGGGCGACATAGACGACTTCTTTAAGATCTCCGCTCGTAAATGCCGCCTTTACGCCCATCCGATGAACTACCATGTTCTTACAAGAAGCATTAGCCAAAAGATTACGATTGCCTCGATTCGAGCAGCAGGAGCAAAAGATTCTTCAAAGTCAATACCTTCTTCTTGACGATAACCTTTAGCCACTAACCTAGCCTTATTTTTCAAAACTTCACCATGCTCATCAAGCTTTACTTTGAAGATCCACTTAAGAGCAATGATCATAGCGTAATCCGGAGGTGGTACTAATTCCATACATCTAATCGATCAAACTCATGAATTGCATCTTGCATGGCATTGAACCAGTTGCCTTCATTCATAGCATTTTTAACATCTTTAGGTTCGATCTTTGAGAGTCAGAGTTAAAGAAGCACCATAAGGCATCGAGAGCAAGTCGTTTACAGTGGATACCGGAAGAGAAGGATTTCCAATGATGTTGTCTAATGGATGATCGTGAGTCCATTTTCCGAGGTGTTCATGTGGCGGTGGTCGAGGGATCAAGTAGCAGAGTCGATGTCTCTCAAGAAGATGGTTCTAATGAAGATTGTGAGCAAATACATTTTCAAATGGAGCATCTTCGAAGTAGCAAAGGGATTAACTTCATCATTGATACCGCACATAGTTCCATGATGTACCCTCAGTTTGATGATTTGTTGATGAGATGAGTGATCAAGCAGCAGCGCTTCTTGACTTAATGATGTTGATATTGAAGGATTGACGTCATTCACAGGAATATGAGCGACTCAAGTAGGAATTGTCGGTTCATTAGCACTTGGCTCATAATGTTCATCAAACATGGGATCAAACAATTTCTTTAAATCAACATCGATGGAGGTACATATGGAGTTTCGGAGAAGAATTTGGTATAAGGGATGAACTAATGGGACTGTTTTGAAGTGCGGGTCTGAACTGGAGTGTCCAGAGCCATTTGACCGGTCGACCATCGAACGTAACGTGAATTATTTCCATGATATTTCGGGTTCTTTTGTTGTAGATTCGTAACCCTTCTTGTTTGGTGCATAACCCATGTAAACTCCAATATCTCGCTTTAGCTCTTAATTTACCTAAATCTTGACCGTCATTTGTTGGATAGCGCAGCACCAAACACACGAAGACCAAACACACGAAGATAGGATAAATCAGGTTTTCGCTTATGAACAAGTTCATATGGAGTTTTTCCATGAGAGGTGAATGAGAGAACGATTTTGGGTGTAGCATCGTGAGAATGGCTTCAAACCCAAAGAAACATTGGAACCTTCGAATAAATTAGCATTGTTCTAGCGGCTTCCACAAGAGTTCGATTTAGCCTTTCAACTACACCGCTCATTGAGGAGTTCGTGAACACTTCTTTGATGACCCATTCCAATACTTTCATAAAATTGACTTAAGTCTCGATTAACGAAGTCTGTGCCATTGTCTGTTCGAACAATTCTAACCGTGTTGTTAAGACTAACCTGTAGTTGCTTGATAAGTTTGATGATGACAGATGGAGTTTCATCCTTAGTCCTCAAAAACTTGACCCAAGTAAATCTAGAGTAGTCATCAACAACGACTAAAATGTATCTCTTCCCATTAATCGTTTGCACTCTCATTGGAATCATCATACCAATGTGTACATCAAGCAAAAGCCTGATGCACTTTACCATTAAACATATCGAAGATGTCGATAAGCAATATCATCTCACGCACCATATATTCTCCTCACATTTCTTTCAACCGAATCAAGTAACACATACCAAAAGGCTCCGAGACCATTTCCCCGAATAGTTGGAATAATACATCCTTCCTCCTTGTCGGTTTTGATACCTCGTAATCAAAGAAACATAATAAATCCATAAACTTGAAATCTTGTGAGAAGAACTCAAATAGCCCAAATGAATCTGTGAGAATCAACTGCTACATAAACTCTCTCGACTATCTTTATCAACCCATATGTAGACAATTTGCGTGACCACCATGAAGAAAACCCGATATACCAAACTTGAAACTGAAGTCGAATTCCCGCATTTGTGTCTTAAGCTTGCACTTAAAGATGGAAGAACGGTGTCGAGAGTCTATGCTTCAAGAAAATCTCTAAGTACTCACTACTCAAACAAAGTATGAGACATTAACACCTCTTGAGATTATCCACATCTTCATCTCGCATGTGACATTGAGTAAAACAACGTAACTCCTAATAGTGATAGTTAACCGGTCTTCAACCATCCACCCCGATCGCCGGTAACTAGATAAACCAAGTCTTCAACTCAAATTCTTAAGCCCGAGCAAGTTATGAAAATAAGAACACGCCTTTGTGAAAGACAACTTCAATCTCAAATAAGTGATAAATGATTAACTCTGAAGTCATCAACTTGTGTCAAATGCCCAACACGTGAAAACAACATACAATCGGATGTACATTGTCCCACTGAATGAACCGGAACAAATTATTCCTCAATATCAATGCATTCTTCCTTAAGAGTAAACATGTAGAAACCGATCCGAAGATTCACCAATAATGTCTTCGACGGATGAGGAAGTCATTTTCTTTAAGTTCATGTGGTTGATTTATAAGCGTGCACATTGAGAGAAACAATAATCCGTAAATATTTGGCAAAGGAATACCAAAGAGCGGATCACTATTCATGAACAATAATCCGTGATGATTTGGTAAAGAATACCCAAGAGCGGATCATTATTCATGAGTGCAAGCTGCAATATTATGATAGTCATTATTAACACCTTGAGGAATAATCGAGATTTGGGCTTGAGAATTCCAAGAAGTACTTTAGATGGTGAACCAGTTGAGTCAATAGAAACCGGAGCATGAGCTTGTAGTCGGATAATCAACATTCGTCGGAGGTTGAAAGTACTCATCAAAACATATCTTTGAAAAAATGAATCCCAAACATTGATTCCCATTTATCCTTATCCTTAGTATATTCATTCTTCATCAAAAAGAATATACACTCATCATCATCAAAATTAAGTCGATAACCATTATTCAAACATCCATCATCATGTAGTATATTCACTCTTCTCCCCTCAAAAATTGCTTCCAAGTTGCCATTTTGATTTAACAAAGTGAATAAGAGTATACACCAATGAACGTAGATCCACTTGATGACCGAATGAGCGTGGAAAAACATGAAGCTTGTTGATGAAGAATGTAGATGAGTATGGCCATTCACGAGAGAATTTCTCATTAGTCAAGATAAAGCGCATGTAAGAGCGACACTTTTCTTTTCTATGAGGAAGGGCACGAAGTGTTATCTGCAGACGCCATTATGATGAAGTACTGAGGCCCGAATCATGAACAGACGTCATAGCGGTTGAATATCAATGTTGAGAAACTTGAACCCGTGAGTTATGAGATATCAATCCATTTGTAATCCATACTTTAAGCCGCCCATGTATTGAAGGATCAAGTATCTGCAATCGAGTAAGGAGTACCCGCACTAACATTACAAGCTTGATTGCATATATATGGGTTAGTGACATTAGTATCCAAACTCTTTGGGGTTTCACGGTCAACCTTGATTTTTTCATCGAAAACGACTTTACGGTAGGAATCCACCTAAGTCCAAAGATCCTTAAACATTCTACCGTAAGGTATCCACTTATGGCAAGGTCTAGGATTGTAAGGCTTTATACATAGTGGAAGACGTATCCTTGTTCCTAGTTTCCAAAGATTTAGCGTTGGTATCCATCTAGGAGAAATTTTTGGTTTGTATTGTTTCACAACATGTTGAACCTTAGTCGCGTTAGGGTCTTAGTGGATAGTACCTTGGTATGTGAATTAGGAAGCTGCTTTTATGTGGAAAAGACCTTAATTTCTAGT
>CM040244.1:7806476-8206476 GCA_022545495.1 Chrysanthemum lavandulifolium | reverse complement strand
TGGTTTGCGAGATATGTTGTTTTAAAAAGGTGAAAATAAAAAAATGGATGAATGTGATTGGTTAATTGGTTCTATGACAAATTTGAGTTCTACATGGATCTCAATCAGTTAGGCCAAAAAATTGTTTCTTTTTGTTGGATACATGAGCGTACTATAATTATTGATCAAGTTTATAGGCCCAACAGTATATTTAGAAGGCCAATAGAAATACAATGCATAAGTTCTTAAAAGATAGTGGTTAATCTAGGGGTGTTCATCGGTTCGGTTATCGGTTTGTTCGGTTCGGTTTGTTCGGTTAATTTTTTTTTTTGGGTATAACCGAAAACGGAACCGAAAACCGAAAACCAAACCCCCAACCGAACCGAAACCAACCGAAACCGAATAACCGAACCGAAAACCGATTTTTTTATTTTATATTTTTATAATTTTTCATTTATTTATATGTATTTTTGAAAAAAAATAATTTTCAAGCTTAAAATATTATATATATATTATAAAGAGTTTTAATATATTTTTTAATATAAATATATAAAATATATATATATTTATTTAATTTCGGTTTTCGGTTCGGTTTCGGTTGGTCCCATAAACCGAACTTTTATTTCGGTTCGGTTCGGTTTTGACAATTTCGGTTCGGTTACGAGTTCGGTTCGGTTATTTTCGGTTCGGTTCGGTTTCGGTTTTCGGTTTATTCGGATATTATCCAACCCATGAACACCCCTAGGTTAATCACTTAATCTGTTGTTTCTTTCCAACCGAAATCAGCTTATATTTTTATTTGTACAGGTACTGCGCCCAACTATAACCGGCTAGTAGTTTTTGTTATCTGTTGTTGCGCCCTTATAGCACGTCAAAACTCCAACCGAAATCAGCTTCATGCGTATTTCTTGGGTACTCGTTTAACTCGTTATCTCGATCCACTTACAATACAAGTGTTACAATCCAGTTTCCCATAGATTAAAAAAACATACCATCTCCGTCTCAAAATTATTATCCTTAGCTTGATTTTTTAAATCTTTTTTTTTAACTTTGACCTTAAATATGTGTGTTTGTGTTATATAATATCTGATATAAATTTATATAATTTTTTTTTTATATAATGAAAATACATTTAAGACGCAATCCATTTATATATTTTCGCATCAGTATTAATGTGAAAAAAATACTTAAGATTAAAATTGAAAAAGATAGACTCAAAAAGTTAAACGTGAACAATACTTTTAAGACCATAGGAGCCGGGTAAAGAAGCCCATAATACTACAATGCCTTCTATTGCCCAATAGTATATATCTAAGACGGCCCATAATAATGCCAACGCAAATAATCTTAAGAATTTTTCTTCTCAGTGTGCAGTGTGACAATCAAATTCATTGACTAGAATAGTAGTCGAATTGATTTGAATTTTACTTTTTTACAATGTTTTGAAAGTCGGGTTGATCACACCGGTTGAATCGAGAACGGTGAACCGCTCGGGTCATCTTAAGCCGGTTTTGAAAAGAAAACCTGGTTAAACCATGAATCGGAAGCTAGTCTGGGCTGATTAGAAAACTATTTTTAACACATTGATTTTGTATGATTATCCAACAAAATAATAATATGATTAGCTCCAAAAGCTTATAACCAACACTCTCATAAAATAATAATAATATGATTAGCTAGAGGTCTAGGAGCCCAGTTATTATCTCGTTTCCCTCTAATTTCTTGTAACTCATATGATTTTTCTAATGAAGTGATGTTTTATAAAATAATAATGATAATAATAATAATAATAAAACTATTTACTCAATTTAAACTTATATCCGTGTTATGACTTATGAATCTGATTTACTGTTTTAGATATACCAATGAAGAAGACGAGAAATTAATCGATAATTTTTTTCTTCTTAAATTAGATCGTCATGTAGTCCGTTATAAGTAGAATACAACCTTTAGAAAATAAACTTTTTCTTCTTATTTCTATTTCTTATGGTATTTCAGTTTTCTGATGGCATAAAAAAGATCAATGGAGACGAGGAAGGTGTGTATAACGTCGTGGTAAGAACGTAAAGTGTTGTTGTGGATTTTGAATGACGATAATGGTTGTTGAGGTTTGCCGTAGTTGTACTTTGTACGTAGATCAAAACTTCCATTTTGACCACATTAAACTATTTGAAATGTCTACGATGTTGATGTCAAACTGCCATATATGTGAGGCTAAGTGTAATAATGACCCTCATAGGACTCATGATATCACTTTTACATCAGTTTTCTTTCTCCACAATAATTTAATGGCCAACTTTGTTTAATAAAAAGACCGAAAAGATCACTAAAAACATACTCCACGAAAACAATTAAATTAAACATCATACACACAAACATCTTTGACAACTTGGTTGATTATACAACCTACTTCCCTTTTCTTTTTCTTCTTTGCCAAGAATGTGTCGCCAAAGGGGTGTAATGGTTGGAACGCGTCCCCAAAAGAGAGTCGACCAATCCCTCGACGGACCATTAGACTCGGTCTTAGCATTTGATTTCTCTTTCTTTACATGATTGAATGTCTTTCTATCGTCTTGTGAATGTCAAGTACGCAATCAATCATGTCAATAACGAATTTTGCTATAAAACAAAATGACTTGTTGATATGAGCAATAACATCGTTGTCAAGTATGGTCATACTAGAATTTCACATGAAGTTGGGATGACATAGAACATGGATTTTGTGATATATTTAGTATGCAAAGTTCAAACGATACATATATATCATGCGCGTACGATGAACATGAATGCTACACTGCGTGATGTTTGTATTTGGTTCTTTGCCATAGGGTTGAGGGTCTTCCCTTGAACAAAATTAGATCGATCAAAATTAGCGACATGCTTAAAGTTAACAAACAGAACAGAGGAGTGGATGATAGTTTCCCGCGATCACTTTGCATTTCCCTCTGATATATGGTTAGTACTTAGTCACGCATTTGTAATAGTTTGGCCCTTGTGAGGACTAAAATGATTTTTACCAAAGCTTAACTTTGCATACTTCATATCGATGCTTGAATTAATAATATCCAGAATCGTTAAATTTGAACGAACAAAGCTAAACTTGAAAGAACAAAGCTATTTAACCGCTTCAAAACATGAAATTTAGAGCATCCACAAAATTATAAAACAACATGATATATAGAACTATGTATATAGAACTGTCTACAAAATTGTCTTAGCAATTGATTTACATACGACACACTTGACACACTTTTTATAAAAAACAGCAAACTCTTTGCAAAATTAAGTACTATTTGTATTTTATAAATAAGCTGATATATATATTATTAAACACTTGTGCATGATAACATTTTATATTTAGATCATTCAGCATCATTGTATCACGAGTAAGTGTCGGGTTGGTCGGGTTCGGGTATATTTTTTTTAGCCTCAACTCGAATTGACTCGAACACGACCTTATTAAGATATTGGGTTAGTCGGTTCAGGTCTATTCAGATTCGGGTTAAATCGGATATGAGTAAATTGATTAAAAAAATTGCTTTATTTAATAAATTTACATGGATACTTTTTTATCAAAAAAATATAATTTTTTTTTTTATTTGAGTCAATCGGGTTGACCTGAATTCAAGCTAGCAAAATATTTTCAACCTCTGATCATATTTAAAATGAGTAACCATACAATACGCAATGCAAACCACCCCTTGACACTTAAGTTGAATTCTGACTTAAATATGAGCCACCTGCTCTCATAAATACACACACCAAACAAAATTAAACAAGCTCAACATATTGTTTTTTGAGGTTTTCTTTGAGACTGATGGTTCTCTCTGTTCATGCTTTGAGCCTGTATAATCAAATATATGAATATCAATAAGAAACGTCTTTTGAATTTGAATCTAATTAAGATGAAAAAGCCTAGTGCATGCATGTAAGTGTAGACACTAGATTTCTTCACACTTAAATGTGTGAACTTTTTTTGAAACACATATAGATGTGAAAACTTTTTTGCTTTTTAAAATTTGCTCACACTTATTTATATAACTAATTTTACACTTAGTGTGATAAAATGACATTTTTTTATAGTGATTCTTTACATTTTAGTCATTTTCTTATAGCACCTGAAGTTAATATCTTAAGTTAAGATTGCAAAACATTGCTTGGTTAAATAACTAAGTTAACCACTATAATCTGATTATTATATATAGTATTATACTACTATACAACATGAGCCCATTCTCGTATTACTCTAGGTTCTATGTACTATAACAAATAGCAAACGAATAACAAAACATCTAATATTTCAATTCGTTAATATGTTCCAACAATCTGAAATTTCATGCATATCTTGACCTCAAGCCCAAAATTTATTTATTTATATCATGGCTATACATGTCCAATTTATTAGAGAAATAAATAGGCCCAAGCCCGGTTTGTGGGTTTAGGGTTTTGACTGAGGTATGCGTTCATGCAAGTATTAACTAACTTCTTCAATATGAGATCATCTGAAACAGCCTTTTTCTTCTCCTTTTGCATTGGAAGACCCCCAGGTGCTAATGGAGAGCTTAATATTTGTTGACCGAGAGAGGTATGTGATCCAATTGGAGCATAAAAGTAGCGACTGTTGCCATTATTATCCGCAGCAGCTACAAATGCTTGTAGCAACTGCTTCTTTGTCATCGGCCAACGCTGTACACCAAAGTTGACAACATCAACAGCCACGTCAAATGCTTTAAATTTCGTTGCATAGCATTTCAATTGGGCAGAATCCATACTTAGTCGACCTCCAGAAAACACAAGAAGCCTTCTTTTTGGAAGATTGCTAGAGTCAAAAAAGATCAAAGCATTGATGACAGGTATATTCGGGTTCGAGTTCAGTACCCTAATCACAAGCTACAGGAGAAACATATTAAATTCATATCACGAGCAAACAAAGTAACCATACAATACGCAATGCAAACACTTTCCTTGAATTAATTATAGACTTAAATATGACCCACCTGCTCTCATAAATACACACACCAAACAAAATTAAACAAGCTCAACGTATTGGTTATAGATCTACTAGCTGTTACTCGCATTATACGGCAGCGGGTATTTTGAGATTAAATTTTTCGGCGAATAAATATTATTTTGTTTCGGATTGTTGGATTTCATATTTATGTTTTGAAAGTTTAATTAAATTGTACATTATAGTTAAATAGTTGTATATTTTGGTGAAAGAGTATTTTAATAGTGTATTAATTGTATGTATTGAATAATTTTTTTTAGTTTTATTTGTACTTTAATACTTGTAAATAATGATTATTTATTTGTATTTGCTTAAAAATCTATTTTTAGTTTATTCATGTGTGGAAGCTTAATTATATTGTACGTTGTGGTTAAAAAGTTGTATTTTTTAATAAAGCGGTGTTTTTTAATAGTATATTAATTGTATTATATAAATAGTGTATTTTTTATTTTATGTGTACATTAGATACTTGTAAATAATTCTTATAAGGTAGTATTTGCTTAAAATTCTATTTATGATGGTCTTAAAATAATAAATAAGAGGGAAGTGTCTTCCTTCATTATAATTAGTATAGATATACGATTTCTTTTTTCTTTTAAAAAGTTTTATAGGGTTTGTAATGTTTCTTGTTCCGTTATATTATCCGCTTTATCGATAGGACTAGACAGTTTTTAATGTTTCTTGTTCCGTAAATTTTGTCTTCTACTATTTTGACTTTATAGTTTTTGTTCCGCATTTTTTTTTTCAAATTTACTCATTTTATTAACGGAATAAAGACAGTTTTTATGGTATTCTGCTCCGTATTTTTATTGTTTTAAAACTTTTCACTTATTAAACTTTGTAATTTGTGTTCATTTTTTTTATTTCGCAGTTTTATAATATAAATAAATTTATAAAATAAAAGTAAAATAAAAAAAGTTAAAAAGTTTAGGAGCCGTGTGAATACTATTTTGATGATGTGTGAACGCACAACCTCTATATATTATTGGTGTGTAAAAATATCCGGATCAAATATTTCAAGTTCATGTGCGCATACCTATGGTCGGCTCATTATTTGAAAGTGTGTTTGGTCCGTTTTCGTTAAAGGTTGAAAAACAATTCATTCACGTAAATTGTGTATGAAATAAGTCTATTTTGGTATAATTTAAAAATTAATGTGTCATTCAGGTTAAAAAAAACTGCAAATTACCAAAATGAACTATATACGCATTGATATTATCAAACTGAACTTTTTTATCTTACTTTACCAAAATGACCAAAACATGTCATTTTCATTTTCCATTGCCCCACATACCACTTTTATAAAAAGTCAGAGTCAGAGAGAAAGAAGAAGAACCATCTACACCATCTCTCTCTAACTTCAAATGGAAGACTGTGGAGAAGGCGGATAGAATGAAAAAAATGTTTAAACATCTCTCCATCATTTGTATATGAAAAAGTAACATCACGAGTAGTACTACATTTAACAGTCTCAAATGAATGAATGATGTTGTGTCTTTTTTTAATGCATGAAAACAAAACACAACAAGTACACACTCTTTGACTATGTAAAAAACACCTACCTAGCCTGCCTTCTTCACAAAACATATCATGACGTCACACCACCATCATGTTCATGTTCTTCTTCTTCCTACCTAGCCCGCCTTCTTCACAAAACATATCATGACGTCACACCACCACCATGTTCATGTTCTTCTTCTTCTTGTTCTTGTTGTTTGCCCACGCCCTCGGCCACCCCTAGCCTCTCGCCCAGGCACCAATCTTCCTCGCTCAAACCCACATCTCGCCCAGGCCACGCCTAGCCTCTCGCCCAGGCACCAATCTTCCTCGCCCAAACCCACATCCCGCCCAAGCCACGCCTAGCCTTTCTCCCAAAACCTCGTGCCTCGGATACTCTTTCTTCAGAAAGTTTTCACTCGCCCCGGAAAATTTTCACTCGCCCGAAAATCGTATAATACACGTGTAGTGTTGGGATTTTATGTTTTAAGAGATCCAACGGATAACATTGGAAAGTTCATTTTCGTAAATACTTTGTGCGAGAACCTGTTTCGTAAACAAGTATCAATTATAGGTCATTTTCGTAAAAACCTCTTAAAAAATGTATTTTAATGTGATCATTAATACTTTAATAGTAGCGTTAGTGAGAACACAAAGAATCTACATTTTTTTTATGGGACAAATTATTTGGACCCCCTCTTTTATAAATGAGACCCACATACTGTTTTCTTTTTATTTATTTTTTAATTATTTTTATAATTTTGTTTATATCAAAAAACTATAAACCTGATGCGGAATAGAAAATATAAAATTTAATAATTTTATTTATATAAAAAAAATATAAACATGACAAAAAATTATGTTATATTATAAACAAATGAATGACAGAAGAAATCTTTGACCAAACACACCCTTTATATGACATCATAAGGGGTTTTAATAGTATAATTTTTTTCTATTTGCTCTTGAAAAAATTGTGTCCTCCCATGAATTAAAATCAACCAACTACCCAATGTACTTGTATTTGACCAATTAGGCGTGTATGACTAAAAATCAAATACTTGTATTTGAGCAACCAAAAAAAAGTTAGGTCGGGCACGATCGAACGGAAAAAATCGGTTGGTCACCGAAATGTTCGACCCACGACCGTGTTTAACATCGGTCGGCCCCAATGTGGCCTCGGGTCATGACATCGGTCGACAAGCAAAAAATGTGAACATCGGTCCAATATTCGACCGAATTAAAACACACTTCCCCAACCACTTTTTGCCCATTTGGAGCATTGAATGTAAAAAAAAATATTAAAATTTTCGACCGTTTGGGGCATTAAACTAAAAAAAAAAAACTTTTTTTTTTAAAAAAAATTTACCACTCTATAAATAACAACTTCACCTCAAACTATTTCTCATCTATATTCACTTCAATCTAATTCTCATCAAGTTCAAAATGTCAAAGAAAAATACCCCACCATCAAAAAACCGACGATCCCGACTACCACAAAATCAACTGAATATGAATTTCTCGTCGGAAAACAACTTCGAATTAACCGGCATAACACCACAATAAAACCGTCCTATTCGCTTTCCTCCACAAAGTTTTGAATATCAATCACAACTAGCACAACCAAATCAAAACCAAAACCCGTTTTACGTTAACCGTCCTTTTGTCCCACCACAACGTCCTTACACCGATTACCGGCAAGAACCTAGTGGATCGTCGTACCATCAAAACATGGACTTCATTTATCCTCCTCAAACGTATCAACCTTATTCCCCACTTCAAAGTACTAATCTTGACATGAATTTGGAAGATTTTTTGTCGGAGTATCCGACACAAAACTACCAAAGTCAAGATGCTTCGATGGGCCAAGGTTCGGGTCACGGTTCGTACCACAGTTCGTACCATGATTCCATTCCGTTGAAGATTCGATGATGAAAAACCGACGATTTCAAGAAATGTCCCCATCAAACCAAAGCGACCATCAAGGCGTGCTTCAAAGCCAACGACAAAGGCAAGAAGCCCGAAACATGCAAGGCGAAAGGCAAGAAGACCGTTGAAGCATGGACAAAGGTGGAAGAGTTCGCGGTTTGTAAAGCTTTGGTTCATGTGTTGGAAAACTAGGAGAGAGGAAACGCCCTGAACCGCTTCCGCTTTTGGGAGTTAGTAATTTTTTTTGGGTAAAAGGTCAAAGACCGGTAAATATATTACTCCAAAAACGTTTAAGTACAAAGGACATGGGTGAATCCATATCTCGGCCGATTACATAGGCGGAAAAGCTTACATAACAAGGTACTTCCTATTTTCTATACAAGAAAATAAACCACTACTCAAATGATAACCTTAGACTCCTATGAAAACCAAATTACTTCCTACCAAGGCCTTGGAGCTTGAAGTCATCATAATCATAGACATCATAATCATCTTCGCGATCATGACCACCACCAAATAGGTTTATTGTCTCATCAAAAGTGTCCACAACCTCCTCTTCATCACTATCGAGTCAACAATCTCTCCCACCTGAGAATGGGTTAACCCTTCTATTAGAAGAAGAAGCGGAAAATCCTTTTAATACCCGATAATCAACCTTTTAATAAGATGACCATCATCATCCACAAGAGTAGCTTTCCCATCAATAAGAAGTTTTTCAAACTCCCAATTTTCTCAACAATAGGGTATGACCAACCTCGTTAGCTTCCATAGTATCACTCACAAGCGGTTCGAGCAATGTATTACTAGTCTTCGAGACTCATTCTTCTTTTCTTCCATTGTACTACCCACATCCACATCCTTATTCACTTCTTAGCGGTGAATATCGGTATCATCCATACTAAGGGCATCATATTTATTAGATGTAACGACCTTCGTTCCACTCGTACTAGGCACATCAACAGCCTTTTGTTTAGTGACATCGACTTGCTTAGGTTGAGCAGGAGCCTTTCTGGGTTGATATTGCAACGTCTTACCCACATTAGGTTTCGTAAACTCCCCTTGACCCGAAGCAGTTGGACCACCTTGCCTACCCTTCTTCTTATTGTTAAAAGTTTGGAAACTATCATTAACACTCTTAGTAAGCTGAATAGGGGGTAAAAGAGATTTTGGACAATCAACAGGGGTATGACCAAAGATCTTACATGTATCACATCGTGGGGGTTTCCACTCGTATTCAACCCGTATCTTCTCAATAGTCGAACCCGACCCATCAAGTAGGGGTATTTCATGTAAAACCCTAAAAATTTAACGCATGTGAAACGACCATTTTACCCCTCAAGCTTAATATTTGTAAGATATGTATAACACATCAAAATCATTAAATGTAATGTTAATCTAACTCGAAAATTTCCAACTTGTACCAAATAAGAATATTCGACACACCTTATGAATATCAGAGGTTACATAATTGCATGGACTAAATCATATTGTATAATTTACAAAAGACATTATATTATTGAGCCATCATAAAATAACTTTGGAAAGTAAAAAAATCTTGTTTTGTAATCTCCTATCTTGGCCGAATGGTGCTCACACCATTTAATATCATTTTGTAACCTACACATTCTAATATGGAAGAATTGATTTGGTCTATCACCCTCCCCATAATTTCTGCCGAATCCCACTCCCCTATAACTCCCATTTACTCCCATTTAATATCACTTCTCAATCATCTTGTAGCCTACTTTTTCTCATTTCAAAAATCACGCATAGAAAACCTTGAAATCAAAGGTGACGGCTAAACATTTTTTCTCTCATTCCACTCGATCAGAGAAATCAACAAAGGGTATTGATAACGTGTTGCAAGGAGGCTGTGAAAGTCGTGTTTTGTTCGTGGGTTTCGGGTTAGAGGCCGCTGTGATCGTGGCGTGTGGTCGTGAGTTTCTTGGTTCGGAAGGTGTGACCGTGGTCGTGGACTGCTAGGCGAAGGGAGTGGTTATGTTGGTCTAAGTCTGGTCGTGGGCTTGGTTCTTTGATTCTCGTTTCTTCTCTCGTCACGCATCAAGGGTAACACATAAGCATCTCGTCTCATCTTGTTCATCCTTACGGAGTTTTGAATGTGGTCATGAGTATTTTTCCACCATACAAATGCTTATATACGAATCATGCTAACACATAAAAATGATAAACTTTGGCTACATAAAATCATAACCTAGGCTACAGGAAATGAAAATGAAATGGACACATGATTCGACCCATTTGAAACCATATTAACTTGAATCTGTTCGACCCGTATTCGACCCTCCTTGCATGCATGCTAGTCGACTAGTATCACATGAATAATAAGTCTTATGAGACCGTAACCAAGATCATGTAAATATTGAATGTAATACGTATTATTCGACCCTTGCTTAAATTCTGTTTGAAACCATGTACACGACCCACCATGCACACATTGTTCACAGTTAAAAGTCTTTGAGTGCATGCAATGAATGAGTTAAGGAAATATCTTGTCGTTTTCATATATACGTACATCAGCATAATCAATGTGGAGACATTCATGATATTTAGGTGAATTTCAATATAATGACCACTTTAACCATTGCATAATATTATGCCACTATATGTCACAATGACGCCATACATCCCTTTCACTTACCAGGTGTCGAATAAAAATAATTATAATGGGTTAAATGAGGTATTTCGAGGGTGATCGCGGGAAAAACTGTTGAGTCGTTTGGAGTTTTGAAAGTGTGTCGGGAAAGTCGAGTCGAGGGTTAACCATAAGCCATGATTTCTAAGCCGTAAATATTAGTCTTTTGAACCGCGAGCAATCACAAACATGTAATGAAACTGTACATGGAAGAATGTTTTATAAAACTAAAGTGTATCCTATTCTGAATATGAAAGAGATTTAAGTTATATATGTTAAGCTTATTGACACTTTAACCCTAAACTTGTAAAACTTGTCATGATTGACCCTTAAACTATGATAACACTAATTTTCATCATATTTTCCTAAATTAATCTTTTTTATATAAATGACTAAATCTGCTAATTATAGAAACTTACTATTTTTGGAAAACTGCTTAACATGGAGACTTACCTAAAATAGAAAGTTACTAAATGTGGAAACCTGCTAAAAATGGAAAGCCGTCTAAAATGAGTAATCTGATTCTTAATAAGCGTTATCTAATTCATATAGGTTCCGGGCGACGGGATTGATCTCTTTCTTGATTTTACTTTCATTGTGATTTGCTCCGAATAAGGTACAGATATTCTGACCTTACCTCTTAAGGTTTCTCATGATTCGTATTCCATCTCTCGATACTAGCTTGAACTGTTATGCTTTACTCTAAGCCTCCTTATTAGGGCTTCCCTATGACTTTGCTATGCTCCCTTTGATATGAATCTTTGATATGAACTTTGATATGAATCTTTGATATGAACTTCGATATGAATCTTTGATATGAACTTCGATATGAACTTTGATATGAATTCTGATATGAAACTTGGATATGAACTTTGATATGAACCATTATGATATGAATATGCTTTGACCCTTCAGTCTGATACCCGAGCCAAATATGTTTCCTAGTAAGGAAGGTAACCTGACCGTGTCATTGATGCACCAATGGCATGACTTTAGTGTGGTTGAGTGATGTTCCACACCGTCCCCATTATGATATGATTATGAGCTCACTATATGTATATGATTTGGCCACTATGTTTCCGGGCGTATGGATGCATCCTATATATGATATGTTTGAGGATTTGATCATTTGGAGATATATATGGTGAATGATGTCGGGTGCAATCCGCGTCTTCACAATTCGGGAGCTAGCTACTCCATTTGTTATTGAGGTCTCCTCCTATTATGTATGGTATTCGAGGTCACCCTCCGAATACAATGGCTACTATGATATGATATGATACGATATGATATGTTTCTGGGCTCGGGTAGATTTCTGACAACCCTTACACTTTTGATATACCTATATTGTACCTTCCGTATTCCCCAACGCACCATAATCTGTATTACTTGTTCATTACTCAATACCCTTATATGATTCACTTTTGCCAAGATATAGATACTACATTACATTGATCTGTCACACTTTCGTTCCGTTACTTCAAACTATGGTTCCATTCACGTACCGGATTATTATATGTTATTGGATTGATCATGATATTCATGTTTATACGACTACTGATTACTCTGCATGATATGTGTGTATGTGACTATAAGATTTACCTGTGGTCACCTGATGATATGCTACCTTACTTTTTTGTGATCCTTTTGATTTGTCTGGTAACCATGCTTGTGTGAAATCGATTGTTGATCTGTTTATATTTTGTACCTCGTTTGATTAATCTCGTAGACTATGACTATCAGTGGTGTCCTTATCTACTTATTGTTGACCTGCCATGTTTGCATTTCTGTTTATGCTACGGTTTGATTTGGTAGATGGATCAACTTATGACGTCTAGCTTGTTAACTTGTTTAATTGCCTGCTATGTTTTAGTTCATTTAATTATAGTGTTCATCCGTATTCCTACTTGCTACGTGATTGCCATGTTTTGATCTTTGCTATGATACTTGTTATGTTTTCAATTAAGAGTTTTGACCTGTGTGAATTGCCATGCTCATCGATTAATTATTGATTCCGCTTTTCGTAGACATCTGTTTGGCTTGTATGTCTTGATTTCTGAATTGATTGTATGACATATATGTTGTGTGGATGCTACGCTTTGTTATACTTGCTTATGTTTCAGTCTTGAATGTCTGGTTTGTATGTGCTTGTTTATATGTCATCGATGCTTTGCTTTGTTTCGTTCTCCTTGTTATCTGTTCGTTTTGGATATCTGTATAATTGGTTTCTGCAGGATCCTCATTGACTCATATTTCTCCTTTCGCTGCGACCTTGTTATCAGTTTCCTTTGTTTCATTTCTTTTCGCTTTTATTTAGCTTTCGTTTTGTTATATCCGCTCTTGGGCTTTTTAAGCTCACCGCATTTCTTTTCTGCGGCAGTTTTAGATTTGAAGATGGGCTTTGATGGGTGAGAGTTGGATTATCCGAGTGGACCAACCCTAGTTTTCCTTATTATTTTGGATTGAATTGAAGAGCTATTATTTTTAGATTTCATTTCGTTTTGGTCATATTGGATTTTGTATTGTCTTTGTAAGTCATTCGTTTATATGACTTTATGCGTTATTACTTAAGACTTCCGCTTGTAAAATTTTATTTGTATGTTCGATATGACACCGAATGTGACACTTCTACCTTTGTCGGGTTGGGGTGTTACATTTCAACAGATTAGGTTATCCCTAAGTTCCACTTCCGCTTAACTTCAATCAAACACCTAGCAAAACCATCATGATCCCAAGAATCCTTGCACATTTGGCTAGTATAGGCATCTAACATTTCGCGTACCAATCAATGTAGCAAGAAGACTAAGACCATCATCGAAAAAATAGCAAGAGGAACATCATGGAACTTAACCCACACCGGAATGTTGGTCAAATCATCTTTAAGTAAGTTGGTGTTCAAGGTCCATGGTTTAAGAATAATAGGGACATTTCTAATCAACCACGGACCATTTTCAAGGACATCCTCAACACCTTTCTTGAATTAAACTTAAAGAAAAGAACCCTTGGCATTCATCATAACCTTCAGATACCATACTTAGCCCACATTGCGTATATAATAATCAACAACGGGAAAGCAATGCGTTTACCAAGGAAATAACCATAGAGAGTATTCTCATACCTAGTGTTCACCTCTTCAACCACTTTCATAGGGACAGTAAGATCCACACCATTCGTTAACTTGCTACACGCCAGTAAACGAAAGTTAGACGTGTATCTCTTAGGTTCATTCGAAGTAGCACCTGCATATGATGTAGGAGGTTGTGCACTACTAGGTTCGACAACCTTAGGAGATGTACTAGGAGTAGTAGCATGTGTAGGAACAGCCACATGTGTAGGATGAAGCTGCTTCAACGCATTAAGAATAGAAGTCTGCTAAAAAACACTCGAAGTGTTTATAGTAGTATCTCCCAGGTTCACTTGTTTGTGGACAGCCGAAGGAGCTGTCTCAACACTTGGCATAGAAGTATAATGAGTAGTTCCTGGAACGTCAAGTGAAACCGGCTTCACTTGTTTAGGATTAGTAGGGGTAGCCAAAGACGCACCAATGTTAGTAGAAACATCAACCGGTGTATTATCATGCTTGGGTAGCGATGGGAACTCCTTATCACTAAGGTTCGTTAGAGTACTAGTAGGTCCAACATCCCAAAACGAATCATCATGAACAGTCCTAGAAGACGTATCCAATTTAGAAGAAAACATACCTCACCGGCGCAAGCGAGAGCGAATTAGACGTGTCCGAACATCAATTTCAGCAGCCTAAGTTAACAACCTCAAATCATCATCTTCTTTGAGGTACACCGCAATCCCAAAGATCAATAACCTTTAAACGTTGCATACAAACGTCCAATTGATCAACATCCACATTAACCCCATGTCCAACATTACCCGGCGTTGCAAATTTTTGTTCTCCTCTCCCGTCATATCCATCACAACAGCTTCACAACAATTTCACAACCCTTAACCAAGTAAACATGAACAAAGGCACCTGGTCTCAATCAGTACGGATAAACCCTAGTTAAGAAAGTAGGGTTTTTGCGAAGAAGCTCAATTCAGTTAACCCATAGAACCAATTAAATCCACACGTAGAATAATGATGGCGATAATGATTGCTTAATAATAAAACGATTACTGAAAACAATCAAATCGTTCGAATAAAACCCTAAACACACAACAGTAGCGATTCCCTGAACCAGTAGGTAATTAGATCGTGTACTAATTAAATCCAGAAACAATCAATGAAGGATTGTAAAGGGAAAAATAGAAAACGATAGATTAAAAACGATTTAGGGTTTGGGGATGAATCGCCAAAGTTGCCAGAGGTTTTAGGGTTGGGAGTATTATGTTAAGTCTTGAACATTATTCATAAATGCCCCAAAAATATATAAAACACAATTTTTGGGAGTTAGTGATAGAGTACTTTAAAAATGAAATTGGCTCAGACCAAACCTACGACTCCATCACTACCAAATGGAAGAATAGGATTCGTAATAGGGTTGATAATTATTGCGCTATCATTGATAATATCAAGAATAACCATGCAAGTGGTGAGAATGATATAGACGACACTTCAAAAGCTCTTACAGAGACCGTATGACGTACGGTCATGATTTCACTTTGGAGGAGTGTTGGAAAGTTTTAAAGGGTCATGATGCTTGGAAGAACACTAAGATGCCAGCTTTCCAAACGAATAGTCGGAAGAAAATAAAGGGTTCTACCACTACCTCGGGTTCTGTGACAATTCTCAATTTCAGGTCATTTTACAAACTTAAAAAAAAAATTACTATTCATCTCGGGAATTTACTATTCATTAGTTACTATTCATCATTTTACTATTCATCGTTTTTTAAGTCGATTTGATATTTTAAGAGGTTATTTAAAAATTTTACTATTCATAAAATACTATTCATTCCCGGAGAAAAATTTATATTCACGATTATTATCCATCATTTTTTGTAAACTAGGTTTACGAGTATCGAATTCGCTTAACCGTGAGAGGTAAGTTGCGTATTCATGAAACATCATTGAGAACATTTCATATAGACTAGAGATAGTCTACATATCATCAGTAACATCATTTTCATATTAGTTCATGCATGGATTTTCATATTTCATTAACGTATATTTATTTATTAAATAAACGCTATCGCACGATCATTTATTTTGAATAATTGATCCGACACTTCCGGCAATTGTCCTGATATATTTTTATACTCATTCTAAGACTATAAAAATTATATTATTAGTTTACCCGATGTTTTGAATTTATTTTGGTATATAAAATGTTATATATATATATATTTACGACGGTTTTCGTAAATTCTATTCGATAATTATTTATTCACTTAGTACTTGCGAGAAATGCATTTTTATAATTTTTATGACTTCAATATATTTTATTTTGTTCCGTTAAAATCGATTTCTAGCTAACGCTACACTTAATAACTAATTATATGTACAAAATATACAATATACTTAACTTTGAATGCATTTAGTCATCAAAAATACACCTCATCCCTCCCATATACTCTTGCCGACCCCCGTCATCTTTTATTAAATATCTTGATCTTATAAGTGTACACATACTCCAAATGTCTAGATATTTTGTATTATACAAGAGTTTATTAATCAAAACCAATAGCAACACATAATAAAGGTGTAAAAAAAACAAGAAACCCTTCCAAGCCTTGTTGATGATCGGCCAAGCAAGAAAACAAGAAGAAACTAATTTTCTTTCAAGATCCAAGTGTTAATCAAACCCTAGTATACTTCTATATTAGGTTTTGAAATGAAAACCAAGAAGTAATTAAGTACCTAGTTATCTAAACCTCTTCATATTACTAGTAAGTGTTCTAAATATTTTTTTCTAACCTTGCATACTCCTATTAATCTATTTTTGTGATCTAGTAAGAAAAACATGCAAGTATACTATGATCCATACCACTTTTACTTGTTTTTATTACTTATTATTAGTTTAAACTATCCTACTAGTGTTCTTATGAACCTATCATTTTTGGAGAAGATTAGGACCCCATGACACCCTAAGAAGGTGTATGGTAGGTTTAGAATAGTTTTGGTGTTGATTGGAAAGGATTGGTAAAAGACATGAACTAGTAAAAATCGTTTTTGACAAAAATAGTTGAAGGGCTGTCCATTTTTATAGAATCTGGAAAAATCAGTAGGTCAGGGGATATTTTGGGTTATATTTTCAGAAAATAGACTTAAAAACGAAACCGTGGTCGCTTGAACGGGTTAAATTTAATTTCAAGTTTAACGACGAAAACTAATTTTCTGAAATAATACTTGCTGTCAAGGGAATTTTAAGGGGCAAAACCGAGTTTTAAACATAATCTAAATGAGTCGACTTATCAAAAATATATTAGTATGCATTAACACGAAACCAAGGATATATAGATTGTAGAAAAAGGACCAATAACGACTAAGATATATGTATTTGAAATATGACAATCACAACTATTTTCTTCAACACTAATACTTAATATTCACCATTTTGCGACTAAGCTTCACGGGGTTACTTAGTTGTTTTCATGAGTTGTCAAAGTATATTATTTTATGACGAAAAACTATAAATTCTTGTTTTATTTCTAAACGACTATCATGGGATGTTGTTTCAATACATATAAGCGTAAAGTATTTTATAACTTGACAAGACGTTATAAACTTATTTTTCGACGATAAACTTTATTTTCAAATGCACAAGTGGTATGGATATCATATGAGTTTGCATGCACAACATTATTTCATGACTTATATTAGAGCATATCATTCATATTAGGTTGCAGATAGAGATTGCACCTCATTTCACTGTATCCACTTTTGTCATCATAGTTATTGCATCAGGTGAGTATTCACAATCCCCTTTTTACCGTTTTTACTATCTTTTGGGGTGGAATGCATAAAGCATACTAAATTGATTACTATTCCTTATGAACTCTTTTGACTTGAACTTTTGAACTTGAATCATACCCTTGAACTTAATAACGAACTTATGACTTGTTTGAACTTATTCAACCGTACTTGCTATGACCTAAAAGTCTCGCCGTTTCGGTGGAGCGTTCTTGACCCAAAGTCTCGCCTTATTGGTGGAGCGTGCAAAGTCTCCCATGTTCGGAGCGTTATTAATTGTATATAATAGTTGTATGATGTACCGTTCGTATATTCGCATTGTTAGTCTCCTATCAGTAGGTAGTATGGATAGCGCTATTAGAGGTCGGCCAACCTCTCGTTCACTATGTTACGGGACGCATATTATTTATTCTAGGGGCTTTTCCTGGCATACATTATTATATACGTGGTGCTACATTATGAACTATTATGACAACGTATACTTGGCTACTAGACATACTACTTTTATGCAGTGGGTTGTGAACACACAGGTTGCAAGTTTTGTATGGGCGAAACTTGGAACTGAGTGGATTGACAACGCCTTTGCTTTATGGACTATTCTCAATGACCAAAAGCTTAGTCTCTCTCTTAAGAGTTTTCACATTATATGAAACGTGTGTACTCACCAACTATTTTCATAGTTGACCCATTTTCTCTCATGCATTTCAGGTGATTGTCAGTAAGCTTTTCTTCAAGGTCTTTGCATAATAAAGTTTTCACATGTCACTATTAATCATTATGTACTAAAACGCAATCTTTTGGGAACTAAACTTTATATTTTAATTGCCGATGTCGGCTAAACTAGTATTGTAATGATATATTCTTTCCTTTAAATCTTAAATGTTGGTATGTTCTATTATCTTATGCTTGTGTTCCTTTCCAGTTACACCTCGTGTTTCCGCCTTCGGCGAGGTGTGACAGGTTCAATCCAAGATCGTAATCCTTTGGATGTCCAAGATGTTGATGATTCTGATGATGAGACTAGAGAATCCCGACCGATAGGTCGTGACAAAGCAAGGAAGAAATCATCCTCCTCCTCTCATGCTGATGATGAACCATCAGAATCATTTGTAAAATCGTTGGTCAAAACTTTCTTCAAAATCAAGAAGCCGTCAAAAGGGGAGAAAGGTAAGAATAAGGAGGGTTTAGAAGATGCTTACATACGGTTGAGGGAAAAAGAGCTGGAGATGAAAAAAGAGAAACTTGTGCTCTTGAGGCTATCAAAACGGGAGACCGACATAATCTTCTACAACACCCCAATCGACCCAACTTTGACCGGACGACAACTAGAAGAATTGATGAAAGTCAAGGCAACAATCAAGGAATGCAACAATTTAGATTATTAGTTTAAGTATTGTACTGTTTATTTTAATTTAGTATTGTAATGTTTTTTTTAATTTTAATGAATCTAAATTTGATGTTTAAAATGTTTGAATTAAAAAAAAAACGTCGGTCATCGACTGTGGCATCCTGGTTATGTCTGGTCACCGGAGAGAAAAAGCTGATGTGGCACCTGATGACCTAGGTCATGTCTGGTCACGATTGTGCCCAGCCAAAAGAAAAAAAAATGATTAATAAGACTGACATATAACCCTACAGATTAGCATAACCTACTAAATAAGTAACATATAGAATGCGCTACTTCTCTCTCCCATTACATACCATTATCTTAACATGTGTTTCAAGATCCTAGTTAGGCATGCGTATTACAACTAAAAAAATGGTTCTCTTAGTCTATCTCCCACAAGCACAAACATAAACTTCAGATGTGTTTTTTGGTCGGTTGGAAAAGCCAACATTTTAATCGGACGGATTGAGCTGAATAGGTGACAAAAAATTGTTATATAGACAAATAGCAAAAAAACTAAAAATTGATGAGTGATACTACTTGACCAATATTATAGATACCAGCAGGGTGCCTGCGCGGTCCAACGACAGATACTCTATAATTAAATTTCAGATGTCAACAAAATAACAATAACGAACTGAATAACTGGAGAAAAAATTGATCCTAGTCTTAGCCAATTCACCCCTTTTTACCGATTCTGACTCGTCCTCTCTTGAACGGCTTTTATTGACTAGCCGAACCGATGGCGACTCCGGATTCTGGTTGAACCTGTTGTTCCAGTCCGGTTTTTAAAATAATATGCACTATCAACTTTTTAGCATATAAATTATATAAAGCTTTGACCGTTTTATTTTCTTTGTACAATGTGATTGATAAAATGTATTTTTCATTACAAGTGTGCTTTAAATATAACATTAGTTAGCGTGATTAATGTTGTATTTTTAATTTTAAGATTTTAAGATGTGTGTTTAATTGGTTTGTGCTAAGAGTTTTATATGTTGTATGTAGAGATGTAAACGAACCGGATAAACACGAAAATAGTGTATTTTGGTGCTAAGAGTTTTGGCAAGTTTATGGACAAACGTTGTTTTTTTTATCTTTTTTATATGAGAAAAAAGTAAAAATTTTCGTGTAATAACATTAAAAAATTAGCAACTAAATAAGTTTTAGTGGTATTACACCACTCTATAAGTCCTCAAAGCTTGGATTCTTCTTTAGTTATCAAACTTGTTAAATGAAATTTCAACCCGAAAGTCATACTGGTCCAAGCTAGATCAATAATGTTCCATCACTTCCATGTAACTTGGTCCCTTATGTATTCATATAGTTTCTATAAAAGGAAAGTTTCCCTACCATATTCGGTTAAAAGAATTGTACTAAAACCAATGTAACAAAAGAAAAAGAAATAAATAAATTATATTGTAAATAGTTTCAAAGTACTACATTTGTGTATTTATGTTTTTCAAAGTATAATGGTGTAACAATTTTTTTTTATAGTAATGATATCGGGTAAGATATCTTAGATTCTTAGAAATAAGTTAGTAGATTATTTTATTTTATTTATTTATTTTTTTTTTTTTTTTATTTTTTTTAAAATGTGTAAAATGGGTTACTTGGTTAGATCACAAACGTCATCGATGTCGAAATACCGGTGTGTTTTAGGTTACTTGGTTAGATCTCCAGAAAACTCTTAATGAAAATAAGATGATGAGTTTTACAAGCGGGTCAGATAATAAAACGAGAATGTATGGTTTATGAAGAAATATTTGAGAGTTAATGTCACACCCCAAATTACATTTTTGCGTGGAATGGAATTCTCGGGATTGATCGTCATAGCATCACAATCACAAGTTATATTGAACGACCTAAAGTGTCGTTTGGAAAACACATCGTTTGATTTAATAAAACAATCGAGTTTACAAAGTGTAGGTCCCAAATAAAAATCAACTTGTGCGGAAATAAGTTTGTTACAATTCAAACGATGTTTTAAAGTGCGTAAAACCCAGTGAGACGAGTCGTCACCGCGACTCCATGATGTGTCCACATGCATGCCATGAAGTGAATGACTTAGATACCGAGATAAAAACATGCTAAAAGTGTCAACACAAAGGTTGAGTGAGTTCATAGAGTTTGAGTTGAAATGTAAAGCCTTTCAAAATCGTTTATGCAAGCAAAGGCATTGTAAATCCACCAGTTCAAGTTCCGCCCATACAAAACTTGCAACTTTGTGTGTTCACAACCCTTGCCAAAATGTGTATAGTTTATGTTCAAACACTTGATGTCAAATGAATTCACAATAGTACCTAACTCGACGAGAACAATAGAGCTTAATCAATAGGACTAGACTCAATGTATCGGTGAGTCAACCGATTTAGAACATTATCCGACGATGTATCGATAGTCAATCGACATAGAACTTTATACGACGATGTATCGAGAGTCAACCGACATAGAACTTTATCGACGATGTATCGATAGTAAACCGACATAGAACTTTATACGACGATGTATCGAGTCAATCGACATAGAACTTTATACGACGTAGAACTATACCAAACAAACAAGAACAACTAATATAGTACAACATTCAGTTTGAAACAATGATGATCATGATAGAAGTTATCCTTAAAAAGATAAAGTACTTGTGAAAAATAGTTAAGCATGTATCTCCCCCAAAATAGTTCAAAACAATTGAAAATGGGGCTATGAAAACTCACCTATTGCAATGGTTATGATGACAAAAGTGGATACACTGAAATGTAGCGTGAATCTTGAAAATGACCTATTATGAATGATATGATACGTAATGAGTTATGATGAAATGTTATGCATGCATTTCGTATGTTATTTATACCATTTGTGAGTTTTGAAAATAATACTTATCGTCGAAAAATACTCTTTGACGTCTTGACCATTCTTAAATTACTTTACAAGTATTTACGTCAAATGTCATCCTACAATAGTTTCTTAATGATTTATTGTGAAATTATAACTTTTCGTAGAAATAATGTCGTTGGAAATTTCATGAAAGTGACAAAATGGCCTCGAAAAGCTAGTCGAAATGGTGTCGTCGAACGTTAGGAAACGAACTCAACGGTTTTGGAAAGTTTGTATCATAATCTCAAAGTTTTGGCATTTAAGTTTTTATCCTAGAGATCTCGTTCATAAAGAAAAACATAGGTTAAGTAGGGTGATTTTGTCCAAAATGTGGTTTAAAAAGTGAATTTCGCAAAGTTTAAGCAAATCAGAATAATTCATTACAACTCCGCTATTCAAACGGTTGGTCATTTTGAAAAATATGCTTGGTGATCTCGATTTTATTAGAAGACATCTCGTTACAAAAAGTTCTACGTCAACGTTAAAAATAGTCTCCAATATGGTCGTTTTGTTTACCGTAACACTTGTCAAATAAAAATACTATAGTTTTCTTAACTAATAAAGTTACGGCAATTTTATGAAAACGTGTATATTTTAGTCGTTACAAATCCGTTTTCTACGTATTATACGTCCTTAGTCTGTATCAAAGTATACTAATATATTTTGATAAGTCGAAATAATTTATAAAGCTTAAGACTCGTTTTTGACTCGTACAAAACAAAAATAGTGTGCTGAAATTTCGGGATATATATATTTCGTCGTCAAACTTGAAAATTCATAACTTCTTCAATAGCTCCGTTTTAATCCGCTCAAGCGCCACGGATTCGCTTTTAAAGTATATTTTCTAAATATCTAGACCAAAATATTATGTCTACAGTCGGATTTTCCAGAATTACAAAATAAGATCAGACCACTTTTAGACTTGTCGAAAAGAGTTTTTCTCGTACTAAACCTATTCCAATCCCTTCAAAACAACTCCAAAGCTATTCTAATCCTACCATACACCTTCTTAGGGTGTCATGGGTTCCTAAACATCATCAAGACCAATATATAACAAGGGATAAATTATAGGATGACTTAAATATGTATAACTCTAAAACAATGATAAAAATGGTATAAACATCCATATGTCTTGCATGCTTTGCTCAAAAATGATGAAATACATATGAAATGATAATGAAAGATGTAAAATGAAAGTGATATGCTTACTAGTTACTTGATGAGGTGATAAGGACAAAGGATTAAACCTAAACACCCTAGGTTTTTATTTCAAAACCTTGATTAAGAGTGTAACTAGATTATTTAGAACTTTACTTGAAGATTTTTGATGAAGGTCTCCTTATCCCTATGCTTTGGCCGGTTAGAGAGAAAGAAAAACAAGAGGAGAGAAAAAAATCTTGACTTACATGTATTATTGTGAATGAATGAGTGTGAAAATGAGTTGGAGTATAAATCTAACTAAGTAATAAAATCTAACAACTCTAGGTGAGTCACCCCCCCCCCCCTAACCGGTTTTGGGGGAATGTATTTCAATAATGCATATTTTTTTTTCTTTTTATTTATTATGTAAGTAAAATGTGTAAGTTAGATAAATTAAGTAAAGATAACTTGTAACTTGTATGTACATTTGAGCATTTAGGGTAGTATTGGCTAAAAGTAATTTTTAATGGATCAAAGTAAAATATATTGAGGTCATAAAAATTGTAAAAATACATTTCTTGTAAAATTTGAGTGATATAATAATTATCGTGTAGTTTTTAAGAAAAGCGTCGTAATAATATAAATTTAACGATTTATATACAAAATAAATTTAAAACACTAGGTAAACTCAAAATATTATTTTATAAAATAAATGTAAGTATAAAATGTGTCGGATAATTTTTGGAAGTATCGGATTAAATGTTCAAAATAATAACTTACGCGATAGCGTTTATTTAATATGAAATTTACGCGTTTAATGTGAAATGCAAAATCATGAATGAACTAACATGATGAAAATGATGTTAATGAAATGTAGACTAAACTTAGTCTATATGAAATGTCCGTGATGATATGATCATGAATTCGCCGCTAAATCATTAAGGTCACGCGAATTTGGAACACGCAAACCTAGTTTACGATAAACGATGAAATTGTGAAACGTGAATTGATTTGAGAATTGACCTGAAAGTATGAGTTGTCACAGTTAACCAATGATTTAAACTAGCCAAGGTTTAAAATCTTTCTTATACTAAAGGATCCGTAAGTGCTAAGCTACTACTCTGGATATTATGACATACTAAAGATCATATACGAACTAAAGCTAGATATACCTTATAAATAGGTTGCCTCTTGCTATCAACTATCAAGCTTCTCCTGCTGAAAACGCACCACCATCGTCTCTTTAATCTAGTCAGTTATTCACAATTTTCTTTTGGTTGAAGAGAGGATGGCGGCGACTACCATTTTTCTTTGAGCTCTTTTTCTTTTTGGTTTTGAGAATGACAGCTAGAGTTCACAGATAAGTGGGCGTATGTATTTACGGTGGAGTTGTGTTGGCGTATGTACCAAAGGTACCGAGCCGAAGGGTACTAAACCATTCGGCATACACACGAAGTAACTTAGACCAAGCAGACTCCAAGACAGCATAGGCCGAAGGGTTCAACACAACCCTCCGGCTTAACGGCTAAATGGCGTCACTAGTCATAAAGGGAAAGGAATCTTAAGTTAGAATCCCTGACCTAATACAGGCAGAGGCCAAACAGGGAAAGTTAACTTCCCGCCCGAAAAGGTTGCCCTCATCACATCTGACCCTCGGGTAAGGACAAGACTTCTCATCTATAAAAGGAGAGAAATCACTGCATCTAGGTTAACTCTCGTTACCCTATTTTACACACAGTAATTCTGACATATCATATCATATTCTCATTCTCACGCCGGAGCTTGGTTTAGGGATAAACCCTAGGCGAGGCTAACGCGTGCTTTCTTTGTATTTACAGATCCGAAGGACCTTAATCCGGAGAGCTAGACGAAGGGTTAGCTGAAGGATATTTGCTTGTTTAGGTGAAAACATACTTTTACCTCAACAAGTTGAATGTTAAATTAATTTATGTGGGCTTGCTTTTTATTTTATGTTACATATAAGTTTGAAATATTGGACCTACTAAAAAAAACAAACGAATAGTAAAGTAAAAGTTGTGTTGGTTTGGTTTGGTTTTGTACTTGTGTTTCTCGCCGCCACTCCTCTCGTCAGAGCTCTGCTCTCTTTCTGTACGATCTTTAGTCTTACTATTACAAAAAGTATTTTGAAAGATAAACCTTTTCAAAACTTTTAGACCTTTTTATAAAACTCTTATAGTGGATGCCCTCATAGAGGGTCCTAATAGTATAACCTTTTTTCTATTTGCTCTTGAAATAATTGTGTCCTCCCATGAATTAAAATCAATCAACTACCGAATGTACTTGTATTTGACCAATTAGGCGTGTATGACTAAAAATCAAATACGTAGTACTTGTAGTTGAACAAACAAAAATGAGAAAAAAAAGAAAATGATTGATGTGCCTAACATATAAGGGCTCGTTTGGTTGACTGGTTTATAGAGGGAGGAATGGCTTCAATCCTAAAATAAATTGTTTAGTGAGTAGCTTAGGTTTAAAATATGGAGTGGTTACCAAATAAATGGGACTGCAGTAAACCATGGGAGGAGGTTGGGTTTTTAAATAATCCTCTTTCATGTGGGCCAAGGTTTTCTCTCAACCTCATAAATAAAATACCACCCAGTAATAATTTGTCTTATTTGGATTTTTTATTTAAAAATTATATATTTTATTTTAGTTAATTTATAAAATAACTATTAATTTTCTCTCTACAAACCAAACGGACCCTAAGTGTAAAGACTAGCCTAACCTATCAAATAAGTGACATATGAAATGCGCTACTTCTATCTCCCATTGGATATCATGTGTTTCAAAATCCTAGTTAAACATAAAATTATGCATGTGAATTAAGCATTCCTATTACTACTTAAAAAAATGGTTCTCTCAGTCTATCTCCCACAAACACAAACTTAATATTTGTGTTTTTTGGTCGATTGGAAAAGCCAACAACAATTTAACCGGTCACATTGAGCGGAATAGGTGACATAGAATTGTTATAAAATTGCAAAAAAATTGTTAGTGATATTAATGGACCAATATTAGAGATATCAGCAGGGTACTCGCACGTTGCAGCGACGTGTACCCTGTGATTTAAGTTCAGACGTCAACAAAATAACAATAACGGACTAATTAACCGGAGAAAAAAATGATCATAGTCTCAGCCAGTTCAAACGTTTTTACCGGTTCTGACTGGTCCTCTCCTGAACAGAACCGATGGCCAACTCCGGATTTAAGTTGAACATGTTGTTCCGGTCCTGTTTTCAAAATCATATGCACCATCAACTTGTTAGCATATAAATTGTATAAAGCTTTGAGAATTTTATTTCTTTGTACAATGTGATTAATAAAATGTATTTTTTATTTATTATAAGTGCGTTTTAAATATAACATTAATTAGTGTGTTTAATATTGTATTTTTAATTTTACGATTTTAAGATGTGCGTTTAATTGGTTTGTGCTAAGAGTTTTATATGTTGTATGTAGGGCTATAAACGAACCGGATGAAGACGAACGAACTCTTGTTTATGTTCGTTCGTTTAATTTTAACGGACAAATAAACGGACACGAACGCCTAAACGGACGAATTTTCTTGTTCATATTCGTTTATTAATAAAATTAATTGTTCATGTTCGTTCATTAAAACACTAAATGGATATAAACGATCAAACATAAATGAACAGACAAACAAACATAAACTTTATTAAATATGCACAATATGCTGTTTTGTTTAAACAAACCGATTTTAAATTTATATTATTAGAAGACATGATATATGAACATAAATAAATAAATTAATATAAACGAACGTATATTGAACGTTCACGAACATAAATGAACGGACGCGAATTTTGTTAATGTTCGTTCATTTAACTAAACGAAGGTAAACTATTCTTTATGTTCGTTCATTTAATTAATAAACGAACATAAACGAACTTTTCACCGAATAGTTCATGAATGTTCACTGAATATTCAGTTTGTTTATAGTCATAGTCGTATATTTTAGTTTTAAGACTTTGGATTGTATTTAATAAAAAGATGATGATCTCTCTTTTATATGTATTATAGATACAGATGGTGGTCTTATTTTTTTTATGTGAGAAAAACAGTGATTTTTTTACCTTAACAACATTAAAAAATTAGCAACTAAATAAATTTTAGACTAAAATACACGGTTGGTCCCTAAACTTGGCAATCCTGCTTCGCGTTGGGACAGAAGTTGGCATTATCATCGCCGGAGGTCCAAAACATGGCCATTATATGCCAAATTCGTCCCTTGACCAAACACGGCGATGTCAACGTCTTTTTTCTGTTAGTTAGTGGAGGGTATTATAGTCCATACACATTTATACCTCACCTTAGTTAATTATGAGAAAAGCTACCGTATACCATCTTGATCGTTTCCCTCCTTCGTCACACAACCCTCACACACACTTTAACAATGGCAGACAAGGAGCTTACTTTTACAGATGTAACTGATGAGATGGTAAAATATGTGAAGGCAAAATATGGGGATACTTGGTTAAAAAAGATGAAATGTCGATGAAATGTCCGAAGATTTATGCAGTTGTGAAAGAAGTCAATGATGAAAGGTTAGTCGTGTTTTTTGTATTTGTGTGATTGGCATTTTAAGGGTTGAGCATAAATAACTCTATTTTATTTGACAGAAATCCGAGCAGTGTCAGAATCTGCCAAAAAGAGGGATTATAGCAAGCTAAAGGTATCTGATGATATGATTGAGTATGCCATGGCTACTTATGGGAATAAGTGGGATATAGGAGATGACATTGCTGATGTGATACTTGAAGACTTGTGGGAAAAATATGGGAATAAGAAGTCTGCGAAAGGTTAGAGTTAATGTTTGCAAGCTAAGAAAGTTGTAATGGGCGACCTTTGATTTCTTTCTGTTTTGTCTATCTGTCCAGATACTAACGTGAAAGGAAATGAAGTTGATGTCATCATTATTTAGACACATCTAGTGATGAGTGTGGGAACATGTCTTCTAAGACCACTACTTTGAAAGGTTCCACTTCCCAAGCTTCCAAGGCTTCCGCTCCCATTGTTGTACTTGCTTTTGTAGCGGCTGTGGGATGCTCCAGCACAAATAGAAATTAGTGGTATGTGCCTCCCCCTAAGGACCTCAAGTCTCCCCCCATGAATATCAAGTCCCCCATCAAGAAGTTCACCTGTTATTTTTAGTTGTTGATGTAATGAAGATGTATATTTTTTGGTTGATGATGGTTACTGAAAACGATACATGTTAAGATGTATATTTTGCTTGATATGGTGTGATTAGGTGGTGGTGTATGTATATTGTGGATTACTTTTTTTCATTTTGTAATTTGCAGTTGCTTATGCAGTTTAGGTGGGTGTTTGGGAAAACCCATTTTGACTTATAAGGTCAACATAAAGCAAAATATTAGAGGAACCACACCGAATTGTTAGCATTTAAAATCTCTTTTGTTTGACTTATAAAGTCAACAGATTCAAATTGTAACCAAAATTCATATAACAAAAGAAGCACACACATATCAGTTAAGCTACATTTAAACCGAAGAGAACATAGCATTTCTAGCTAGGAATTCACTGCGTTAAATCACTAGTGGGTGATCCATTTGGACCGTCACTGCAGATCGGTTCAAGTGGTGTTTGTCTTGGCCGCTCTCCATTTGGTCTTTCGATTGCGGTGTGCTTCACGTGGTGTTTGGCTTGGCGCCTCCACTTGCTATTTCGGTGCGGTGGTTCACTTTCTTCTTCATCATCGCCCAAGGATGCACCAACACTAGTAGGTGCAGAAATATGTAGACCTATCACATATCCACCACTATCTCCTGTGGTTGTGTTTTCCCTATCCTCACCATCACTACCAGTATAAGATGTGTTTCCCCTTATCTCAAGGCACACTGGACAAATCTATAAGGTGGACGCCTTGCAAAAAAGGTCAATCTAGCCCTGTTTTCACGTTTAACCTAAACGTCAATGCATACCATTTGACAACCATTTTCTGCATCTATGGTGATGATATGTTGGTATGATAAAGAATTGATGAGTTAAAATGTATTATATAAGTAGATAGGAGTTGTGGTTGTTGAACAAGCATATAGGAAGTAAAGACATAATAAATTCTAAGAATCTACTCAACATACACATTTTAGGGGGTGTTTGGAATAACCACTTGTGACTTATAAACTCAACAAAAATTCAAACATGATATTGTCCAGATTACAAATGGCTAGAAGAGTAAAAGCCTACAACCTTCGAACACCAGCTCAACATCTTTTATCCAGCACATATGGATGTCTTGGATATAACTCCTCCATAGTAAGTTGCCTTATACTCTGCATCTTCAAGCCAAATTTTCCTCTCCCATTCCTCTTCAATTCTTCTGTATATTCTCTCCCCTTCCAAAAACTGCTGGAATGCTTCTTCATCCAACCTTGACTGCTCTTCAACTTCCTCCAAAATTGTGTGTTCTTCTTCTTGCTCATAAAGAGCTTCAAGAAACTCTTGTTCCATAGTCTTACTTATATCGTCTTCATCCATCCACTGCAAATGTAATACATTTTCACATTAACTAGAATGTAAACACACAAGAACAATCGTTATGCAAATGACAATTAAATGAATACATGTTGCCTTCTGCCATCAGAATGCCTTTTTCTACCTCGAACCTTTGTTTCCTTTGTTGGTTTTGGTACTTGATCCTTGTGAAATCTAGACTTATTATGTCCAACAGTTTGACAATTGGAGCATTTAATCTGTTTACGAGCTCTAGATTTACCCATTTTTGACTCAATTTCACTTAATTGAGGCTTTATGTTTATGAATTCAAATTTGGGGTAAAATGTGAGAATAAAGTGCTTCCTATAACTTAATGCAAATGTGAGGACATGATAGGGGACTAAAACCTTAGTCCCCTATACTCTTAAATTGTTTAAGCAAGGACCATAGTTCTACCAACACCCAGTGCAATCAAAACCGATATAACAACTATCTAAGACGAATACAACAATTAACAACATAATTAATGATTATAACACTAGAACATAACATATAGATTCATTAATTACATATTAAACATTAAATATTCAAGACATATTTTCCAAAAAAAAGAAAGAAAACATAACCACTTCATTTCCTTCTCAACACTTCCTAAGATCATCAGGAAGTTGTTCTGTGACACACAGTGAGTGTGTTTGATGTGATCATCCTCCTTATCTCCAACGCCTTCAAGACATTAGCCTTTTTCTTGTTGCGAAGATTCTCAAGAACCTTGTAGTTCATCACCGTAGTTCAAAGCCTTCGAGCTCGGAGATGTATTCTTGGGTTTCCTTCATACCAAGAATCAATTCGACCAAAGTGTTTTGGAGTCCATTAGCAATTTTGATGTCCTTATCGTTTCTCTCCGATAAAAGAGAAATCGAGTCAAACATGTAGTCGACTTCAAGCTTTGGCGAGTTCTTCAAGAAGTGGAAGTCGACCATTGGGAGGTTGTTGAGATTTTTAGGATATGTTTTTTTGATTGTTGGTATGCAAATGGTATAGATTATTAACCCATAAATACCAAAACCAACTGGACGTTCCAAATTCAGGGACTAATTGTGAAGTTAGTAAACAGAGAAATAGTCAAGTTTATGTGAGAAAAAATACGCGAGAATTTTAAGTGCAAAAAACGGCTAACTGACCAAATTCAGGGACCAAGTGTGACATTTTAAACCAGTTACCCTGCAACTTGACCCTTTTGCCTTCCTTGATATGCTTATACACAATTAATGTGTTGGGAATCACCAAAACAACTCAACTAACAAGATCCGAAACAATAAACACTATCATAATAACCCGACCCAATTAACAAAACCCAATCAAAACCAAACCTAACATACATCCACACTCACGTACTGAAACACACATCTAGTCAAACCCATTCGTAAAAACAAAAAATAACAATGAAGGATGAAGCATATTCGTCTCAACTTTTAAGGATGAAGGAAGAAGAAGAAGGTGAGGTCCTGTTCGTAATCCACTATAATGGGGTTTTTGATTATAGCCCACTCGGTATGAAGGAGGTTCATTAATTAATCTTTGTGCCTCACCACGGTGATAGGGATATATTTAGTTCAAGCCTTGATAATGAGTTATCGAGATTAATGAACAAAATGGGCGTTGTTTTTCTGTGATCCTAAAGAATCCCTAGAAAATGGTTTGCATTTGATTCATACTGATGTTGATGTTCATACTTTGTTTGGAATGGCTTAAACAAATGAGTCAGTTGATATCTTCGTTGCCCACAAGCCACAAAAGTTAGCACAATTTTACTTAAAAAAAAATCAGTTTTGAAGTTGTGGGTTGGGTAGATCAGGATGCTAACTTTAGAATGCTTAGTCAAATACCTTTTAGGACTAGACGTCAATGGCAGGGGTTAGATAAGAAAAAAAATGCAGGGTAGTGGAACCAAGACACCAACAGTGAAAGGTGGTGTTGTAATCAAAGAGAAAGAAGGGGTTGTAGCTAAAAAAAAGGGGAGAAAATTAAAGGAAAAGGAAAAGGAAAGCTGGTTGATGAAGAGGATGTTTTGCCCCAGAAAAAAGGGAAAGAAGTTGTTCAAGAATTTAAGAGAGGTTTAGATGGGAAGGGGAAGGCCAAAATGGTTGAGTTTGCAGGGTTTGATGTTGAGAACTTGCCTCGTTTTGATGGGGAGGGGATGGCTGAAAGGGTTGGTGGTCTTTGTCTTGATGTTTCAAGCGGTGTTAAGACACTCTTTAGAGCAAAGAAAAGATTACAAACTGCATCCTAGCACTGTTCGCCCAAAGGCGAGCCTAGGTAATGTTTCAGTGATGAATACCATGTCATGTGTTTAATTCCATTAGGCTGTAACATTACACTAGCTAACTTATATGTTTGTTGTTTGTATACATGTTTTTGCAGACAATGTAGCAGTAGCATCATCACTTTAGGGTTCATGTTTTGTGGGTTCAACAGTTTATGGACATCGATCACAGCAAATGTAGATCATTTGAAGATTCAGCAGTTGAACGTTTTGAAGTTGGGCCAAAATTCATCTTTTGTATTTTGTGAAATGTCAGTATAACAATGTATCAGACAATGACTCCGTAGTATCACTGAACATATAGTTGATTGTTATAAGTCAACTAGCTAAGTAGTTGGTAATGTATAATTTTGTTTGTTTGTCCTGTGTAAAATTCTGTGAGCTGATTCATTCTTTACCAGTTGAATTTTATAAAGTCATACTTAAGTGGTCAGGTACCATGGTAAAATTCGTTCAAAAAATAACCCCTTTATGAGTTGGTTGAATACTGTTGGGTTACAATTAACTAAGGGGAGGTAAAAATGTGCATGGACTAAATTACCCTCCATAAACTAACAGAAACAAGACATTGACATCGCCGTTATTGGTCAAGGGACGAGTTTGGCATTTAAAGGCCATGTTTTGGACCTGTGGCGATGATAATTGCCAGTTTTGTCCTAACGAGAAGCGGATTGACAAGTTTAGGGACCAATCGTGTATTTTAGTCTAAATTTTAGTGGTATTTCACCACTATATAAGTCCTCAAAGCTTGGATTCTTCTTTGGTTATCAAACTTGTTAAATGAAATTTCAACCCGAAAGTCATCCGGTCAAGTAATTGAGTCAATGGTCCAAGCTAGATCAATAATGTTCCATGTAAATTGGTCCCCCTATGTATTCATATAGTTTCTATAAAAGGAAAGTTTCCCTACCATATTCGGTTAAAAGAATTGTACTAAAACCAATGGTGAATCTTGGACATCCAATATTCAATAATCAATCTTAGCCATTTAGTTTCACAATCCATTCGAATCTCTTTTAACCAATAGGTAAGAAATGTGACGTGACGACATGATCAAGTTTCATGTCTTTGCGATCAAGACGAAGTTTTTACGTTTATAAGGCGTGACATAAAACGATAATAAATATGAAAATATTTATATATTTATATCATATTTAATATATGCTATAAAATATTTTGTAAATATGAATATATTTACAAAATGACGTGGCATAAGACGGTGTGACTACATGGTTTTTCTTTACCAAACTTTACGAAGCTTTTGCGAGATTTTTAAAACCATGCTAAAAACACAATATATATACAAACACCCAAACATTAACTCACCACCACCAACACACACAAGTCACTTTCTACTCCCACTAGTCAGGATGACAATATCTTGTGACTTTGCAAATTGTTTCAACTAAGGTTTTTAAGATCGGGATCCTATTTAGGATCATTTTCGTTTTTGCAAGATCGTGATCGTAAAATTAGATCGGGATCCTAAGATCCTGATATAACGTATTTTTTAATTATCTTTGTAATTCTATTCAAATATATAAATTATTATATATCATAAGCACGAAATTATATGAATATTTCATAGAAATGTTGTCCTAAATTATGAATATTGAATGTTTAAAAAGCATCACATGTTGTTTTTTAAATTATTTAAAAAAATAAATCATAAATTTGTAGTTTTTAGTTTGCGGTTTAAGAAAAGTAAGATTGGATCAGAGTAGATCTTAAGATCGTACGGTAAAGGTTGGGATCCTATAAGATCTTAAGCTTGTTAAGATCTACGCATGATTCAAATCGTTTTTGCTTTGTAGAATTGTAAAATCGTAAGATTCTAAGATCAAGATCGGGATCTTAACAACTATGATTTAAACAACAATCTGTTAATACAATCATGGTTTTTAAGTTTGGATTAGCTTTCCCCTACTACTTTTATAAACACACAAACACAATTAACCATAACCAAACAAAATTAACCTTCGGTTTTATAAAAATCTATCTTTTGATATATACACTTCCCTCTAACCAACATTTCAACCAGAAAGATTCAATAAACAAGATTATGTACTATATTGACTATGACAATTTGCCACCAGCATGCCATTTTTTTCCTCTTGACAAAAGTGGGTTAGAAGTTATGTTGTGTTTGTTAATCTAAGAGCATTAACAATGGTAACACAATAACATCAATAACACCGTCTACGTCAGCGCCACATCACCTTTAACATTTCACCTTAACATCCCCAAAAAACACCCACAACAATAACATCCCAATAACATTTCATATTTTCAATTTCAACCCCTAAACTAAAACAAACACTTCATTTATTAAACTAAACATATCACATTTAGCATTAAAACACAAAGTACATTAAACGTTAAACACGAATTACATTAAAAATTAAAGATACAGCGCATACTAATGAAAATAAAACTTCTAAAACATTAAAAAAACAAATTATCTGAGTCCCAACCCTCAGAACTTGAAGGAGAATTAAACTCCCATTATAGTACCGACGCTCCATTATGTCAAGTAGTTGTCTTGGAGGTCTTGAGCTTCCGTGCTTCTTTCTCACGGCGAGCGAACTTCTTCACTCGCTTCTTCCATAATCTCCTAACGTTTTCTTCATCTTGTTCTAGTTCGGAAGGAAGCCTCACTTAACCCGTTGGGGTGGTTTGAAAATCCACCGTGGACTTTCACGGTGGAGTTGGAACAATGGGAGGTACGGATGTTTTCAAAACCCACCGGAAAGACATTTTCGGTGGTGTTGAGTAAACTTCAAGTTCGGTGGAAAGCTTGTTGGAGGAGCGTGGTGAAGTGAAAAGCTGTAGGAAGTTTGAAAAGCTTAGCTTTTACGGACTTGAAAATTCTTGAGAAAATCTTTGCGATACATTTTTATGTGTCCGAGTTGTGTGTGTAACTTGTGTGTGTTGTGTTCTAAACAACTCGGTAGAGTTGTATATATAAATGAGTTGATTTGAGTTTGAATAAATCCGCTCATATTTGATTTTTAAATTTCAAATTTGAATTTGAATTTATCCCCCTGAAATTGACCAAGATAATTTAAATTTGAATTTGAATAGGTTTAGGGGTGTAAGTGAAAATTTATTTGAAATGGTTTAGAGGGTGAAATGATTTTTTACCTTTAACGCGTTAGCCCTAACGCCTGTGGACTAACGGCGCAATAATAATTGCTCTTCCAATGGTTAACGCCAATAACAGGCGTTATTTAGCCCCCCAACGGCGTTATTGCGTTACCATTGGCTTTGCTCTAATAGGTAGTTACTGTCATTTAGTTCATGTGATACCTTTGTAATTCTTGTAAAGTTTCTTGTTCTTGTGTTGCTTATTACTTGTTATGTGGTTGATTATTACTTTTTTTTTTTTTTTTTTTAATTGTATTGTTGGTTGTATTGGTAACTTTGAAGGCTGCAATTAGCACCGTATGTTATCAGGGATTACTTAGGGCGTATTTATTTTTTAAGAGGTTCATAAAGTTGATGTGTCCCCCTTCCCCTATAAACACTAAAAGAGGAGGATTTTCATTTTTACACTTTAAGCATACAAATGATTTAAAGGAACTAGTAAGCCCAAATAGAAAAAAGAAATAATATTTTATCGACATATAGTGATTCAGATGATGCAACAAAGAAAGTAAACACGAAAGTCTTATGACATACTTGTTATCAGTTTTATGGTTAATTATAATTTATGTGGTTGAAATGTAGGCTTTATTTCTGGTCATTACATGTAGCCACATAAATGATTTTGGGTTTCGGGTAAGTTTTAGTTTGCTCAGTTTAGCTAACATAAACATGGATATATACTATATCGACTACGACAATTTGCCACCGGTATGCCGCATATTTTTCTTGACAAGTGTTACCTAAACTACTTTTATAAATTTGCCACCGGTATGCCGCATATTTTTCTGTAAAATGTGGCCAATTGGTCTTTTACTTGCTTTGTAGACTCTTTTATTCTAAACTTTCGTAGTATAAAATATATATATGACAAATCTTTCTTGTTGGCATGTATGTAAACCTGTTGTGTGTTGTAATATAAGCTAAAATAGAAATATTTGGCTAAATTATTGTTTATTTGGTGGTGAAATTACATTTTTTGTTTGTTAATCTAGTTACATTTTTAGACTTATTGTTGGTTTTAATATAAGGTGAAATAGTGTTTCGAGCTGTTAGCTTAGTTGGTGGTTGCTAGCCCAACTTTAGTTGAGTCATTTATTTCAGTATCGGCTTGAGAATGGCGAAGATCAAGTCTAGGTTATGGTATGATGCTCTTGTCGAAGTTTCTTCTAATAAGAGTTATACTCTTCAACTCTTTCCGTCTCGATAACCTCTCACAATCTGAATAAAAAAAGAATATTACAAAGTAACCATGGTGGTAAAATTTGTGTTGGATATTGATACGTTTCTAAAATATATGCAATATCTTAGTTAGCTGTCAAGACCTTTGTAATGGAATGTTTGGATACACATAAGTTCACAAGCTTGTACATTTTCAAAAAGATTCATTCGAGAACCTGATGCATATCTTATTTCTCCTTTGAAAAAGTTATAGGCTAATGAGAATAAGGATACAACCAATGCTTCCAAATTAGTGCCGCACGGATGCTGGTTTGGTGTGGTTGGGTCAGTTGGGTTTGGCTATTTACATGGAGTAGGCATCAAACTGTAAGGACCAAAGGTCACTTAATGGAGGGCCTTTTAATCAAGGGAAGTGGTCGCAATTGGTTTGCTTTAATTATAAAACAATTGCTGATTAAACAGCTTCATATGGTATGAAACTATGAAAGGGACCCATAGGACTGTTATAAATGCAGGGTTTCTAGTTTGTTAGGCTGGACGGCAAGGGGAGTTTTGCACTCACCTTACAGCCTCACTCACCCGCCACCCCCTTGCCAAATACCTCCACTCACGTGTGAGTCTCGCATCCCAAGAGAAAGCAAGGTGACCAACTCACCTACTTGATTTGTGTGCTAATATATTCAACCGTTTGGTTTGTAGAGTAAAAAAAAGAAAAAAAAAAGAAAAAAATAGTTAAGGTGAGTCGAAGTGAGTCCCTTGTCCGCATAAAGGTGAGTGGAAGAAAGAAGAGAAAAAAAGCCGACGTGACACTGATATGTAAGGTGAGTGAGGTTTACCCTTGCCGTCTAGCCTTTGTATTAGTTCATAAATCATTTTTAGTCCGCGTATAGTATAATAGACTTGTTTTAGGTAGTGGTATTGCATTACATTAAATTTATGCTTACCAATAAGTAAGATCACTGCAAGTACCATCTCCCCTTATTCAATCACTTCACCTAACTAGTTCAAATCACTTTAATAAAAAGGAAGATCTCTGCCGTCCACTTCACTGATCCAGATTCACACACTCAAATGAAGGGTCAAGATCATCCTTAAACAAACACAAATATCCACAAACAAACACATTTACCCGGTTAAAACCATTTTTCCTTCATTTATATACAACCCAAAAACACACCCCTCTCTAGATCTACCACCATCCATAATTCTGCTATAAATTCTTAGTTAACGGTTATCATGAAATTTCTAGTATTAAGCTTTATTGAAGATCATAAATTGTTTCTGCTTCTACTTTTTGACGCACAAACAAAGAATATAATTTTTTGTTGGAATAGGTGGTCTCGGAATATTAAAAGTTTCATAGAAACACACAGGTTAGTTATGTTGTGTTTGTTAATCAAATGGGTAGTTAGTCTCATTTATTTCATGCATGTGATACCTTTGTAATTCTTGTAAAGTTTCTTGTTCTTGGCTGTGTTGCTTATTACTTGTTATTTGTACATATATAGTTTGGCATTGTCATGTACCACGAAAAGTTGCAATTTGTACATATATAGTTGGGAGCTAATATAGTAATACACCAAAAATAAGTTTACATCAATAGTGATTTATGAATATAGCGTTTGAAAACCATTTATATAGCAATTTTGATGAACAGCATATGGCTAGATCTAAGTATATGTTGTGAAAAATTCATGGAACACATGACATAATAGAACTGTTTGAAAATGCTTTACTTCTTTCTACTGATTGTAGTCATACGAATATTATTACTTGTTATCAGTTTATTATCCTTGGTTTATGGTTAATTATACTTTTTGTTGGTGATATGTAGGCTGTGTAAATGGTAATTACTTGTAAAGAAATTAACTCCCCGGTTTGTTTCTTTTGCTAATGCAGGATCTTTTCATTAGTATCTGACTCCAGTCGAAGACTATTTGGCAGGTCTTGGTCTAAACAACTCTTAGATGCTTTGTAAGGAGATCTTAGTTAAGGGACGTCGTTGTGTTTGAGAGTAATATTCTGTTTTTAACTTTGATATTTTGTTTTGAACGTGAAATTAACTGATTATTAATAGTAATTGCATCCATAATGTTTCAAATATAGAATAACTAAATAAAGTGCCGGCTACAACAATGTATGCGCTCCAAGATTGTGTTTTAATGCAGTTCGTATGCTCATTATATCAGAACCATAACGTGAGTCAGTATACAAGTTAGTGTGGTAATTGTCTGTAAGGACTTGTATAAACGTGGTTTCCATGCCCTCTATTCTTGCCGTTTGTTTATGAAAACTCAAACAATTTACAAGTTTCATTAATATTTTACATATCGAATCAGTTCAACGAATCAAATACAAGGTAACTATTACGGAATACACATGTCATATAATATAACTATATAAGTATAAGTATATAATTTGTATATCTTTTAATAGTAGTTTTTTACTAATAACTAATTAATGTTCTGATGTTTTAATTGCAGGTGGGCAAGCATTTCTAGGGTGTTAATTGCAAGTTCAAATGATACATATATATCATGCGCGTACGATGAACTTGAATGCTACATTGCGTGATGTTTATGTTTCGTTCTTTGCCATAGGGTTGAGGGTCTTCCCTTGAACAAAATTAGATCGATCAAAATTAGCGGCATGCTTAAAATTAGTCACACATTTGTAATAGTTTTGGCCCTTGTGAGGACTAAAATGATTTTTACCAAAAGCTCAAATTTGCATACTTTATATCGATGCTTGAATTAATAACATCCACAATCGTTAAATTTGAACGAACAAAGCTAAACTTGAAAGAACGAAGCTATTTAACCACTTCAAAGCCTGAAACTTAGTGCAATCCAAATTTGCCATAGGACGATTTTGTTCACCAATGGTGATGCCATGCTGCACCTGCGTTGGCGTTGATGGGGTCTTCGCTTGGTAAACCATGACCGTTGTTAGCTTTTCTTGTGAGTAAGTGAGGCTTTTTTTGGTAATGTGTTATCGGACTCATATACGTCGATAATAGTTACAGTTGAAAATGGTATTTTAATTATTACGATCTTATTGGATGAATGCTAAAGTGACTGCATCAATAACGATTATTGATGCCCAACTGCACCAAGCACACTGGAAAGAAGCAAAACTACTCTACATGAGCAGATGGGAAATAATAAATGGTGCCCAACTCCTCACATGAATTAAAAGCCACCAACTACCCTCTCAGTACTTGTATGACTAAAATCAAATATACTACTTGTATTTGACCAACACAAAATTTTCGTTTCTCTGGTACTCTCTCCCACAAACACAAACACAAACACAAACACAAACACAAACACAAACAAAAACCCTTCACAGATCTGAAAAACGACAACAACACACCATCATTTTAACGGGACAACATAAACATGGTTATGTACCATATCGACTACGACAATTTGCCACCAGCATGCCGCTTTTTTCGTCTTGACAAAAGTGGGTTATACTACTTTCATAATATTCGACACAGGTTAGTTATGTTGTGTTTGTTAATCTAATGTTTAGTTAGTGTCATTTTGTTCATGTGATACCTTTGTAATTCTTGTAAAGTTTTTGTTCTTGTGTTATGCGTTGCTTATTACTTGTTATCTGGTTGATTAATCTTTTCGTTTTATTATTATTATTATTATTATTATTATTATTATTATTATTATTATTATTATTATTGGTTGTATTGGTAACTTTGAAGGCTGCAATTAGTACCGTATGTTATCAGGGATTAGTTAGTCTTATGAGAGTACCTGCTATCAGTTTTATGGTTAATTATACTTATATGGTTGAAGTGTAGGCTTTATTTATGGTAATTACGTGTAGCAACTTATACTATATGTTGCTGTGTTTTATCTGATTAGTAGAGAGGGATATGATTTAGTGAATAAGCGTATCTCGCACATTGGAGGAAATGTAATCATAGTTGTTTGATATCCTTATGTTGTTTGGTCTTGAAGCTATTGTTTGTTTACTAGCCGAGTACCCCGCGTCTAACGACAGCGGTGTCTAGCGGCATAAATGTCTAGTTTTTGACAATAGTTTTAAGAGGCGAGTAATTTTCTTTCGATAAACAGTATCTCTAACGACACAGAAAGAATCATGCTCGGAAACCTTCTTTCCTGATCGCGTGGTAACATAACGGTGTTAATGTATTCTTCTCGATCAACTTGTGCGTGAGTTTTTTTTTTTCAATAGAATTATATTAAAAGAAATGATTTATGTTCTTAGATTTTGTATCTAAAAATCTTCTTAACTCTTACACGATTGTGTATACATTTAACAGTTTACTCACATACCAACTATGTTCAACACTTTTTAGACAAACAACTTATGACCTCGCTTAAAAAGGTAATTAAAGATTCCGTAGTTGGTTCATATGTCATCATTATGGTTTTTAATACATTGGAACTTAAATTAAGTCCATCGTGTTGTATCAAAGGACTTGTGTTCTAATGTTATCTCATATTTTGTGAAAAGCTCTTCAACTAAAATGATTTGCGATTAAAATATTGTGAAATAGATTAATCTTAACCAGTCCCCGGTAAAAGTATCCCCGAGAAGGTATTCCCGGGGATCTTTTTCCGGGGACATGTCCCCGGCAAAAGCTTTTGCAGGGGATATGTCCCCGGGGAAAGCGCTGAAATTTCGCCTGCGAAAGCGGCGATTGTTGTAGTGATTGCCTTTAAAAAGCTGCAAAAGAAACCTTAAAAATGATGCTGAAGGTTTCAGATATGGACAATGATGGGCCAGTGGCATTCGGCTCGTCATCATATTCAGCAGATGCCAAAGACAACAGCCGAATATTCCGTCAAAGGCGATGGTCGAAAATCATCTTCAAAACATTCAAAATAAATAGATCCATAACAAATATGTATAGATATATACAGAAACTTCAAAACGCCAAATTATATATGTAGAACTATAAAAAATTCCAAACTTGTATGATATATAGATCTATTAAAAAAGAAAAACTAAAAACTTACAATTAGTTGAGGGTTTTGGTGGTTGTGGGGTTTTCCGTGGTTATGGGTTATGGTTTGTGGGGTTACCATAGTGGCGGTTGTGATGCGAGGTGGCGGCGATTTGGAGGTGGGGGTGGTCGGTAGCTCGGAGGTGTTGGTTGTGGTGGTGATAGATGAGATTAATGAAATAGAGAATAGTTACGTTGCCATAGTTTCTTGTCAAATAGAGTGAGAATTAAAAGTCTCATTTATTAGTTTCTTAAGTGAGATAAGTTTTTTGAAGTTACCAAAGATAATTTTTCACTTTTTCACATTTTTCACTTTTTGACCATTTTTCTATTTAACTTGTTATAAGATAAGATTAAGATTAATATATATAAAGTAGATCTTTTACAATTCCTTTCAAGTTATTACAATATCTACGTGTTGATTGAGTGTATTGTAGTACGACCTCATATATTTAGGGCATGCAAAATTTTTATTGAATGCACAATAAACATATGTTTATATGAGTATATCAAATATTAGCTTGAATATCCTAACTTATTTTTGTTGTGCTTTTTCAGGAAGATTTTACTTCAAGCAACATAAATGTGAGTTAGCTGAAGAGGAATTAAAAAATGCTCCAAAAATATGGGATGTTAACAATTATCATATATCCTGCTTGAAATGCAACACATTTTTAGAAGTTTCCATCAAGCAGCAATATGGTGATATGTATCTTGGAAGGGACCCCATCAAGGGAATCAGTAAAGCTTTATCCTATTACAAATATGGCATGGAAAAGCTTAAACGTAGTACGTGGGAAAATATATTTAGTTGTCCTGTGAAAGTTAGAATAATGTTTTGCAGTAAAAGTAGGATATCATCGGGGCCTGTTGCTGAAAACGATGGTAATAGTTGTTGGCACTGTCAAAAGTCAAGGATTATGCGAAGCATGTCATTGCAAAGTGTAGATAACATGAAAGTCGAATACATTCGCAGAAGTATAACGATCAGATTACTTGGAAGGATAGGTATGATAAAAATCACTTAAAACACGTCTTTTCTATTCTTATTGTAGAAACTATCACACGCATTTGTCATCCGATCCATCATATAACTCCAACTATCAACTTGAGTCGTTTCAAGTAACTTTATTTACATTATACTAACATCTACCTAAATATATTTTTTTTGGGTAAAAGGGTTATACATCTACCTAAATCTGTAAGTTAGAAACAAATACCAATTAGACCCGGAACATGTATGTTCCATATTCCATTGATAACTTAGAAAGTTATAAACATGAAGGGTTACTCTTGTAAAAGTAGAATAAGTCATTGTATGTCACGCTTGTTTCATTGTTTTGAGTTTTAAGAATAAACTAGGTGAGTACCCATGCATAGCAAATGAATTTTCTAGTGGTAAAAAGTTATGGTTGCGATAAAACGTGAAATAAACAAAATACATATCGACAAGATTATCTAGCGGCAAACGCCATGTATACGTAAAACGTGAAGTAATCAAAATGTAATTGCAAAATGTTGTAACATTCGGTAATTCAACTCAAAGCAAATTTTTTAGAATATATCAAAGAACATGTAAAAACATTTAGTAAAACTGAAAATAAAACATTATATGAATAGTAAGATAACTAATAATGCACGTTATTCGTCACGTAAAACTTTTTGGTACATGACATTTGAGGTGTCACTACACCAAAATCAGAGGTTGGGGACTAAGAAAATATTTGGGTCAAATCTTAAAGTGATAACACGTACCCTTATTTTCCTGCATTAATGATTTGTGCTTTAAGATCACAATAATGACCTCATTTGGCATGTGAAAGGACTTAAGAATGTAAGTTGGCCTCAATTAGCAAAACATCTATTTCTGGAAACAAATATCGGAACAGAATAGGAAATATGAGTTGCGTGCTTGTTTTTTCTTCTGTCTTTTGGTGGTGTTACGAATTTTGATCTGGCCCGTGATGGAAATGGGAAGTACCTCCGACACGCGTTACAAGTTTCATTAGTTTTTGACATATCGAATCAGTTCAGCGAATCACATACAACGTAACTATTACGGAATACATATGTCATATAATATAAGTATGAATATATAATTTGTATATTTTTTAATAGTAGTTTCTTACTAATAACTAATTAATGTTCTAATGTTTTAATTGTAGGTGGGCGAGCATTTCCAGGCGGTTAACGCTCTTGAACCTCTGGTCCATATCCTGAAGGGGGATCCGCATAGGACAAAAGGCTGGTATGGGTGATGACCCAATATCGCACTTAGGCAAACCCTCAGTTTGGGTAATTCGTGCCTTTAGGGAAACAGATGGAAGGTGTTTCCCTAAAGGCACGGATTACTCCCAGGTGAGGGTTTGTCTGACTGCGGTATTAACTCCTTTTTAAATTCCCGAGCTTGAACATTCTAGATCCACGCTCAACCATCGTGGCATTGGGCTTGAACATTCTAGATCCACGCTCAACCATCTTGGCATTTGACTAGAGATCACACTTTGTTTCTAAACCTGTTGATCAATTCCACATAAGGACTACCAAACGTCCAGGTTTCCTTTGGATACGGGAACATACTTTGGCTGATTTTGGTTTTCACCGGAGTAAAGGAAATAAGGGTTGGCTCGTCTTGCTCGAGAGATGTAGTAGGAGTGGGGGAGTGCTTACTACATCTCGAGCAAGACGATCCAACCCTTATTTCCTTTACTCCGGTAAAAAACCAAAATCAGCCAAAGTATGTTCTTAAGCACCGACGCAAGGATCTTTGTCCGTCAACTGAAGAAGCCGTAGTTGAAAATATGAACCTGCTGCACTCTCGTCAAAAGAAACTCCTGCAGGTAACAATTTAATTGACTTTATTAGGGGCTTCTAAGACCTATCAAGATGTTTTAATGTATCGATCTCCTAGCATTTTTACTTTGACTTTGTGCGTTGTTGCAAACTGCTGTGGTTATGTGTGAAATCTGTGGGGTTATGGTCATCTTGACCATCATTTTGGCTGCCTTTAAGAAAAATTAGTCTAAATTCATGAATTACTTTGGATAAAATAGTCCTTGATATGGTTTAGTAACCAAATTGCTCAAATTTTGCAAGTACTGGCGAACGAGATTCAGTGTCCAATACCCATTTCAGGCTGTGATTATGAGTCTCACTTTGTGTCACCTGTAATGGTTACTACCATACATAGATCATGTTTCTTTCACGTGAAGGTGTTGCTAAAGAAAGAAACATCAAAAATCACATGATTGTTGATCTTCTTTAAGTATCCCATCTTGTGTAAGATTTATGCTAAGTGCATGTCAAAACCTGCTCATATTATCGATGAAATGTTGGAATTTGAAGCCATTTTGCAATGTTGAAATGCTCTTTTGCAAGAGCTATCTGCTGATATCACATGAACTTGTTAAGAATTTCTAATAGACTCTTTACTTGAATCCAACTATCGGTGTTATTTTGCTGCTAACTTTGTACTATGTAATCAATTGTATAAAACAGGTACCAAAGCTAAAGCTGGAGACAACCCACATGCTCAAGAAGAAGGATGACATGTTCTTTGGTATCCACGCGGTCCGCCTACTACAGAAAAAGAAGCCGTTGTTGAAAATCTGAACCCTGCACCAATGCTTGCCTCAAAAGAAACTCCTCCTTCTCCTAGTAACAATTAATTTGAACCACTTTACTGGAGGCTACGTACTAGCATGTTTATTATTACTTTTACTTTGTGCGTTGTTGCAAACTACCGTGGGTATGTATGGACTCCGTGTGGTTATGGTCATCTTAGAGCATCATTTTGGCTGCCTTTAAAAGGCTTTTTTTTTAGCAATTATGGTCATCTTGGTCCGTCAACTGAAGAAAATGTGTTTCCTGTGACAGATTCATCAGATGCTGGTAACAACTAAATCGAATTCGTTGGGGGTTCTGAAATCTATTAAGATATGAATGTATAAATAAATTTGAACACTTGCTCTCTTTGCACGTTTAGTACTTTGACTATGTAAGTTGTCAACTGATATGATTATTTGGTGACCTTATCTAACCTTGAGCTGTCATATGGGCTGCCCTTTTGGCAAACGAGAGAGTTTGCAAGCATCAAGATTCAAAGTTGAAAGTTCACTATATAACGACCTTCAGTTAGGAACACATGAAACAAGAGAAAAATCTCTCTACCTTATCCTAACGCTCAAGTCGATGATGCAAAATTTTGTTAGCGCTGTCATGTTCTACTACCAGGTTGGACTTGCGGCACGGTGATAATACAAATGAAACATGAATTGAAGTAGCATAAACTTGCATAGCCTGAACTCTGAAAATGGAGACCTCAAAGTACATTATGATTGTAGCGATGTTAATATGCATACATGTCATGATGTTAATTATTTACCAATATAGTTATGAATCAAGAGGTTAACACCCTTGCCTCTGGAGACAGAGGTCAAGGGTTCGATCCTCACCCATTGCAAGGCCGGAGGTCTTTTCACCTTTGGTAGAACCGAAGCAGCTCTCTACCTTAGGTAAGGGTAGAAATTTGTCTCACGTCTCAACCTCCCCCATACACCGTGGAAGACGGTATTGGGACCCATAACCCATGGAAGACGGTATCTAGAGTTACTTTACTATACTTTTATAGTTATGAATCAAAATTTTGAAACTTTGTTTGAGTATATGAAAACTACTTAAATCAATTACCAAATTTTACTCCTACCACACCAAATATCCATAACCAACATTATTTTTTCACATTACACCGCGAGCAAATACATTTGCTTGGCCCTTTATTCAATCGCTAGTTAATACATGTGACACCTGTATTTAAAAAAAATATTGGATTGCGAGCTAATTTTGTTGCTCGCCACATCCGTTTGCTCGTCAAATATGAGATGATTTATTAAAATTATTAAACGACGAGCAAACAATGTTGCTCGCTACATGATTTGCTTGACACAATTTGTTCCTCTGTTGTATGTCGCATGGTTTGCAGATGAATAATATCTGACAATATGGCCAAAACAATTTGCTTAGAAATTTTGAATGCTAGTCACCTTAGTATTTCAACCACCATCTTTAATATATTTCAACTACCAAACACTCTTTAATATTTCACCTACTTCATCTAATATGTTATGAAACATTTATACATGCTAGTAAGTCTCTAAGTAAACTGAAAAATCAAAACTTATACAATACTCCGTATAAGATTAAACAAACACTCACAATCGGACCACTAGTTGTTTGCATAAAACCTAACCCTACACACAAAAAACTTGTACAACAATCCTACACACATAAGTTGCAGCCACCAAACCACTACACACACACAAAAAAACTCACCTATCACTTGTACAACAGAAATGATTTTGGGTTTCGGGTAAGTTTTAGTTTGCTTGGTTTAGGCATTTAGCTAACAAAACATGGTTATGTACTATATCGACTACGACAATTTGCCACCAGCATGCCGCTTTTTTCGTCTTGACAAAAGTGGGTTAGACTACTTTCATAATATTCGACACACAGGTTAGTTATGTTGTGTTTGTTAATCTAATGGGTAGTTAGTGTCATTTTGTTCATGTGATACCTTTGTAATTCTTGTAAAGTTTCTTGTTCTTGTGTTCTGTGTTGCTTATATTACTTGTTATCTGTTTGGTTATTCTTTCTTTTTTATTACGGAGTATTATTATTATTATTATTATTATTTTTTGGGTTTTTTTTTAGTCTTATCAGGGATTTATGTTTGGTCTTGAAGCTATTGTTTGTTTATATGGTGTGCTTGTTTTTTATGTACCAAAAGTTGCAATTTGTACATATATAGTTTGGAGCTAACATGGTAATACACCAAAAATAAGTTTACATCAATAGTGATTTATGAATATAGCGTTTGAAAACCATTTATGTAGCAATTTTCATGAACAACATATGGCTAGATGCCTAGATCTAAGTATATATTGAGAAAAATTCATGGAACACATGATATAATAGAACTGCTGTGAAAATGCTTTACTTCTTTCTACTCATTGTAGTGATAAGAATATTATTACTTGTGATATACTTTCTACAATGCATTACAAGAATAAATCCCTTTGGCGATAAAAACCCTCCACTTGTTGTCACTAAAGGTGCAATGGGTCTATTTCAGCTCATATTTTGTCAAATGTTTGACCACGGGACTCACACTTTCAGCGACTAGATTGTGTTATCTATTGATATTAACCGAACATCTTCCACGTCACTGTCCAATGGGGATTTAGTTGGTCACTGAATATATACATGATTTAGTTACCAGGAATAATAAGCATCAAAAAATGAATGTAGTTATATACTTACAAGAGTGTCCTTTGCAACCCGTGAGGCTCTGCAACAGGTATTATGGGATCTGTCTATGTTATTTTAGAGCTTTTTTTACAACTAACTGTTTCCTTCTATTTACAGGCCCTCCTGCTTAGTGGCAAGGAGATTGACGGAGGCCGCAATTCTGTCGTTCTTGAGCCAAATGGTGACACGACTTCACTCTATGTGCATGTTACGCACTTAGTTCCACAAGCTAAGCTTGCGATGTACGTGTCTTTGTTGGCTTGTACTATAATTATGTATTTTTTATTACTAATCTAACAACTGAATAATGTTCTGTTGTTTTTATTGCGTTACGCTTCATTTTGATGTTCTTTGTTGTGAAGCCAGTTGTCGCCTTTGTGCCGATGGGGCCCGACAACCAAAACAAACAGTTTGCGTTTGTTTACCTGAAGTCGCTTGCTGCGACTTCAGGTCTGCACTTGGTCAGGACCGATCGTTTATCTGCTGTAGGGAGGTCAGAGTTGCACCAGGTGTGTATGCTGTTGGGAGGGGGGGGGGGGGCACAATTAAAGGTATATTTACTCTCCGTGATCACAATTTGGTTTATTTTCTTTATTGGCCTAGTAGATATATCTTTTTCTAGAATCTCATCTCATTCCTCACGAGGTTAATAATGTTTGAAGTTTGTTTTTTTAGTATAATATTAAAAGTCTTCTTTACTTAATCGATCTTTACTTAATTTATTCACTTATACTCGAACCCTTGAGTGGGTGTTTCTTTTTGGCTTAATGGTCTGAAGAAAAACCTCTTAATCCGTGTGTCAAAAACGATGTTTTTTCTTTTTTCCTACAAAGGAGATCCGGAGTGTAAGAGGGTGCTAAAAATTGGAATTACTTTTGGATGCTTCAAACTGCTAGAGACACTTTTTTACATTAACTGATGTCTAGATGTTCAATGAATGTTTGACCGTTTTTTAGATATACATTTTGATGTAATGTGAAGGTGATTTAGTTTGTAGAAGACTTCCATTTTTTGTTTTTTATTATGAACAATTTTACTGATTTTTTCAGGTAGTTCTGGAGGGTTTTAGCTTCAGTTGAAGTTGTTCGGGCTGCTCTGATTGTCTTTTCTTGACATAAGTACTTTGTAATTTTGTACTGGCCACTATGTATGTTCGTTTTGGATTGGTGGTTACTCTGGTAGTCTAGTCTGGTTTGATACTACCTTTGATTGGCTAGTGTTCAGTTATTTCAGTTTTATATCTTTCAGTTACTTTTTTCCATACATTGTTTTGAAATATGTCGTAGAATATAAGCAAATGCATTTTCTCAAGAGGAAATTTAAATTTCACCACTAAATTTAAAATGAAAGTAGATTGTAGTTCAATTCCTATTTAAGATAAGTGAAATGGTGATTCATGTTCTAGAAGAGAAATACACATGTGCAGGGATATTTGATTGGATACGTGATATCTCAAGTGGCAAAAGGAGGAACAGTTACCTCGTATAAATAGGAAACATTTGAGAAGACAACCTACACCACTTCACTTCTTCTTCTACTTTTTCCATGTTGTTATGAGTAAATGGAAGATATCCCAAATAACTACTTCCACTTCACATCAATGGAAGACTACAGGGCAGGGCTCGGTCTTCACAACTCTGAGCTGCAGGGAAAGGATATCTCGGTTTTGACGGGATTATACTCCGGCGGTAGGGGCCGTCGATGTGTGTGAGGGTAATATTCTATTCTCTTTTGAACTTTGTACGTATGCTCGGTAAACCAGAACCATAATATGTGTCAGTGTACATGTTAATTTTTATAAATGTGGTGTCCATGCCCTCTATTTCTTGTCTAGTGAGAGTGTCCAGAACCATAATATATTTTTGGTCCCTGGTGCTTTGTTTCGTTAGTGTGTGTTTGTAATGCTTGATGTTGTGCCTTGAGAAATCTGTTCTCTTTAAACTCCCTGTTCTCCTTGATAAATCTTACATTTTTAAATGATTGTGCCTAAGATGATATTGATTATTATTTTTTGTTTTTCAGGTTGATTTCTCGAGTTAAGTTGTCGGATTTGATAGAGACTATTGTGTTGTTGGCCCAGATACCCCTTTTTATTTTGAAAACGATGGTTTACGTTTTTTTACTTAGAATTGTCGTGTTATGATGTTGGTGTGTAACTCCCAGAACAGGGTAAGATAATCAATGTCAGTTGCAATACCACTAGGTGGTTACCGGATATCACTTGAAATCGTGTGATCACTTTCCAAAGTAAACTATTCGACCCTAATGCCTGGGTTACATGAATATCTACTTGGGATAAGACCAAATGTAATTATAGAATTAGGCACAATTCAATAACCCTTTTGCTTAGAAGTGTTAATCGTTTAATGTATATCCCTTCATGCATGATCAGATCTCCAATTTATAGAAATTACTCTTAGCTAGTCAAATGGAATTATAGTATTAATCGCCCATTAATAGCCTCATAATTATCCCCATTATAGCCGTTAGTGGTTACATGACCAATTAAACATGGTCATTAAGCGTTGAAAGCTGTCACTTGAATAGGTCAATGCCCGTTACAAGCGATGCTTTAACATTAGCAATACTTTCATAACACTAGCGGTGGAAACATAGCACTAGCGGTGGAAACCATGCCTATCCATGCTAACTTAGCACTAGCGATGGAAACACTACCTATCGGTACTATCTGCACTACCAATACAAACCACTATTTGAGTCAGGTTGTTCATGGACCTTATGGGTGTACACTCCGTACCTCCTAACCCATTACCAGGTGTGAACTAATCCCACAAGTGCACTAAATTTTCCAACATATGAATATATGTTTTTTTAGTAATGCTCATTCACCTTAGGCTACTCGCACCAAAGTCAGTCAACCAAGGTCGACATTGGTGTGGTTATGTCGGTCGGCAGAGGAAGTTGGTCGAGATCACGACCGAGGTAGTGTGTTTGTTTTGTGTGTGTGTGTGTGTATTAATTAAATTAAAGTGTATTTTTGTGGGGCATGTTTTTTGTAGTGTAGGTCGCCTTGGTGAGGTAAAAAATCGTCTGTAGGTCGTCGGAGAGAGAAAGTTGATATGGCAGGAAAAATTAAGATCGCTAAAAGTCATTGGTAGGCTTAGTCTTAGTTCTGGGCATGTTAGGACCTTTTATTTTTATACTCCTTTATATTTGTACGCCTTACGCCTAATTATTATGCCTAAAAATTTCTATTATTCCTAATATACCCCATTAATAAATAAATAGTTTTGTTTTTCTTCTATTTCTCCACACCAATTTTGTCAATATCGCGAGTTTACATGTAAGATCGCACGATCTTACGTCGCACTCAATCAAAATCGTGTTAGATCGTAGTGCGATCGCATCGAGGTAGGATCGTAAGTAAGATCGTAGGATCGCCGTAAGATCGTAAGATCGACGCGATCAGAGTTCACTTTTTTAATTATTTAAGTTCATCCCACTTCCTTGGGTAAAAACATAAGCGTGTGTTTTACTAATGTCTAATAAGTAAACCATTGTTGTTTCATTTTCTAAATAGATTATAGACTAAAATACACGTTGGTCCCTAAACTTGTTCTGCGCATCATGATCGACAAACTTGGCGTTTATCGCCCAAGGTCCAAAACATGGGTTTATATGCTAAAGCGGTCCCTTGACCAATAACGCTGAGGTCAACATCTAGTTTATGTTAGTTAGTCGATGGTATTATAGTCCATACACATTTATACCACACCTTAGTTAATTCTAATCCAAGACAATTCCACCAGCACATAAAGGGGTGATTGTTTGAGCGAATTATACCATTATACCTGACATGTTAAGTATGAATTTATAAAAGTCAACTTCTAATCAATGTATGATCTCAAAGTATGATCTCACAGAATTTAACCCAGGACAAACAAACAAATTTATACATAACCAACTAGTTAGCAAGTTGACTTATAACAATCAACTATATGTTCAATGTTTGATGAAACTGGAAAATAACTAATACTACGGAGTCATTATCTGATACATGGTTATACTGACATTTCACAAAATATAAAAGATGATGTAGTTCCCACTTCAAAACGTTCAACTGCTGAACCTTCAAATGATCTACACATCTCTGATCGATATCCATAAACTGATGAACCCACAAAACATGAACCTTAAAGTGATGATGATACTGCTACCTTGTCTGCAAAAACAAGTTTGCAAACAACAAACATATAAGTTAGGTACTGTACTATTACAGCTTAAAAGAATTAAACACATGCACTGGTATTAATCACTGAAACATCACCTAGGATGGCCTTTGGGCGAACAGTGCAAGGACGCAGTTTGTAATCCTTTCTTTACTTCTAAAGGGTGTCTTAACACCCCTAGAAACATCAGCATCAGCACCACCAACCCTTTTAGCCTTCCCATTCCCATCAAAACCAGGCAAGTTCTCAACATCAAAACCTGCAAACTCAACCGTTTTAGCCTTCCCCTTCCCATCTAAACCTCGCTTAAATTCTTGAACAACCTTTTTTCCCTTTTTTTGGTACAAAACATCCTCTTCCTCAACCAGCATTCCTTTTTCTTTTCCTTTAATTTCTCCCTTTTCTTAGCTACAACCCCTTCTTCCTCTTTGATTACAACACCACCTTTCACCATTGGTGTCTTGGTTTCACTCCCCTGCATTTTTTTTCTTATCTATCCCCTGTCATTTCGTCTAGTCCTAAAGGTGATGAACTAAGCATTCTAAAGTTAGCAGCTTGCTCTACCCAACCCACAACTTCAAAGCGATTTTTTAAGTAAAATTGTGCTAACTTTTGGGGCTTGTGTGCAACGAAGATATCAAGCGACTCATGTGTTTTAGCCGATTGCAAACAAAGTATGAACATCATCATCGATATGAATCAAATGCAAACCATTTTCTAGGGATTCTTTAGGATCACAAAAACAACGCCCATTTTGTTCATTAATCTCGATAATACATTATCAAGGCTTAAACTAAATATATCCATATCAATCGGTAAAGGCACAGATTAATTAATGAACCTCTTTCATACCGAGTGGGCTATATTAAAAACCCATTCAGATGGATTACGAACAAGACCTTACCTTCTTCTTCTTCTTCACATCCTTAAAAGTTGAGGCGTAATATGCTCCTGTCTTTCATTGTTTTTTTGTTTTTACGAATGGGTTTGACTAGATGTGTGTTTGATGCGTGAGTGTGGATGTATGTTAGGTTTGGTTTGGATTGGGTTTTCTTAATTGGGTGGGTTATTATGATAGTGTTAATAGTTTCGGATCTTATTAGTTAGGTTTATTTGGTGTTTGGCAACACATTAATTGTGTATAAGCGTATCAAGGAAGGTGAAGGTCAAGTTGCGGATAACAGGTTTCATATGTCACACTTGGTCCCCTGAATTTGGTCGAGTTAGTCATTTTTGCACTTAAAATTCCAGTGATTTTTACTCACAAACTTGACTATTTCTCTTTTTACTTACTTTACAATTAGTCCCTGAATTTGGAACGTCCGTTGTTTTTGCTATTTATGGGTTAATAACCTATACCATTTGCATACCAACAATAAAAAAAAACATGTTCTCACAAAATCTCAACAACCTCCGAATGGTGACTTCCCACTTCTTCAAGAACTCGCCAAAGCTTCAATCGACTACATGTTTGACTCGATTTCTCTATTATCGAGAGAAAACGATAAGGACATCAAAATTGCTAATGGCCTCCAACAGACTTTGACTGACTTGATTCTTGGTATGATGGAAACCCAAGAATACATCTCTGAGCTCGAAGGCTTTCGAACTACGGTGATGAACTACAAGTTTCTTGAGGATCTTCGCAAGAAGCAAAAGGCTAATGTCTTGAAGGCCTTGGAGCTAAGGAAGATGATCTGTCAAACACACTCACAAGTGTTTGACAGGAACAACTTCCTTGATGATCTTAGGAAGACAAAGTGATGAGAAGGGAAATGAAGTGGTTATGCTTTCCTTTTTTTTAGAAAAATATGTACTGAATATTTAATGTTTAATATGAAACTAATGAATCTATATGTTATCTTCTAGTGTTATAAGTTGTTAATTTTTTTATCTTCTAGTGTTATAATTTGTTAATTTTGTTATATATGGTATAAATCTTTGATAGTTGTTATATCTGTTTTGATTGTATTGGGTGTTGGTAGAACTATGGTCCTTGCTTAAGCAGTTTAAGAGTATAGGGGACTAAGGTTTTAGTCCCATCACATCTCATATTTCCATTAAGTTATAGGAAGCACTTTATTCTCACATTTTACCCCAAATTTGAATTCATAAACATAAAGCCTCAATTTAAGTGAAATTGCATCAAAATAGGTAAATTTAGAGCTCGTAAACAGATTAAATGCTCCAATTGTCAAACTGTTGGACATAATAAGTCTATGTATCACAAGGATCAAGTACCAAAACCAACAAAGGAAACAAGGGTTCGAGGTAGAAAAAGGCATAGTGATAGCAGAAGGCAACAGGTATTCATTTAATTATCATTTGCATAACGATTGTTCTTGTTTGTTTACATTCTAGTTGATGTGCAAATCTATTACTTTTGCAGTGGATGGATGAAGACGATATAAGGAAGACTATGGAACAAGAGTTTCTTGAAGCTATTTATGAGTAAGAAGAAGAACACACAATTTTGGAGGAAGGTGAAGAGCAAGCAAGGATGGATGAAGAAGCATTCCAACAGTTTTTGGAAGAGGAGAGAATGTACAAAAGGATTGAAGAGGAATGGAAGAGGAAAACTTGGCTTGAAGAAGCGAGTTTGAAGCGACTTACTATGGAGTGGTGTGGAGGTTCGTCCAAGACATCCATATGTCTTTGGATAAAGATGTTGAATTGGTGTTAGAAGAAGGTTGTAGGCTTCTAGCCATTTGTAATTTGGACAATATCATGTTTGAATTTTATTTGTTTTGTTGACTTTATAAGTCGAAGTGGTTATTCAAACACCCCTAAAGCGCATATGTTAACTAGATTTTAAGCATTTATCATCTTTACTCCCATCCACTTGTTCAACAACCACAACTCCCATCTACTTATATAATACATCTTAAGTCATCAATTCTTTATCATACCAACATATTATCACCATGGATGCAGAAAATGGTTGTCAAATGGTTGAAAGTGAAAAAAGGGTTGGATTGACCATTTTTGCAAGGCGTCCACTTTATAGAGATTTCATGTGGTATGTTTGTCCAGTGTGCCTTGAGATTAGGGGAAACACATCTAATACTGGTAGAGATGGTGTTATAACGAAAAACAAAACCACATGAGATAGTGATTGATATGTGATGGGTCTACATATTTCTGCACCTACTAGTGTTGGTGCGTGCTTGAGCAATGATGATGAAGAAAGTGAACCACCGCAATCGAAATAGCAAGTGGAGAACGTACAAGCCAAACACCACGTGAAGCACCTGCAACTGAAAGACCAAATGGAGAACACCCAAGAAAAACACCACTTGAACCAACTGCAACTGAAAGACCAAATGGATCACCTACTAGTCAATTAACGCAGTGAATTACCTGCAAGAACTGTTATGTTGTCTTTCGGTCTAAATGTAACTTAACTGATATGTGTGTGCTTCTTTTGTTATATGAATTGAATTTTGGTTACAATTTGAATCTGACTGCATAACCAAATGCAAACTATAAAATGAAAACAAGAAATCCAAAATATACATACACCACCACCGAATTACATCATATCAAGCAAAATAAACATGTTAACAAGTATCGTTTTCAGTAACCATCATTAGCCAAAAAATATACATCTTCATTACATCAACAACTAAAAATAACAGGTGAACTTCTTGATGGGAGACTTGATATTCATGGGGAGACTTGAGCTCCTTGGGGAGCCATATACCACTCGTTCCTATTTGTCTTTGGAGCATCCCATGTACCGCTACAAGACCAACTACAACATTGGGGTGGAAGGCTTGGAAGCTTGGGAAGTGGAACCTTTCAAAGTAGTTGTCTTAGAAGACATGATCCCAAACTCATCATCAGATGTGTCTGAAATAATGATGACATCAACTTCATTTCCTTTCAAGTTTGTATCTGGAAAGATAGCCAAAACAGAAAGAAATCAGAGTTCACCCGTTACAACTTTCTTAGCTTGCAAACATTAACTCTAACCTTTCTCAAACTCCTTATTCCCATATCTTTCCCACAAGTCTTCAATCACATTAGCAATGTCATCTCCTATATCCCACTTATTCCCATAAGTAGACATGGCATACTCAATCATATCGTCAGATACCTTTAGCTTGCTATAATCCCTTTTTTTTGGCATATTCTGACACTGCTCGGATTTCTGTCAAATAAAATATAGTTATTTATGCTCATCCCTTAAAATGCCAATCATACAAATACAAAAACCCAACTAACCTTTCATCACTTCAGCTTCTTTCGCAAATCTGCATAAATCTTCAAACATTTCATCAGACATTTCATCTTCTTGTAACCAAGTATCCTATATTTTGCCTTCACATATTTTACCATCTCATCGATTCTTCTTTGTAAAAGTAAGGTCCTTGTATGCCATTGTTAAAGTGTATGTGAGGGTTGTGTGACGAGGAGGAAGCGATAAAGATGGAATCGGAAGCTTCGTCTGTTTTAGTTAAGGTGTGGTATAAATGTATGGACTATAATACCTCGACTAACTAACATAAACTGAGCGTTGACCTCGGCGTTAATGGTCAAGGGACGAGTTTGGCATATAAAACCCATGTTTAGACCTTGGGCGATGAAAACGCCCAAGTTTGTCCCATCGTGATGTGCAGGGACAAGTTTAGGGACCAACGGTGTATTTTAGTTTATAATCTATTTAGAAAATGAAACAACAGTGGTTTACTTATTAGACAATAGATCCCCAACCAATGTTTATAATAGGACCAACAAAGTCATTATACAATAAAATCAGCTCAATAATATAATTAATACTTGTAAATTAGAGTGAATTACATAATTGGTCCTTGTGGTTTGTTGAAAATTGCAGAAAATGTCCCTGTGTTTTTTTTTTCAGTGCGTTTCGTCCCTGTGGTTTACAAATCTTACGGATTTTGTCCTCGTCCAAAAATGTCCGTTAAGTGTCTTTGCTTGTTAGTCCTTCGTTAGTGCGATCCGTTAAGTGTTTTGCTTCGTTAGTCCTTCGTTAATAAATTTTGCACCGTTAGTCCTTATTTTTAAAATATAGTTTTCCCAATTAGTCCTCAGTTAATAATAGTTTTCACCCGTTTTTCCGTTTTATCCGTTTCGTTCGTTTTTTATCCGTTTCCCCTTTTTACATTTTTCGTCCGTTTTCTTCGTTTTTTTATAGTTTTGTCTATTTTCTTACGTTTTATCGGTTTCATCCGTTTTCCGTGCGTTTTATCGGTTTTCTTACATTTTGTCCGTTTAAAAACAATTGAATAAAACATTTCAAAAAAAATTTGAATAAAAAATATTTTTCAAAATATATATATATTTTAAAATATGTCCGTTTTTCAATATTTTTAAGATTTTTAAAAAATATTTGAAAAAAATATTTTCGAAATTTTTTACCGCTTTTTTTGGAAAATATTTTGTCCGTTTAAAAATATTTGAAAAAATTTCAATTTTTTTTCAAATATATTTTTTAAAATCTTAAAAATTTCCGAAAATATTGAAAAAACGGACATATTTTAAAAATATATATATATTTTGAAAAAAATTTTATTCAAATTTTTTTTTGAAATTTTATTCAAAGTTTTTAAGCGGACAAAACGTAAGAAAACCGATAAAAAGCGTCGAAAACGGACACAATGTAAGAACAGCGGACAAAACGAAAGAAAGCGAGACAAAACATAAGAAAAGCGGACAAAAATTAAGAAAAGCGGAGAAAAGCGGATGAAAACCGATAAAAGCGTAAGAAAAGTGGACAAAACTATATAAACGAAAGAAAGCGGAAAAACGTAAAAAGCGGGGAAGCGGATAAAAGCGAATGAAAGCGGATAAAAGCGGTTATTGCGGAGGGACTAATTGGGAAAACTATATTTTAAAAATAAGGACTAACGGTGCAAAATTTATTAACGAAGGACTAACGATGCAAAACATAACGGACTGCACTAACGAAGGACTAACACGCAAGACACTTAACGGACATTTTTGGACGAGGGACAAAATCCGTAAGATTTGTAAACCACATGGACGAAACGCATGCGAAAAAAAACAGAGACATTTTTCGCAATTTTCAACAAACCACAAGGACCAATTATGTAATTCACTCTGTAAATTATTTGAATGTTTAGTTAAAAAACCTTCATGTAAATTAAACTCGGTTCGGTTCGGTTAATCTGGACATTTAAAAATAAAAACAGAAACCGAACCGTGATAAGCAGGCCGGTATTTTTGGTTTCGGTTTTAGTTTTATTGTTTCATGTTTTTTCGGTTTCAGATTAAGCGGCTGGGCTCTTTGTTGGTTTCACGTGTTTTTTGAACGCGCCCATCAGTTATAGACCGATAGCAAAAGAACTTGTTGAGACGTTAAGTGGTTAGTATAAGTCCTCAAAGCTTGGAGTCTTCTTTAGTTATCAAACTTGTTGCATGAAATTTATGTGGGAAACGGTGTACACTTTTATAATAAAATCATATTATAATGACAGTATATAAATTAACAGAAACAAAACAGTAAATAAAACAGACAGAACGGAGTAGAAGCAGAAGACAGACACTATAAAATTATAATAATTGAAAGCAGTAAAGACTTGCACGAGGCTCGTATTGAATCGATTCCTTAAAAGCAGTTAAAATGCATTTCCCGGTACAACGTGCGTGGCATTGTCTGACCGGACTAGACCACTTGCACGAAAGATCACGGAATCTGGCGTTTACGATCGAAAAGATAGCTGGAACTTTTCTCGCAATGGAGTTGCGTTTACATGCGTGTTCAAAGCCCGAATGAAGAGGCGTTTAATATATAGGCTAAACCTATCTTGTTCACCAAGACAAGATATCGCCAATATTAAGCGATATGCAAAATCATTAAATTAAGCGTAATTTGCATATCTTTTATTTACACAAAATATTTTACGTAAACTCATTAACAAGTTTTAAATCTATTCCTTAAATAGACTTACGAAAATTCGGAAAAGGAATCACGAATCTGCTGACAAAAGATACGCACGCATGCGAGGCTTGGGCTGCATTAGGTGTCCAGCAGTCGCTGGGCTCGCATGAGTTGAAGCTTGAACCCATTTGGCCCATAAATCCCGAAATCAGACACCCCACAAGCACGTAGGTGTTGGAGTAAAACCAACAAATCAATTTGAAGGTTCATATCAAGATTTCTATATAAACAAGGTTTCACTTCTTGTTTTGAGCGATGTGGGATACTCCCACTTTTCCATATTTTGTGTTTCACGTGCCTCACTTTGAGACACGATATCTCATTCATATTAACTCCATTTTGGACATACTTTAGCTCGTTCTGAAGCTCTCTTGAGGAGAGCATAAAGCTATCAAGAAATATAAATATATATAACATATACATATATTAAATAGTGTCCAAAATTTGCAAAACTCATTTTGCAAAACTACTTTTTCCAACAATTTCAACCCGAAGGTCATCTGGTCAAACTTGTTATGAAACTTCTCTAGCTACACACACTAAACGTGAATTCAAACAAACACAGGGAGTATCATTTAATAGCGACAAAATTACATGTTTGGTCCCTATGATTTATCTCAAATAACAGATTTAGTCCCTAAGTCATTTTAATTACACCACACATACCTATTTTTGAAACATGTTGCACATTTAGTCCCAATATAAGAAATAGGGACTATCCGTGTAACAAAACAATTACACAAATGATCCATATTTTTTAAATAGGGACTAAATGGGCAATGGTTTCAAAATAGATACGTGACGTAATTAAAGCGACTTAGGAATTAAACTGTTATTTGGGGTAAACCATAAGGACCAAATATGTAATTATTCTTTAATAGCTTCTCTAGTTACACACACTAAGCGTGAATTCAATAGCTTCTCACCTAACAATTTTAATACACGCATTGTAGTTGGTACTTGGTAGTGATATATTTTACCTCCTCAACCCACAAACCCACAGATCTTATCAAATGATTCTTGAAAACAAAGTTTGGTTTCTTTTTTTTAGCTAATGCCGCTTAGAAAAAACACAATTCTTGAACCACCACCAAGAACACACAAAAACACATTTTCATCTTACTACTAACTCCTTAAGAAGTGCCAACATTTAAACGGACAAATTCGGTGAGCAGGTAACATAAACATGGTTTATGTACTATATCGACTACGACAATTTGCCAAACATGCCACTTTTTTGTCTTGACAAAGTGGGTTGAACTACTTTCATAATATTCACGGTAGTTAGTCTCATTTAGTTCATGCATGTGATACCTTTTAATTCTTGTAAAGTTTCTTGTTCTTACATTACGTGTTGCTTATTACTCCTAGTTTTTTTTTTTTTTTTTTTTTTTTTTGTATATTGTTATTTTTATTTTTATTTTTGTATTGGTAACTAATAACTTTGAAGGCTGCAATTAGTACCGTATGTTATTAGAGATTAATTACATGTAGCAAATGCTACGGTATGTTGTTGTGCTTTACTGTGCATAGTCATTGTAATAACTGGAGGGGGATAGGATTTAGTGAATAAGCTTGTATGGCATATTGGGGGAAATGTAGTACACTTATGCTGTTTGGCGTTGAAGCTATTGTTTGTTTGTATCTTGTGCTTGTTTTTATCTTCTGTCTTTGGGTGGTGTTACGAATTTTGATCTGGCCCTTGATGGAAATTGGAAGTACCTTCGACACGCGCGGGTCATATTTACAAGTTTCATTAATATTTTAAAGGGTGAAGGCTGAGAATACGTAACAAACTTTCTCAAATATACCGAAGTACGTAACATACAAATTTTATTATTTTTGTACGTAAATAACTTTCAAATTTTGTTCAATGTACCTAATATTGACAGTTAACCAAGTTTTAAAGTTACAACATTGGTCCCTGTCGTTTGCATTCACTTTCACCGTTAGTCATTTGACACTTTTTCACTTAAAAAAATTACGATGTAACGGTCCTTATAGTTTTGCTTTGACTTTCACCATTAGTCCTTTGTCTTTCATCTTTTTTATATCGTTTTCTGCGTTTTATACACATTTTTTTACATATTTTTATACACATTTTATATACATTTTTACACATTTTATACACGTTGTTTACATGTTTTTTATATCGTTTTTACGTGTATATAAAAGCGTGTGTAAACGTGTATAAAACATGTAAAAGCGTATATAAAAGCGATATAAAAGCGTATATAAAAAGCGTGTATAAAAACATGTAAACGTATAAAAACGGTACATAAAACCGTATATAAAAAGCGATATAAAAACGTATATAAAACCGTGTATAAAAATGTGTAAAAAATGTGTATAATAACGTGTAAAAAATGTGTATAAAAAGTGTATAAAAACGTACATAAAACCGTGTATAAAAACATGTATAAAAACATGTAAACAACGTGTATAAAAATGTGTAAAAAAATGTATATAAAAACGTGTGTATAAAAATATGTAATAAAATGTGTATAAAAACGCGTAAAAAACGTATATAAAAAAGATGAAAGACAAAGGACTAATGGTGAAAGTCAAAGCAAACTACAAGGACCGTTACTGTAATTTTTTTAAGTGAAAAAATGTCAAATGAGTAACGGTGAAAATGAATGCAAACGACAGGGACCAATGTTGTAACTTTAAAACTTGGTAAACTGTCAATATTACGTACATTGAACAAAATTTGAAAGTTATTTACGTACAAAAATAATAAAATTTGTATGTTACGTACTTCGGTATATTTGAGAAAGTTTGTTACGTATTCTCAGCCTTCACCTTATTTTAAATATCGATCCAGTTCAATGTCATATAATATTTACAAGGTTCATTAATATTTTACATATCGAACAAGTTTCATTAATATTTTACATACAACGTAACTATTATGGAATACACATGTCATATACTACGTAATATAAGTATGAATATATAATTTGTATATTTTTTAATACTCCGTAATAGTTTTTTGCTAATAACTAATTAATGTTTTGATGTTTTAATTGCAGGTGGGCAACATTTCCATGGTGTTACCGCTCTTCAACCGCTTGTCCATATCCTGAAGGGTGATCCACATAGGACAAGAGGACTCGCATTTGTCTATGTGAAGAGTTTGGATGACGTGTGGAGGGCTCTCACGTTGGATAGTACCCACATAGGATGCAAAGGATAAGGTTACCCGGACTCTTCCGGATAAGGGTCCATTTCCACCTTCATTTTCCGATCCATATCATTATCTTGTGACTGTGCACATCGATCGGGGCCTCATAAGAGGGTTGACGCTAGGCGTTCGTCCTTTTTCATGCCGGTCATAAGTCAATGGAGGTCATAGGAGGTTTCACCGAGTGCTATGGAGCTTGGAGATCATTTGTTTGCTGCTGCTGAGATTCTTCCTGTTACGTGAGAACCTCTTCACCACACCGTTCCATTGTTAGCTGCACGACTTGTGCGATGTGAGGATCGACTTGGGAGGCTATGTCATACGTCGATGAGGTTCGTGGTCGAATTGAGAGCATAGAGGGCGGTTGGGAGCCTCGTTGCGGGAGGACCGCGATGGAGGAGGTGTTTGATAGGATTGGCACTCGATCGGGCGAGCTAGTGAGGTAGTAGCGATTGGAGGCGGAGGATGGAGTCGGAGAGATTGGAGTTGCTAGAGCGAGTTGAGATGCTAGAGGAGTTGTCTGACGATCGGCGGATGGTGATCATGGAGAGCGTCTGCGACTCTTGGCGAGATGCAGCGAGAGATAGGAAGATGGATGACTTGGTGAGCTTGTTCGTGACTGCGGCGTCAGTGGTGGCGCCGGCGGCCCATGGGTCGGAGATTCACCTACTTAGTCTACTAGTACTTTAGCTTTGCCGCTTTGTGGCGCTGATAGAGGCTTTGTATTCGCATGTTTTGTTAAACTATCGAACAAGCTATTGATGTGACCTTGTATGGTTATCGTATCACTATGTATGGATGATGGACCTATGACATTATGGTTGTTTTTCTTATCTTCTTATGTATGGTGATCTTTCTTATTTATCGGTTTATATAAATCGAAGTGATCATTTATATATACTCTCTTGTGTGGTTCTAACATATTGTGATTCTTCTTATGATGATTATACTCTATTAATATAAAGTGATGATCTTGACTATCATGAAATTATTTTTGTAATAATTCTCACTTATGTTGAATGATTCTAAAAATCTGAGTGTATGTCTTTAGAAAATTGGCAAGAATGAGATCTACCCTACTCCAACTCACGAGATGACCCACGATGCAATTCGGGGATGGTTACTAATGAGATTGGTCTTTGCTTTTCTGCTTGCGACGCTAAAGCGGTTCAAGCGAATGAAGTTGCGAATCGAGTCAATCGGAATGAAACTATTGTGAATCGCAAATGTGGATACAAGGAGTTTATGAATTGCAAACTTACCTTCTTTAAAGGAACCGAAGCGCTGTTGGCCTTATTCATTGGTTGAAAGGTCCAAAAGCGTGTTTCTCTAAGTGATGCTTGGAAGATTGCAAGGTGAAATTTTCTCCGGTACTCTACTAGAAGATGCATTGTCTTGGTGGAAGGCTCATGCCCAACCTATTGGTATGGAAGAAGCTTACAAAACCACTTGGGTGAATTGAAGCAATTGATGATGAAGCAATATTGCCCAGGACCGAGATCAAGTAACTAGAAGATGGGTTCTATCATCTAACTACTAAGGGCAATGATCTAAAAACCTACTTCAAGCGTTTCTAAGAACTGAAAGCTCTATGCCCATCCATGGTTTCTGATGATGTCAAGTTGCTGGAAAACCTCATAGGGGGATTACCCCGAAGCATTGAGGGAAATGTTACTACATCAAAACCCAAGACTTTGGAAGAAGTGATCACAATTTCCTACCAACTCATGGATCAAGTCCTGAAACATGGACCTGTGCAAGGCGGTAACGACAACAAAAGGAAATTTGATGACCGTTGAGGAAACACTTCCAACAACTACCATCATAACAACTCTTTCCATAACAACAATCAAGGCGCAACAATCATAACCAACACCGCAACAAAAATCCCAACCCATACTACCAAAGCGAAACAACCACCACAATCAACAAAACCGTAGGCAAGAAGTTATGCGGGCTTATCTTGCTACTCACCTTGCTGAAAAGGCTATCTTGGATCACACCCTTTGTGCACTCGATGCGGCATGCATCATGTGGGACGTTGTACTATTAAGTGTGGGAAGTGTAACAAGGTGGGTCATACTCACAAGGATTGCGAAGCCACCGCTACCGGAAGTAACCTTCAACCCATGGGCATAACTTGCTTTGGATGCGGAGAAGTTGAGCATGTCAAGTAAATGCCAAAAGCGTACGGAACAACAACAACAAAAACAACGCTAGGGCAAGAGCTTATGTGCTGGGAGATGGGGACGCGAGAATACCCGGACGTCATTACAGTGCGTTTCACTCAATCATCATTTAGCTAAAGTGTTATTTGATTCTTGATCCGACAAAGCTTTGTGTCTTCTAAGTTTGCACCTCTGTTAAAAGTCACACCAAGCGCCTTAGATACCACCTATGAAGTAGAGTTAGCCGATGTAAAAATAGTAGGAACTAACACTATCCTTGAGGTTGCAACCTATCCTTATCAAATCACCCGTTCGATATAGACCTTATGCCTATCCAACTTGGTAGCCGATGTTGTCATTGGCATGGATTGGCTATCCAAGAATCATGCAAGAATCATTTGTGACGAGAAAGTCGTTCACATTCCTCTTGATGGAGAAACTCTAATCATTTGGGGTGATCATAGTAAGACCGATTGAATATCATCTCGTGCGTTAAAGCGCAAAGTACATAGAAAAAGGATGCCACATTTTTCTAGCACAAGTAACGGAGAAGAAGAAAGCGGATGAGAAACAATGAAAAGACATCCCGTGGCTAGGGACTTTCGATGTATTTCACGAAGACTTGCACGGCCTTCCTCCGATTCCATGAGTAGAATTCCGTCGAGTTAGTGCGGGAGCAACACCGTGCACGAGCACCTTATAGATTGGCACCCTCCGAACTACAAAATTGTCGACCAACTACAAGAACTATCCGAAAAAGGATTCATTCGACCGAGTTCTTCGCCTTGGGAGCTCCGGTCTTGTTGTCAAAAAGAAGGACGGATCTTTCCGTATGTGTATCGATTCTGAGAGTTGAACAAACTAACGGTGAAAATCGCTATCCATTGCCTAGGATTGATGATTTGTTTGACCAGCTGCAAGGGTCAGCGTCTACTCAAAGATTGATCGAGATCGGTATCACCAACTAAGAGTTAGAAGAAGATATTCAAGCGCTTTTCGAACACGATCGGCCACTATGAGTTTCAAGTGATGCCATTTGGTTTGACAAATGCCGGCGGTGTTTATGGACCTAATGAACGGTGTGTAAACCGTACTTGGACAAATTTGTGATTGTGTTCATCGGCGACATTCTCATTTACTCCATGACAAGGAAGAGCATCGAAACACTTGAAAGATATCCTAGAGCTACTCAAGAAGGAAGAAGCGTATGCTAAATTTTCCAAATCGACTTACGGTTTCAAAAGTTCAATTCCTTGGTCACGTGATAGATAGTAATGGTCTTCATGTTGATCCTGCAAAAATCAAAGCGGTTAAGGATTGGTCATCCCTACTACCCCTAGAGATCGCCAATTTTGGGTCTTGCGGGTTATTATCGAAGATTTATCGAAGGATTCTCGAAAATCGCTAAACCTCTAGCAGACTAACCTAGAAAAGAAGAAGTTTGATTGGGATGAAGAACAAGAGTTAGCCTTTCAACTCTTGAAACAAAAGCTTGTGAAGCTCTATCTTAGCTCTACCCGATGGAGTAGAAGATTTTGTGGTCTCTTGTGATGCATCACACCTAGGGTTAGGTGCGGTATTGATGCAAAGGAACAAGGTGATCGCTTATGCTTGCGACAACTCAAAACTCACGAAAAGAACTACACTACCCATGACTTGGAATTGGGAGCGTGGTTTCGCCTCAAAATATGGAGACATTATCATATAGAACCATGTGTACGGTGTTCACCGACCACAAAAGTCTCAACACATTCTCGATCAAAAGGAGTTAAACATGCGGACGGCGATGGCTAGAATTTTCTTAGTGATTACGTTGTGAAATCCGTTATCACCGGGAAAAGCAAATGTAAGTGGTGATGCTCTTAGTCGAAAGGATCGACCTAAACCTCTTGAGTAAGATCTTTAGGAATGACAATTAAGTCACCCTTCCACAAAAATCCTTGAAGCTCAAACTAAAGCTCTCAAACACGAAACCGTCCTAACGAGAAAATCTTGAATGCGAGAAAGCGAGAATGGCTTTACGCAAAGATCGGATGGAACTTATGTTTCGCGATAGAAGTTGGATACCACTCTATGGAGGAATACGGGAACTCATTATGCATGAGTCTCACAAGTCTAAATATTCCATTCGTCGGGATCCGACAAAATGTACCAAGATCTCGAAGCTTTATTGGTGGCGAACATGAAGGCCGAGATTGCAACATATGTGGGAAATGTCTTACATGTTCTCGAGTCAAAGCCGAATGTCAAAAGCCCTGGATTGTTAACCCAACTGAACTCCCGGTTTGTAAATGGGAAAGAATCACCATGGATTTCATAACCAAAGCGCCAAAAGCGCTAGAGGTTACGACACCATCGGGTTATCATCGATCGCCTTACCAAATCCGCTCATTTCTTACCCATCAAGGAAAATGGCGAAATGTAAACCCTTGCTCAACTATACCTAAAGGAAATTGTATCCCGTCATAGGTGCCAATTTCCATCATTTCCGACCGTGTGGTCGTTTTACTTCTCCTTACGTAAATCCTTCAAAAGGCTTTAGGCACTCGTTTGGATATTAGTACCGCATATCATCCTCGAACCGATGGCCAAAGCGAAAGGACTATCGAACCTTGGAAGACATGCTTCGAGCATGTGTGATCGATTTTGGAAAAGGTTGGGATAAACACTTGCCTTTGGCGAATTCTCCTACAACAATAGTTACCACGCTAGCATCAGCGGCTCCATTCGAGGCACTTTATGGTGAAAGTGTCGATCGCCCGTTTGTTGGGCGAGGTTGGAGATGTCCAACTCATCGGAGTCGAACTTGTCCAAGAAACAACCGAGAAGATTGTGCAAATTAAGTCAGCGACTTCAAAGCGCTAGAGATCGACAAAAGAGTCACGCCGATGTTAGAAGAAAACCCATGGAATTTCAAGTTGGTGATCGAGTCATGTTGAAAGTATCACCTTGGAAAGGAAAGGTTCGATTTGGAAAACGAGGAAAGTTACATCCTCGATACATTGGCCCTTTCAAGATTCTTGAGAGAATCGGCCGGTTGCTTACAAACTTGAACTCCCGGAAGAACTTAGTAGAATACACCCTACCTTCCACGTCTCAAATCTGAAGAAATGCTTGTCGGATGAATCTCTTGTTGTTTCACTAAAAGAGATTAAGCTCGATGACAAGCTCAACTTTGTCGAAGAACCAATTGAAATCTTGGATAGATAGGTCAAGCGCCTTAAGCAAAGTCGCATTCCTATCGTCAAGGTTAGATGGAACTCCAAGAGAGGACCGGAGTACACGTGGGGCGCGAAAACACCATGCGTGTTAAGTACCCACATCTGTTTGCTAATTCAACTCAGACAACCCCATAAACTAATATTCGAGGACGGAATTCTCTTAAGGGTAGGAGTCTTGTAGCCACGTAAAATTTCACTATCATTAACTTTCATATCAATAAACTAGATTGTTTATCAAAACTTATTTGAGCTAAGTTAAGCATTTTAGCATGTACATTTCTTTTCTTGCATAAAATTTATGCATCTCGAGTTGTCTTATTTAATCATGCACGATACTTACGATAACTTCATCGGTCTCACAAGAAATTTTCTTGTCTTACAAGTCCGCGTGCCGGTATAATAAAAGAAAACACGAAAAATAAAATGAATTAATAAAATCGGAAATTACATCATCGTATCGGTTTATTTAAACGTGTCGAAATATAAATATTATATTTTCCGTTTGAAATTATCGTTCTGAGTTTAACAATGGACGCTGAAATACATTTAATACCAACACAACCTAATATATCTAACACAATATTTAAAAATACAAAAAATTAAAACAAACCTACCACAACCCATGTGTAGCACGCCCACTTAGCTCCCCTCCTCCCGATTTGCTCTCTCTCTCTCTCTCTCTCTCTCTCTCTCTCTCTCTATCCCTCTCCATCTTCTTCAGGTAATATCTCATCCATCTTTCCTCACCTCTAAAACCTCATTACCTCTTTTCGAATAACAATGGCTGACACCCTCAAGAGGTCAAGCAAGAAAAATGCTCCATCATCTCTTCTTGACCACACCACGCTCCACTATAATTCCAAAAGCTACAAACACATCTTGAAGTATCTCTATCCCACCCTTGGCTTTTTCCATGGAATAAAATCGACAAAGAATCAAGGTCCTCATCATGTTTCTTGTCTACGTGGGTCGCGGTTGAAGAAAACACCAAGAGAGACACGTGAAGACCTGCGCATCCTGGTGATATTACTCAAGAAGGGTTTCTACCTTCTTCCAAAAGTCGAAAGAGCAAGTCAAACTACCCACTTTTACTTCTTTAAATACCCCCACCGATTCACAGGATTGATACCACAACTCACAACAAAAAGAAAAACTAAAAAGAGTATTTGAAGTGCTTGGTGGGTTCCTGTGGATTCGGCTTGGTGGGTTCATCCTAATTTGTTGTTCCGATCGACTCCCTTGTTGTAAGGTCTAATTGAATCTTTTCTTGAATAATGTAGTTATAATTATTGTTAAGATTTGATGGTTTGATCGAATATACATCCTGTTTTGTTATCACCGATTAGTATGCAATTATTGAAATTGATTTATTGTTGGTTGGCTTGTGTGGTATAAGTAATAAAAATCAGTTAAAGAGTTTTCATGTTTGGGTTAATGTTGTAGTCGATCTAGGCTGACCCTCCCACCCCTCGCGAGATGCGAGACTTGCGTGTAATGTTGTATTGTACGACCCTAGACCCAAAGGAGTGTGGCTAGTGACGAGTCTCGTTTGAACCAATCGAGTGACACGAGTTTGGCTTAGTCACTACCCTGATGGAGTGTTTCTAAATGTACATATTGGCGTTAATGTTTGGCTCTTTAGTTGTCATTAGGAACCTGTCGAAATCCTTGTAGTTGTTTTGAAACCAAAGGGACCCCGAGGAAGGGTGCTATATGGCTTGAATCAATAGGAAAAGCCACCCCAAAAGAGCCATACTTACGTCTAAACCCAAGACCACAAGTGTGGTCAATAGGGTCTTTAGTATTGGCTCGTCTAAACCGAAAAGCTACTCAACTTATTGTCCAAGTGTGGATGTTTCGTCACACCATTTACTTAGTTATACCATCGAAGATATGTACTCTATCTCCTTGTTCCCTTGTTGTCCAACACCATTGCCTTGTTCTAAGTATCGTTTAGCATCATGACTTTGCCCCTAAATTGTATACCAAAAATGCAACTAGGAGACTTGATTCCTACCTTTCTTTTTCCAGTTGGTTAGCCCACCTCACGAATGAGAGTCCATTTGGCGGTATAAAGATGGGCCACAACCCATCTGGTGGCAGCCCCTGTGGCCCATTTCCGATACATTGAAGTCACGTTAAGTTCGTTCATATATCCTCCCATGTTGAGCCTGTCGAGTTCAAGTCGTTGCGAGTATCCCACAACTAAGCATCTCTTATTCGACATACCTTAATCCATCTTACATCGTCTACGTTATGAGTACTCAACCAACGTTATTTCGACACGACGAATGTACAAAAACCAACATGATAATGTTACTCGATTACTTTCATAAAAACTAAACTACGTTTTATAATTATTTACGATGGTTTTACAAATGACTTATATTTACATTTTAGTTTAAAGTAACATTTTCATAAATTATAACCATAGAGACTAAACTTACTTTTAATAAATAACGACGACTTTATTTCTTTTATGACTAATAAGGAATAACGGTATTTTCTTTATATAACGTTTTCATAGATAAGAACCGAAATAACTAAACACAAAGGATTTTGACGCTATATATATTATATAAAAGATAATTTTTACAATGATATCTTATTTTCAAAAACCACATTAAAAATATATAAATGGAACCATGCCGAATTTTCCTAAAAAATATATATAATATCGTACTAATTAAAAATAAAACCTTCGTACAAGGTCATCTAATGATTCACGAGTCCTCATCCTGAACATCCGACATGTACACCTTTATTCTATCTATTCCTAGAGTCCATAACAATCAATCCTTCTAAGTTCATTATCTAAACTTGAATAATGCCACACAAGCATCAACAACTTAAATCTTAACATATTTAGATATTATCAATTTAAAATACAATCATAGTAATTAAAGTATTGATATACACATTATAGGTCGCGTGACGGTACTTCGTGCATCTGCTACTTGATCTTTACACTACTCGGATACTTTTGCTAAGGTGAGTTCATAGCCTCGCTTTTACTTATTTTTCAACCCCCGCGAGGGGAGATGCATGCTATAAACTAGAACAATATTATTGCTTGCCTGATTATCATTATTATTGCTTAAGTTTCCTGCCAAAAGTCCCCTTCATCATGAACCATTAATCACTTGCGGTGAGCGAATATTGTGAATAATCTTGAATTAACGACCCGACTAAACTTATCGGAAATAACCGGGCGCACCATATTTGATTATCTCTATGTAATTGGCTATTACATACGGGGCAATTTTATTACTTATACGGTAATTAGGTGTATGCGATTAGTTTGGTGTCATGAGCTTAGTGCATAATAATGACTGTTTTTCTATGGTAATTGTCTTCGAAGCAGCTATCATCTCTAACTTGTGTTCAACCATGTATTAAACATATGAATATCACTCAACATTTTTGTTGATCTTTTTAAGCATGTTTATCTCAGGTACTAACTAGGAAAATCTTGAAGGTGCGAAGTGTACGGAATGGAATGTTGGAAGTGGTGTTTTAAATAAAGTTATCATTTCTCAAACTTTGGTTTACCTTTGGTGTAACTTCAAAACATTGAGTTTTTATGAAATGATAACAATCTTTTATTAAAAACGTCTCTTTAGAGTCGTTTTCTATGACTTATGATTGTGATCCTCTAAGTAATACCCCAAGTTGAGGGTCGAGCACAAAACCGATCGAGCCGAGCCGAACCGGACCGACCATTTTCGGTTCGGTTTGGTTCTATATCTTATCGGATGTCGGTTTCGGTTCGGTTCGGTTCGGTCGACCAAAACCGACCAAACACGCACATAAAGCATGTAAACCGGGCGAACCGACCGAACCGACAAAACCGAACCGAACCGAACCGATTCGGTTCGGTTTCGGTTCATGTTTTTTGTGAAATCGGTTCTCGGGTCGGTTCGGGTCGGTTCCGGACCTTTTGCTCAGCCCAACCCCAAGTAGTCTTCCGCTGTCACATTATGATTTTGGGGGTGTTACATGAGTTACCAATTATGATATGTTCTGTTACAAATATTTTTAATAAGGATTTGAAAATTCCACATGTAGGGGATCTTTGAGATTTTGCTAAGTTGGGACATTTTGATATTTTCACTCGATAGGCATGCTTTTAGAAACACTCATTCTTTTATATTTGTATAAATGACTTTTGGTTAAGTTTTTCTTAGTCCTTTTTTTATTTAGTTTTGTTTCACTTCATAGATGGGAATTTTTTATTTTTATTTTCAGTTTAGTCATCTATAATATCTTTTATTTGGCTGTTTTGGAAACTCTTGAAATCGAAAGGAAAAAAAAGTCTTGGTATGACCAAATTCACGCGATTAAAAGGTATTTTTAATATGGACTTATATAATGGCTATTCTGAATTGATTGAACCCGTTGCCAAAATCTTAGTATAATCATTCTATTGAGGTCGTTCCTTGATTTCGTTATCTGATAACTTATTTGGTCTAGCTTTATATGTCTTGTCATATATTGTACGAGTGATAGTATGTCATGTGTGTACATGATAATGACCAATAAGGGGAGGAGTCCAAGTTTCTTACCCTGTCTGCGAGGTGCGTCACCTCCATCCAATAAAAGCCTTCCAACTCAAAACTACCCCAATACTACCCTAACACTACCCTAACAAGGCGGGTGGTGCCGATCCTACCCTAACACTATATTTCATAAAAAGACAAAAAAAAGAAAAGAACATAGCTTTATCTGAGCGGGTTCCGAGCTCGAATTGCTCCACATTTTCATGTAGCCGAGGTACACGGGACGGTGTAGCCTCACGGGTTCATGAACTCGATCACATACCCGAAGTCCACTCCGTTGGCTCTAATGGATACACATTAGATCGTAAATGATCCGTTGGATCATCTACCGATTAACCCATGTTAGCTCTGTCAAAAGAAAGGAACCATGATTGTAAGTAGGCCCAAGCCCGTTTGTGGTTTTATGATTTCTAGGGTTGTCTCTCTATATATTGTGTCTCAATAAAAGTTATAACATACGAGTTTCATTGTCTAACATGGTATCGGAGCGGGTTTGATCCTTAGACCTAGGTTGCTATGTTGAGCCGCCTCCCCTAAGCTACCCGTCAAACCCTAATCATAAATTTTCTTTTTTTTTTCTTTCGTCTATATCCCACCACAAATATTCCTTGCTGACGTTATTATCTTCGAAGTCGTAGCAGTTGTGAAGCTGCTTTTCATAATTACTATTATTCTTCATCTTGGCGAGCGTGCATTCATATTAAACAAAGAAAAGAGTTATCAAGCCGCTCATCATAACAAATATGAGGAAAATGCTTTATCAAGGATTTTAATTTGTTTTGATTTTGTAAGAGAAAAAAAATTGTATCAATTCCCGAGACGACTTTTGTTGGTTTCAAATCCGGTATCAATTCGAGGCGATTTTCGTTGGTGTCGAATCCGGTATCAATTCCGATCATTGTCTAGCAGTTGGGCTAAATCTGAGCATCACCGAATTGGCGCTATTTAAGATATATAGTAATTTTATTTTTACAATGTGTTAAAACTCGTGTTGAGCCAGAACCATGAAACGGTTGGGTCATCTTAAGTAGGTTTGAAAAGAAAACTCGGTTAAACCATGAACCGAAAGCTCGGTCGTGCCGATTAGACAAAGTTTTTTAACACATTGATTTCGTAAGACAATCCAACAAAACAGTAATATGTATATCTCCAAAATTTCATAATTACTCGTAAAATGAAAAAAGGGCTTGATACTTATACTATAATAGTATAATATTTGATGCACATATCATAATTATGCATATACATGTTGTAACTTATGCATTAGTGATATAACATTGTGAGTGTATGTATCAAATAGCGGGGCCTCACATAAGCACCTCATTTAATCATGGCGAGCACCCAATAGGTTTGTGGGCCCCCATCCGTACAATGGCATGATCCGTCTTTTTTTTTTTTTTTTTTTTTTTTTTTTAATTGTGTGTGTAGTTTAGTTTAGTTGATGTATATATATAATGTTTTGTTTTTCTATGTATAGTGTATTTAATTGTGTAGTGTTTTATATGGTATTTATTTTACGTTATGCTTTTTAATTGTGTATTTGTTTTCATTGAATTAAACAATAACAATAAAACATTTGACATTAAAACATTAAACAAGCAAAACAACAAATGTTTTCAATATTACAACGAAATCTACTCCACATGAAGATTATTAATGTCATCTATAAGCTCATACAGTATTCCACTCGGCTGACATGCGTGATCAACTGGATTTCTTGCCAATTCCAGTGATGCTTCCAACGTCTTTATTTTTGCATGCAACAAATTGTTTTGAGCCAATAGCATGTTGATCGTTTTATCTTTAGTTTCGCAGTTTGAGCACTGCGTTGAAGAAGAGGCTTGACCAAAGTACTCTTGTTGAAATATTTCCTTCCACATGAAGTATCGACACCCATAGTCTTTAGTCCCTGGTACATTACATGATGAAACAATTATAAGAAATGTATTCTAAACAAACAAGTTATTGATATATTTACGCAAATAAGCAAACGTTTAATTATTTACCTTTGACAAAGGACATGCATAATACTTCAGACCACAAGTTTTGGGTTGTTGGGATGTTCTTTCAATTATAAATCCACGTCGACAACGACACAAGAAAGGATTTTCTTGTTGCATCTGGCCAAAAGAATTTGTATAATTTGTAAAACCCAAAAATCTGCGAACGCTTTAAAAGACTATTATACCCCTAAATCAGAAAACCGTAAATTAAAGCAAATTTGATAATTACGTTAACAACTTAATGGTCAATGATTTACTTGGAACTTTGAATAATAAAATTTACAATTGACTTATTAAATGTATATAACACATTAAAATGTTGCATGAACTAATTAAATACATGTTTAGAAAATTTAATAAATGAATGTACAAGTTATTATGGTAACTAAAACAAAAGGGCATGATTTGGTCTGTGATTTCCTATTGATCGGCCAAGAAAACGCCTAAGACCACCATGATTTATGCCAAAATAACTCATCCATATCACCTTTTTAATTCCACGTTATCTCATTCATTTTAAACACACTAAACCCTAACTCCTCATTCCATTGTGACAAAGAAGAAAAAAAAATAATAAATCCTCATCCATTCCATTTTTACGTCGACGCAAGGAACAACCAAAGGAGGTTGAAGGTGTGGTGTAAAGGTTGAATCGTGTGTTGTTTGAAGGTTGTTTGGCTTTGGTGTCGTGGAGTTACTAGGCTTTCTTTGTCGTGGTCATTAGAAGCATAAAAGAGTGCTTGGTTCAATTGTTAGATCATTGTTTCTTCACCTTGTGTCACGCTACAAGGTATCCTCCATGAACTCGTTTTCCTTTCATCTCTTGAACACGGTCATGAGTTAGAGCCTTCATCACCTGATTTTATGCCTATAAGAACATGTCACATAATGTATTTAAAACATGCTCATAAAATCATGGTATATATTTAGTTTGGAATCTGGTTTTTAGACCACCTTAGCATGCTCCAGAAATAGATAAAACGTGGTCGTGTAAATCGTCTTAAAGGGGCTGCATAAAATCATGTAAACGGAATACTATGCCTATCGATCATTATTCCTGTTTTGTTTTCGAATCTGACTCTATGTATACATTTCGATCTGGTTATTATAACCTGCTCATATGCACGTTCAAAATATGTTAAACTTGGGTAATAAGAATGGAGCATGCATGTTAGTCACGTGGTTAATATATTGGCTCCTTATTTTGGTGTGAATGGGTATCAATGGAGTCCTACATGAAGTCACAATATAGTCTCATGATATATCAGTTTTAAATAGCCATATATATGCGACCATAGGTAATCTGTTTTGAAACCATTTTGACCTTCATATTCAACATGCACATAATTCTTTTAAATTGTGCCGAGCTAAAATGGGTCATATAGCGCGTGTACATTTTGGCCATCTATTGTCACCAATAATTATTAAAATGGGTCTCGCATGATTTACGTTGGGTCGTATGAATTTAATATGGGTTATGATATATGTTCGACAAGAATAAACACTAAAAAATCGGTCATATAACTTGTATGTTTAGGGTTTCGACCTACTTAAAATGAAATGGGTAATCGATATGGATTAAAGTTTTAAAAGGATTTCGAGTTTGATAAAGGTTAAAGAACTCATTTTGTAAAATTGTGAAACACGAAGGTTGTCTTGTTAATAATGATAAAAAGAATGGACTAAATAGTAAAATGAGTAAACTTTGTAATATTTACACTTTGGATCCTGAACTTGTGTAATTTGTCATAAATAATCCTTAAAGGACAATAAAACTCATTTTTCGTCATTAACCTAATATGACATTAAATACATTATTTATGGTTAAACCTGCTAATTATGGAAACCTGCCTAAAAATAAAAAATTACCTAAAAATGGAAAGTTACTAAATATGAAACATGCTAAAATGGAAAGTCGTCTAAAATGAGTAATCCGATCTTAATAAGCATTATCTAATTCATAGGTGCAGACGGGGATTGATTCATCGTGTGACCTTACTTTCTGTTTTGCTTGCTTCGAATAAGGTACAGATATTCTGACCTTACCTCTTAAGGTTTCTCATGATTCGTATACATCTTTCTATACTAGCTTGAACTGTTATGCTTTTACTCTTAGCCTTCTTATTAGGGCTTCCCTATGACTTTGCTAAGCTCCCTTTGATATGAACCTCTGATATGAACTTATGATATGAACTTGATTATGAACCTTCTGATTATGAGCCTTTGATATGAACCTCCGATATGAACTTATGATATGGACTTTATATGAACCCTTATGATATGATATGATTATGCTTTGACCCTTCAGTTTGATACCCGAGCCAAATATGTGTTCCTAGTCAAGAAGGTAACATGACCGTGTCATTGATGCACCAATGGCATGACTCCGCAGGTGTCGAGTGATGTTGCACAACGTCCCCATTATGTTATATGATTATGAGCTCACTATATGTATATGATTTGGCCACTATATTTTCGGGGGGCGTATGGATGCATCCTAGATATGATATGATATGATATGCTATGCTATGATATGATTTGATATGATATGATTTATATGGTGAATGATGTCGTGTCTGGCGTCTTCACATTCCGGAGCTAGCTACTCCATTTATTCTTGAGGTCTCTCCTCCTATTATGTATGGTATTCCGAGGTCACCCTCGAATACAATGGTTACTTATGATATGATATGATATGATATGTTCGGGCTCGTGGTAGATTCGACAACCCTTACACTTTTGATATACCTATATTGTACCTTCCGTATTCCCCAATGCACCATAGTCGTATTAATTGTTAATTACTCGGTACCCTTTATATGACTCACTCTATTACCAAGATATAGATACTCCATTATATTGATCATTACACTCTCATTCCGTTACTTGGACTATCGTTTCATTCACGCATCGGGTTATTATGTGTTTATTGAATTTGATTATGTTATTTCATGACTTATGTGACTCACCGATTACCACGCTACGATATGATTAGTATGCGGTTATCGATTTCTGTTGTCATCGAGGATATGTGATCTCTTTGTTATGTGACTCTCGAATTTTCGGTGACCATGCTAGCGTAATCGATAATTTTGTACATTTTATTATGTGTACTTCTTTAAGTTAATCTCGTGGACTATGACTATCCATTGTATCCTTATCTACTTATTGTTGACCTGCCATGTTTACATTTCTGTCTATGCTATGGATTGATTTGGGTAAATGGTTCAACTTATAATGTCTTGTTTGTTAACTTGTTTAATTGCCCTGCTATGTCCCTAGTTCATTTAATTATAATGCTCATACTGTATTCCTACTGGTTACGTGTGACTGCCATGTTCGAATCTTTGTTGAGTACTTCCATTATTACGATCATTGGTTATGTTTTCAACTAAGGGTTTTACGTGTGATTGCCATGCTCAATTAATAATTAATTGCTTCTCGCCTTAGATTTCTCTTTGACGTGTATGTCTTATGATTTCTGAATCGATTGTATGCCATATATATGTTGTGTGAATATGACGTACGCTATGCTTGTTTATGTTTGATGCTTATACGCTTGGTTTGTATGTGCTTGTATATATGTCATTGATGCTTTGCTTTGCTTCGTTCTCCTTGTTATCTGTTCTTTTTGGATATCTGTATAATTGTGTTCTGCAAGATCCTCTTTGACTCATTGATTCCTTTCCGTTGCGACCTTGTTATCACTTTCCTTATTTCATTTGCATCTCTGATTTTGTTTAGCTTTCGTTTTGTATATCTGTTCACTGGGCTTTTTAAGCTCAGCCACATTTCTTTTCCTGCGGCAAGTTTTAGGTTTGAAGATGGGCTTTGATGGGCTGAGAGTTGGATTATCTGAGTGGACCAACCCTAGTTACCTTATTATTTTGGACTTACTTTGAAGAGTTTTTGTTTTGATATTTCATTTCATTTTGGATATTGTATTTTCTTCGTCAGTCAATTGTTTATATGATTTGATACTTCATTTTTAAGGTTTCCGTTTGAAAATATTTTATTTGTATGTTATGATATGACACCAGAATGTGACACTTCTACCCTTGGCGGGTTGGGGTGTCACAATTATGGTATCAGAGATAAGGTTTCGTCTTGTTGACCTTAGGATTGACCTGTGAGGACTTGGGTAGACATTAGGCTTCCGTCTGTTTCGATCTCTTATGATTCTTTTGATTTTCTTTCAGAGTTGACTTCGATATTCTTTTGTCTTCACTAATTTGACCTTCTCCTTTTCGCATTTGATTTTGTTTGTTTTATCCTCGCGCATTCATTTGTCGACCATTAGATGGATATTTCGTGAGCCGAAGATGATGGTGCCGACCGCATTCGCAATGTGATCCACAGGTGGAGAGGTTCAAGCGGGTTACACCGATTGCCGTCTTTGCCAGAGACATCGGGATCTTCTTTGGAGGAAGTCGGACGGATCAACCAAAGACGCAAAAGACGGAGAAAAGATTCAATCGGTGGTCGAGAAGGTTCATCTACTTCATATGATTTAGGCGGGACTTGTGTTACTCGATTCGTTTGTCATGCGTTTGAGGCGGTTTGATATTTTGTTAAGTGATTTTGATCAGTATTGCTTCTCCTTGATTCGTTCAGAACTCGGTTTGAATCGTGAAGTTTATGATTTCGCATTCTGGTATTATCCCAGCTTTATCTTGGATCGTCAGTAATGAGTCATGAGGAACCGTTTTGTGCAAGTTGGTAGCCTTCCTTCTTTGTGTTATGGTAAGTGGTTTGATGTATTATATGCTGCATGCATGTGTATCTGGTCTGCTTTGGTATGTTATTTACTATCCGTATGTTATCTGTTTTGTTATTGGTTATGTGGTTTGTCATGACTTGGGACAGAATATGATGACAATAAGGACTTGTTATGTGATGCAAGTATTATGACGCCTGATCAAAGTAATAATACCGAGATCATATTATTTGAACTTATTGAAGTCATATGACGTCTTGGGAAATGCCTGGGGTTGGTACGTGAATGGACTAGGGCTCATATCCATTACTTGTCACCCCTCATGTTCGCTTGGAATTCTGTACCTCCTTGTGAGATTCTCACCGACATCTGTTACGTATAAGTTTTGTACGCTTTGGACCTGAAATTGTTTGATCTGTGCGAACCTATGGATTGCAACGTCTGACTTAAAACTCGTACGTCTCTGCGTACCTCTGCGACTTCAATTTTCGAGGACGAAAATTTTCTTTTAGAGGGGAAGAATTGTAAAACCCAAAAATCTGTGAACGCGTTAAAAGATTATTATACCCCTAAATCAGAAAACCGTAAATTAAAGCAAATTTGATAATTACGTTAACAACTTAATGGTCAATGATTTACTTGGAACTTTGAATAATAAAATTTACAATTGACTTATTAAATGTATACAACACATTAAAATGTTGCATGAACTAATGAAATACATGTTTAGAAAATTTAATAAATGAATGTGCAAGTTATTATGGTAACTAAAACAAAAAGGGCATGATTTGGTCTGTGATTTCCTATTGATCGCCAAGAAAACGCCTAAGACCACCATGATTTATGCCAAAATAACTCATCCATATCACCTTTTTAATTCCACGTATCTCATTCATTTTAAACACACTAAACCCTAACTCCCTCATTCCATTGTGACGCAAAGAAAAAAAATAATAAATCCTCCTCCATTCCATTTTTACGTCGACGCAAGGAACAGCCAAAGGAGGTTCGAAGGTGTGGTGTAAAGGTTGAATTCGTGTGTTGTTTCGAAGGTTGTTTGGCTTTGGTGTCGTGGACTTACTGGCTGCTGCTGTCGTGGTTATTAGAAGCACAAAAGAGTGCTTGGTTCAATTGTTAGATCATTGTTTCTTCACCTTTGTGTAACGCTACAAGGTATCCTCCATGAACTCGTTTTCCTTTCATCTACCGAACACGGTCATGAGTTAGAGCCTTCATATGCACGATTTTATGCCTATAAGAACATGTCACATAATGTATTTAAAACATGCTCATAAAATCATGGTATATATTTAGTTTGGAATCTGGTTTTTAGACCATCTTAGCATGCTCCATAAATAGATAAAACGTGGTCGTGTAAATCGTCTTAAAGGGGCTGCATAAAATCATGTAAACGGAATACTATACCTATCGATCTGGTTATTATAACCTGCTCATATGCACGTTCAAAATATGTTAAACTTGGGTAATAAGAATGGAGCATGCATGTTAGTCACGTGGTTAATGTATTGGCTCCTTATTTTGGTGTGAATGGGTATCAATGGAGTCCTACATGAAGTCACAATATAGTCTCATGATATATCAGTTTTAAATAGCCATGTATATGCGACCATAGGTAATCTGTTTTGAAACCATTTTGACCTTCATATTCAACATGCACATAATTCTTTTAATTGTGCCGAGCTAAAATGGGTCATATAGCGCGTGTACATTTTGGCCATCTATTGTCACCAATAATTATTAAAATGGGTCTCGCATGATTTACGTTGGGTCGTATGAATTTAATATGGGTTATGATATATGTTCGACTAGAATAAACACTAAAAAATGGGTCATATAACTTGTATGTTTAGGGTTTCGACCTACTTAAAATGAAATGGGTAATCGATATGGATTAAAGTTTTAAAAGGATTTCGAGTTTGATAAAGGTTAAAGAACTCATTTTGTAAAATTGTGAAACACGAAGGTTGTCTTGTTAATAATGATAAAAAGAATGGACTAAATAGTAAAATGAGTAAACTTTGTAATATTTACACTTTGGATCCTGAACTTGTGTAATTTGTCATAAATAATCCTTGAAGGATAATAAAACTCATTTTTCATCATTAACCTAATATGACATTAAATACATTCTTTATGGTTAAACCTGCTAATTATGGAAACCTGCCTAAAAATAGAAAATTACCTAAAAATGGAAAGTTACTAAATATGAAAACATGCTAAAAATGGAAAGCCGTCTAAAATGAGTAATCCGATCTTAATAAGCATTATCTAATTCATAGGTCTGGACGGCGGGATTGATTCATCGTGTGACCTTACTTTCTGTTTTGCTTGCTTCGAATAAGGTACAGATATTCTGACCTTACCTCTTAAGGTTTCTCATGATTCGTATACATCTTTCGATACTAGCTTGAACTGTTATGCTTTTACTCTGAGCCTTCTTATTAGGGCTTCCCTATGACTTTGCTAAGCTCTCTTTGATATGAACCTCTGATATGAACTTATGATATGAACTTGATTATGAACCTTCTGATTATGAGCCTTTGATATGAACCTCCGATATGAACTTATGATATGGACTATGATATGAACCCTTATGATATGATATGATTATGCTTTGACCCTTGGTTTGATACCCGAGCCAAATATGTGTTCCTAGTAAAGAAGGTAACATGACCGTGTCATTGATGCACCAATGGCATGACTCGGTGTGTCTGAGTGATGTTGCACACGTCCCATTATGTTATATGATTATGAGCTCACTATATGTATATGATTTGGCCACTATATTTCCGGGGCGATGGATGCATCCTAGATATGATATGATATGATATGCTATGATATGATATGATTTGATATGATATGATTTATATGGTGAATGATGTCGGTATGCAATACGCGTCTTCACATTCCGGAGCTAGCTACTCCATTTATTCTTGAGGTCTCCCTCCTATTATGTATGGTATTCGAGGTCGCCCCTCCGAATACAATGGTTACTTTTGATATGATATGATATGATATGTTTCGGGCTCGTGGTAGATTTCTGACAACCCTTACACTTTTGATATACCTATATTGTACCTTCCGTATTCCCCAACGCACCATAGTCTGTATTAATTGTTAATTACTCAGTAACCTTATATGACTCACTCTATTACCAAGATATAGATACTCCATTACATTGATCTGTCACACTCTCATTCCGTTACTTCAGACTATCGTTTCATTCACTTACCGGGTTATTATGTGTTTATTGAATTTGATTATGTTATTTCATGACTTATGTGACTACTGATTACCCTGCTACGATATGATTATTATGCGGTTATCTGATTTCCTGTTGTCATCTGAGGATATGTGATCTCACTGTTATGTGACCCTCTGAATTGTCTGGTGACCATGCTAGCGTGTAATCGATAATTTTGTCTGTTTATTATGTGTACTTCTTTAAGTTAATCTCGTGGACTATGACTATCCATTGTATCCTTATCTGCTTATTGTTGACCTGCCATGTTTACATTTCTGTCTATGCTATGGATTGATTTGGGTAAATGGTTCAACTTCTTGTTTGTTAACTTGTTTAATTGCCCAGCTATGTCCCTAGTTCATTTAATTATAATCCTCATACTGTATTCCTACTGGTTATGTGTGACTGCCATGTTCTGAATGCTGTTGAGTACTTCCTCTGTTACGATACTGGTTATGTTTTCAACTAAGGGTTTTTACCTGTGTGATTGCCATGCTCAATTAATAATTAATTGCTTCCGCTTGCCTTAGATTTCTCTTTGACGTGTATGTCTTATGATTTCCTGAATCGATTGTATGCCATATATATGTTGTGTGAATATGACGTCTGCTATGCTTGTTTATGTTTCAGTACTTGTACGCTTGGTTTGTATGTGCTTGTATATATGTCATCGATGCTTTGCTTTGCTTCGTTCTCCTTGTTATCTGTTCTTTTTGGATATCTGTATAATTGTGTTCTGCAAGATCCTCTTTGACTCATTGATTCCTTTCCGTTGCGACCTTGTTATCACTTTCCTTATTTCATTTGCATCTCGATTTTGTTTAGCTTCGCTTTGTATATCATTCCTTGGGCTTTTAAGCTCACCACATTTCTTTTCTGCGGCAAGTTTTAGGTTTGAAGATGGGCTTTGATGGGTCGAGAGTTGGATTATCGAGTGGACCAACCCTAGTTACCTTATTATTTTGGACTTACTTTGAAGAGTTTTGTTTTGATATTTCATTTCATTTTGGATATTGTATTTTCTTCGTCAGTCAATTGTTTATATGATTTGATACTTCATTTTTAAGGTTTCCGTTTGAAAATATTTTATTTGTATGTTCTGATATGACACCAGAATGTGACACTTCTACCCTTGTCGGGTTGGGGTGTTCCATAATTATTCACAACATAAATTAGTAATATCATGGTTCACAAAATTAGAAGCTTCGAATACATAAATAACCAATCTTGTTATAGATTAATAGTTGATACATGGTTCACAAAATTACAATATAACTAGAAACTAAGATCAATCACGCCCGAGGCGTAGTCGCTCAATGATCTTGCCATCCGTCCCACACGAGACTCTAACTCGAAATCGTCTCCTTAATCCGTCAATCTCTCGCTCGCACTTGTCAACGCGAGACGGTCGTAATAAAAGATGAGGAAGAACCAGAGGACGGTGTATAAAATTGTCCTCATCTGCGGTGGAGATATAGGCGGAGAGGAGGCACATAAGATTGTGAAGAAGGCACATAATCTGGACTCTCAACACGAGCGGGTGTGTTTTGACACAATGAATGTCCTCAACTGAATGTCATCCGATTCTGTAACAAAGATGAGGAAGAACCGAGGCGAGAGTAAATCAGTAATAAAAGATGACGAGTCGTTTACTATAAATCGATGTCGTCTATACATGTTTTGTCATTTACAATATAAATCGAGAATCGTCTATACATGTTTTGTCAACTACAATATAAATCGATGTCGTCTATACATGTTTTGTCATTTACAATATAAATCGAGAATCGATCTATACATGTTTTGTCATTTACAATATAAATCAGTAATCGTCTGTACATGTTTTGTCATTTACAATATAATTCAATAATCGTTTTCTACGTCTGTCTAAACATCCTCTGTCGTTGAGTAAACATATGTTCCCATGTCGCGGCCACGACATTTCTAAAAAATCTCCATTGTGTACGGGAGTGGTGAGTTTTCATCAAGAATCGCAAGAACGAAGTGAGCACATTGGTCGTCCCCCACACGAAGAATCACAACGGGGGACAATATTTGTGCTGAATTGGGACCACCTATCAGTGGAAGACATATAACAGATTGTGAATTGGATATACATATAATAGGATGGTTAAGAGCTGTAGCAATAGCCACGCCCGTTTCTGGCATAGTCATCCATGCTTGCCGGGGTCTTGCACCGTTAAACCAATTCATCGAGTTACGTGTATATGTAAAATAATCACCCGCATTTTCTGTAAACTTCCTCGTTATTGTTTACCTCTTCCCCGGCAATAGCTCGAATTCGGGCCACATTTCTTCTCGATGACCAAGACCTACGCAGAAGACCTCGATAGCCACAATTTCCATCACCGCCACGTTAAAGATCCCTAGGATCCGGTCGGAAAAGAGTCGGAATTTTAGCCATACAATATTCGCTAAAGTCATCGGAGCGTACAAGTGGTGTCTTAAGTCGCCTCGCTAGGTCCTTCGTTAGGTCCTTCGTTTAAGTCGGGACATTAGAAGGCTCTCCCACATAAGAAGCGTGTCTCATGATTCTTCATTTAAGTCTGGGACTTTTTAGGTTTTGTGTAGCCTGCGGTGCCTTGTGGGGGTTCTTCGTTCAATCCGGATATTTGGTTTAGACTTGGATTTTTGTCCTTTGCGCTCGAACGTCCACGATTACTTTCTTTAACAAAGAGGTTGTTGGGTGACACGCATTCAGAGCGTATATACCTCGAGCTGTTTAACATATTTTTTGACAAGCAGCGATGCTCTGGTAAAACACTTTGGAACTTTTGTACGTCATCTTGACAAGAAAATATTCGAGCTCTTGTGCCCTCGAGGCTCTTGAGGATATTCGAGGCTCATCGAGCACTTGAGTATTTGGACAACGAGCCGAGGAACTTAGTGTTCTCCAAAATTATCAACAAAATCAAGCGGAATAGGGAATCTGATTCGAAAAAGGAACTAGTTAAAATTATCGGTATTGACGGAAGAATAACTTGATAGGCATAAATTTTAAGTTACATACCATTTGCTTGAAGCCAAAGCAGTTGGTGATAGCATGGTAAACCATACACTAATCAAGAATCGATGACCACATGCATGTGGGTCAACATCTCGCTTACTTCTGCGGTATGAGCCGTAAAGCATCCATTGAAACATTATACCGCATTCGTTAAATAGAGTGCTCTTTACAAGCATGCGGTTTCTTGATTTTGCTTTTATTCAAAGAGGCTCGTATCGCGGTTTCTTGCGTAGCTATAATCTTGTCGACCGAACACAACAACGTGTTTAAGCCGGACCGTGTGGAGCCCAAGTATAACTTCAATAGCGCGGGTTGACTCTCAACTCTACATGTTGTTGTTCCGGCAAGTGCGATATTGATCGGTATTGTGCGACACAAACATGCGGTCGTAATCTCATGACCGATTAGGAAAATACCGGAAAACATCCGAGAAAACAAAGATATAATAAAGTGAGAAAACAATTCGAGTAGTTATTTATTAAATAATAATAAAAATGTATTAATGGTTGAGTACCCTTTTTTGGACCAATAAATCCAGAGAGGTGATAATAACGCGTGAACACATCTTGGTCGAGTGTAACCATCCAATCCCATGTCCATCTAACGGACTCATACTCCTTTACCGAATCGAATCGTATGCGCAATGCTTTAGCACATTTTGATTTATATGCCATCGGCGAGTAACTGTTAGCGTTTGGGAATTCTTACTGCGATGCCCCAAGCAACGCTAAATCTCTGTCGGTGGCGATAACTCATGGTAATATTGTTCTTGTATCACCAACTTAACACATTCCAACACCCATTTGAAATTTGGCTTTTTCCTTGTCCAAAAGCTAAACGCCATTGAGAATGTTGTGTTTGTTGAGTAACCCCAACAAGCTGTAAAGAATGGCGGTTTAAACATGTTGGTGTTGTATGTGAGTCCATCGGCATGATTTCGGATATGTTGTCCACAGGGCATATGACGTCGGGTGAACAAAAATATTTCATCCAACTCATTATTTGTGGTCATTTATCCTAGGGTAATGTGTATAACCTTGTGCCGCAAATGTACTAAAAGCGGTTGTATCGAGTCAAATCACCACATTGTCGCGACGATCTTTTCTTGTGCATTATACACCATTTTAATGGTAGACACGTTATTCGGATCTATCTCTTTTAGTCCGAAAGTATAATTCATGGTGCTACATGTTTGTTTTGTCATCGCCTCACAAAAACTAACTCACTTTCTTTTAATCTCATGGCCGTGAAAAACCATGGAGCAGTGCGAAAATTATGATTATGCCTCGGACACTTAACCTTCAATATCCAACCATTTTGACGTTTTATAAATTTCGCTAGTAATCTGAATGGGCAATTAATTTTAGCGGTACTAGTCTGCCGTTCAAGTTCATCTTCTAAACCTTCACGTGCAGACGTCCCATGTCTAGAACACAAAAATTCGATAGAGTACTTATAGCCCCTATCTGTTTTACTTTTTCCTTTAACAATAAGAAAACCAATCGATTCAGCAGTAGATCGCACCCAATCAGTTAAATCAACTTCAGTACCAAACACCTAAAAAATAAAAAACACAACAACTTTTATAAAAAACTTTTTAAAAACTTTGATAAAAAATACAACCTTGTACAAATTTTTTACAAACTTTTATAAATACAAATTTTTATTAACTTTTCTTTATAAATACATGTTTTATAAATATTTTTAAAATACTTTTATTACTTTTATTAACTTTTATTAACTTTTCTTTATATATAAAACTAAAAAACGCTTTTTTTTTGTTATAAAACGTTAAAGAGGTGTGTGTGTGTGTGTTTTCTTTGTGGTGCTACGTGTGTGGTTCTCGAATGGTTTATGGCGTTTTCTTTGATACCGTGTATCCAGCACATGGTTTTTATGTCTTGTGCAGTTGATATTCGCTCTCTCTCTCACTTCTGGCAAACCACTCTCTCACTCTCACTTCTGCAAAACCACTCTCTCTCTTAAAATTTTAGATCTAAACATTTTAGATCTAAAATTTTGATCTAACAAGTATTATACTTGTTAGATCTTTAATATGGTGATTATATTGTGTTTGTGGTGATGTTGTGGTGGTAGTGGTGATGTTGTGGTGGTTGTGCAGTTGTGGTATCTTTTTCGTTGTTAAAGTTTTTATATCTGAAATATTTTTAGATCTTGAAACTGAAGGTGTTTTTGAGATAATATTGAGGTTGGTTAAAAAAACGCTTACTTTATTTGATTATTTTAAAAGATTTTAAATCTAAAAACTTTGATCTAACAAGTGTAAAACTTGTTAGATCTTGAATCTCAATGGGCATATGGTGTTAGTTTTGTTATGGTGGTGAATTTGTGGTGGTTTCGTGAGTGGTATCTTTTTCGTTGTTAAAGTTTTTAGATCTGAAATCTTTTTAGATCTTGAAACTGAAGGTGTTTTTGAAATAATATTTGGTTGGTTAAAAAAAACGCTTACTTTATTTGATTATTTTAAAAGATTTTAGATCTAAAAACTTTGATCTAACAAGTGTAAAACTTGTTAGATCTTGAATCTGTGGTGGTTTTGTGTGTGGTATCTTTTTCGTTATTGTTTTTAGATCTGAAATATTTTTAGATCTTGAAACTGAATGTGTTTTTGAAATAATCTTGAGGTTGGTTAAAAAAAATGCTTACTTTATTTAATTATTTTAAAAGATTTAAGATCTAAAAACTTTGATCTAACAAGTGTAAAACTTGTTAGATATTGAATATGTGGTGGTTTCGTGTGTGGTATCTTTTTCGTTGTTAAAGTTTTTAGATCTGAAATCTTTTTAGATTTTGAAACTGAGAGTGTTTGTATGTTTGTTTTGCAGGTTTGCATAGGAGGACCCTTGTGGGTAAAGCCTACGCAAGCACCCCATTTAATCCTAGCCATGGTAATGCAGATTCATTACTGGATGGTAAAGTGATAATTTTTAATTCACTTTGCAACTTTAATGAAAAAACTTAGTGTTTTGGTCTAAAAAAATTTCATTACTGGATGGTAAAGTGACCATTCAAGGTCATTTTGCAACTTTAATGAAATAAACTTGAGCTAAAAAAAGGCAATGATGATTTTTTTTTTTTTAAAAAACTTAAAAGAGTTTTGGCGAGGCAAAACTGAATTTGCAGCCAACATGAGCTAAAAAGATAATAATCTAAGCCTGTTCGATAAGTTTACCTCTTGTGTGTTAAATGGTGAACTAGACATGGTGGAATGTGATGTTGTTGCTTGTGCAGTTGTTGCTTGTTGTTGTTTGTTGTTGTTCTGGACCACTTGTTGTTGTTGTTGGTTGATTGTTGTTGGTTGTTGGTTGCTGGTTGCTGTTGTTGGTTGATTGTTGTTGGTTGTTGGTTTCTTCTTGTTGTTCTGGACCACTTGTTGCTGTTGTTGGTTTCTTCTTGTTTGGGAAGTGGACCACTTGTTCTATTGTTGGTTGATTGTTGTTCTTTGTTGTTGCTTTCGTCTGGGATTATATGGGGTGCTTGTATAGGCTTTGCCTTTGAGAATCTTAGTACATTCTTGTGAACTTTTGCAGTTTTGGAATCCTACTTACCACATTCATGTTGAAAACGTGTAACTTGTGAAACCTGTGAACTGGTGAGTCTTGTGCTTGTGCAGTTTGAGACTTGTGAGATTGTGCAGTTTGTGAGGCTTGTGCAGTTTTGTGAGACTTGCGGTTTTGTGAGACTTGCAGTTTTGTGAGACTTGTGCAGTTTTGTGTAGTTGTGACTAAAAATTTTCCGAGGCGATGATGAAAACTGAATGGAGGGCAAAGTGAGATAAAATCTCACTTTTGCAACCTTCGAACTGAGCCTCAAAAATTTTCTGACTACGTTTTTTTTAAAGTTCTAAAACTGAAAGTTATGAAACTTGTAAAAAAGGTTATAAAAACTAGTTATAAGGCGAAAGTTATAAAACCTAGTTCTAAAAAAGATATAAAATTTTAAAAACACTTGTAAAAAAACTTGTAAAAAAAACTTGTAATACAAACTTGTAAAACAAAAACTTGTAAAAAAAAACACCCCAAAATTGTAATACAAACTAGAACCAAACAAAAACTTGTATATTTTAGCACGGAAATCGAGACCACAATGATTGGTACCAATAATTGGGACACAAAAAACCTTAAAATATGCAGCACCCCTACCCATGGGGTGCCTGCATAGGAGGACCCATCAAATAATGTGATAGGTGTATCAATGACCAATGAAAAAAGAAGGTACATTTCTTTCATATCCTCACATAAATTAAAATCACTGTTCTAAAAGGCTCGCAAAGTCTCTGCAAAGACGTGAGATTTGGTCATGCCGCCACGCTGTCTTATGACACATGTTTTTGTAAACTCGATATATATGAATTATGATATAAATATATAAATATTTTCATACTTTGTGTCACCTTATGCTACGCCTAATAAACGCAAAAGACGCACCTTAACTGCAAAGGCATGGGTGTTGGTCATGCCGCCACGCCACAACTCATCCTATTTATAACCTCGAGTAAAATCAACCAACTACCCGATGTGTACTTGTATTTGACCAATAGGCGTGTATGACTAAAAATCAAATTTGTTCTCTCCCACATGAATTAAAATCAACCAACTTCCCATTCTCTCTCCCACAAACACAAACACAAACTTGTTTTCTTTCTTAAACACAAACCTCCCTCAACCCAAAAACCTCCTATCTGAACAACATTTTAACCGGACGGATTGAGAACATAAACATGGTTATGTACTATATCGACTACGACAATTTGCCACCGACATACGCTTTTTGTCTTGACAAAAGTGGGTTGAACTACGTTCATAATATTCACAGTAGTTAGTGTCATTTAGTTCATGTGATACCTTTGTAATTCTTGTAAAGTTTCTTGTTCTTGTGTTACGTGTTGCTTATTACTTGTTATCGGTTGATTTTTTTTTTTTTTTTTTTTTTTGGTAACTAATAACTTTGAAGGTCGCAATTAGTACCGTATGTTATCGGATTAGTTACATGTAGCAACCGATTTATAACCTAGGAGGGGATAGGATTTAGTGAATAAGCTTGTATGGTATATTGGAGGAAATGTAGTACACTTATGCTGTTTGGTCTTGAAGCTATTGTTTGTTTGTATCTTGTGTCTTTTGGTGGTGTTACGAATTTTGATCTGGCCCATGATGGACATGGGAAGTACCTTCGACACGCGCTGGTCATATTTACAAGTTTCATTAATATTTTAAATATCCAACCAGTTCAATGTCATATAATATTTACAAGTTTCATTAATATTTTACATATCGAACAAGTTTCATTAATATTTTACATACATCGTAACTATTATGGAATTACACATGTCATATAATATAAGTATGAATATATAATTTGCATATTTTTTAATACTCCATAGTAGTTTTTTACTAATAACTATTTAATGTTTTGATGTTTTAATTGCAGGTGAGCAACATTTCCAGGGTGTTACCGCTCTTCAACCGCTTGTCCATATCCCGAAGGGTGATCCACATAGGACAAGAGGATTCGCATTTGTCTATGTGAAGAGTTTGGATGACGTGTGGAGGGCTCTCACGTTGGATAGTACCCACATAGGATGCAAAAGAATAAGGGGTACCCCCGGACTCTTCCCGGATAAGGGTCCATTTCCCACCTTCATTTTCCGATCCATATCATTATGCTATGACTGCACACATCGGTAGGGGCCTCATAAGAGGTTGGCGCTAAGCGTTGGTCCTTTTTATCTTTGGTCATAAGTCAATGGAGGTCGAGGAGGGTTCACCGAGTGCTATGGAGCTTGAGATCATTTGTTTCTTCTTCTTGAGATTCTTCTGTCACGGAGAACCTCTTCACCACACCGTTCCATTGTTATTTGCACGACTTGTGCGATGTGAGGATCGACTGGGAGGCTATGTCATCGTCGATGAGGTTCCACTGGTCCGAATTGAGAGCATAGAGGGCGAGGTTGGGAGCCTCGTTCTTTGGGAGGACCGCGATGGAGGAGGTGTTTGATAGATTGGCACTTTCGATCGGGCGAGCTAGCGAGGCGGTGGATGCCTGGAGCGGAGGATGGAGTCGGAGAGATTGGAGTTGCTAGGCGAGTTGAGATGCTGTAGGAGTTGTACATCGGCGATCGAGCGGATGGTGATCATGGACGCAGCGTCTTTGCGACTCTTGAGCGAAGATTGGAGGCGAGAGATAGGGAGACGGATGACTTGGCCGAGCTTGTTCGTGACTGCAGCTGTCGAGTGAGTGGCACACCGATGACCCATAGATCGAGATTCACTACTTAGTCTACTAGTACTTTAACTGCCGCATGTGTAATCGATAGAGGCTTTGTATTCGCATGTTTTGTTAAACTATCGAACAAGCTATTGATGTGACCTTGTATGGTTATTGTATCACTATGTATGGATGATGAACCTATGACATTATGGTTGTTTTTCTTATGTTCTTATGTATGGTGATCTTTCTTATTTATCGGTTTATGTAAATCGAAGTGATCATTTATATATACTCTCTTGTGTGGTTCTAACATATTGTGATTCTTCTTATGATGATTATACTCTATTAATATAACGTGATGATCTTGACTATTATGAAATTATTTTTGGAATAATTCTCACTTATGTTGAATGATTCTAAAAATCTGAGTGTATGTCTTTAGAAAAATGGAAAGAACGAGATCTACCCCTACTCCAACTCCTGAGATGACCCCTGATGCAATTCGGAGACTGGTTACTAATGAGATTGGTGCTGCTTTTGCTGCGCGACCTGCTGAGGCGGTTCAAACGAATGAAGCTGCGAATCGAGTCAATCGGAATGAAACTATTGTGAATCTCAAATGTGGATACAAGGAGTTTATGAATTGCAAACCTACCTTCTATAAAGGAACCGAAGGCGCTGTTGGCCTTATTCATTTGTTCAAAAGGTCCGAAACTGTGTTTCTCCTAAGTGATTGCTCGAAAGATTGCAAGGTGAAATTTGCTACTGGTACTCTACTAGAAGATGCATTGTCTTGGTGGAAGGCTCATGCCCAACCTATTGGTATGGAAGAAGCTTACAAAACCACTTGGACCGATTGAAGCAATTGATGATGAAGAAATCGCCCAAGGACCGAGATCAAGAAACGGAAGATGGGTTCTATCATCTAACTACTAAGGCAATGATCTCAAACCTACTTCAAGAGTTTCCAAGAACCGAAAGCTCTATGCCCATCCATGGTTTCGATGATGTCAAGTTCTTTGGAAAACCTCATGGGGATTACCCAAGCATTGAGGAAATGTTCGCATCAAAGCCCAAGGCGTGGAAGAAGCGATCACAATTTCCTACCAACTCATGGATCAAGTCCTGAAACATGAACTGGTGCAAGGCGGTAACGACAACAAAAGGAAATTTGATGACCGTGGAGGCAACACTTCCAACAACTACCATCATAAAAACTCTTTCCATAACAACAATCAAGGCCGCAACAATCATAACCAACACCGCAACAATAATCCCAACCCATACTACCAAAACCGAAACAACCACCACAATCAACAAAACCGTAGGCAAGAAGTTGCGCGGGCTTATGCTGCTACTCCCGCCACTAGAAAAGGCTATGCTGGATCACACCCTTTGTGCACTCGATGCAACCTAAATCATGTTGGATGTTGTACTATTAAGTGTGGGAAGTGTAACAAGGTGGGTCATACTCACAAGGATTGCCGAAGCCCTGCTACCGGAAGTAACCTTCAACCCATGGGCATAACTTGCTTTGGATGTGGAGAAGCTGGGCATGTCAAGAGTAAATGCCCAAAACTGTACGGGAAAAACAACAACAACAACAACAACACTTCTAGTGCAAGAGCTTATGTGCTAGGAGATGGGGATGCACAAGAAAACACGGACGTCGTTACGGGTACGTTTTCACTCAATCATCATTTAGCTAAAGTGTTATTTGATTCTGAGCCGACAAAAGCTTTGTGTCTTCTAAGTTTGCACCTATGTTAAAAGTCACACCAACTGCCTTATATACCACCTATGAAGTAGAGTTAGCCGATGGAAAAATAGTAGGAACTAACACTATCCTTCGAGGTTGCAACCTATCCTTATCAAATCACCCATTTGATATAGACCTTATGCCTATCTAACTTGGTAGCTTCGATGCTGTCATTGGCATGGATTGGCTATCCAAGAATCGTGCAAGAATCATCTGTGACGAGAAAGTCGTTCACATTCCTCTCGATGGCAAAACTCTAATCATTCGGGGTGATCGTAGTAAGACCCGATTGAATATCATCTCGCGTTAAAGCGCAAAGTACATAGAAAAAGGATGCCACATTTTCTAGCACAAGTAACGGAGAAGAAAGCGGATGAGAAACAATTAAAGACGTCCCATGGCTAGGGACTTTCCCAAGTATTTCAAGACTTTCTGGCCTTCCTCCGATTCATAGGTAGAATTCCAAATCGAGTTAGTCTTGGGAGCAAAGCACATGGCACGAGCACCTTATAGATTGGCACCCTCGAACTACAAGAATTGTCGACCAACTACAAGAACTATTCGAAAAAGGATTCATTTGACCGAGTTCTTCGCCTTGGGAGCTCGGTCTTATTTGTCAAAAGAAGGACGGATCTTTCCGTATGTGTATCGATTACGAGAGTTGAACAAACTAACGGTGAAAATCGCTATCCATTGCCTAGGATTGATGATTTGTTTGACCAAGCGCAAGGTCAAGCGTCTACTCAAAGATTGATGCGAGATATGGGCATCACCAAGCGAGAGTTAGAAGAATATATTCAGCGCTTTTGAACACGTCTGGCCACTATGAGTTCCAAGTGATGCTATTTGGTTTGACAAATGCACCCGGTGTTTATGGACCTAATGAACCGGTGTGTAAACCGTACTTGGACAAATTTGTGATTGTGTTCATCAACGACATTCTCATTTACTCCATGCAACAAGGAAGAGCATGCGAAACACTTGAAAGATATCCTAGAGCTACTCAAGAAGGAAAAGCGTATGCTAAATTTTCCAAATCGACTCGGATTCAAAAGTTCAATTCCTTGGTCACGTGATAGATAGTAATGGTCTTCATGTTGATCCTGTAAAAATCGAAGCGGTTAAGGATTGGTCATCCCCTACTACCCCTACCGAGATACGCCAATTTTTGGGTCTTGCGGGTTATTATCGAAGGATTCTCGAAAATCGCTAAACCTCTAACGGAGCTAACCTAGAAAAAGAAGAAGTTTGACTGGGGTGAAGAACAAGAATTAGCCTTTCAACTCTTGAAACAAAAGCTTTGTGAAGCTCCTATCTTAGCTCTACCCGATGGAGTAGAAGATTTTGTGGTCTACTGTGATGCATCACACCTAGGGTTAGGTGCGGTATTGATGCAAAGGAACAAGGTGATCGCTTATGCTTAGCGACAACTCAAAACTCACGAAAAGAACTACACTACCCATGACTTGGAATTGGGAGCCGTGGTTTTCGCCCTCAAAATATGGAGACATTATCTATATGGAACCAAGTGTACGGTGTTCACCGACCACAAAAGTCTCCAACACATTCTCGATCAAAATGAGTTAAACATGCGACAACGCCGATGGCTAGAATTGCTTAGTGATTACGATTGTGAAATACGTTATCACTCGGGAAAAGCAAATGTCGTGGTGATGCTCTTAGTCAAAGGATCGACCTAAACCTCTTGAGTAAGATCTTTGGGAATGACAATTAAGTCACCCCTTCCAAAGAAAAATCCTTGAAGCTCAAATGAAGCTCTCAAACACGAAACCGCCCTAACGAGAAAATCTTGAATGCCGTAAAAGCGAGAACGATTTTACGTAAAGATCGGATGGAACCTTATGTTTCGGCGATAGAAGTTGGATACCACTCTATGGAGGAATACGGGAACTCATTATGCATGAGTCTCACAAGTCTAAATATTCCATTCATCCGGGATCCGACAAAATGTACCAAGATCTCAAGAAGCTTTATTGGTGGCCGAACATGAAGGTCGAGATTGCAACATATGTGGGGAAATGTCTTACATGTTCTCAAGTCAAAGCCGAATGTCAAAAGCCGTTCGGATTGTTAACCCAACCTGAACTCTTAGTTTGGAAATGGGAAAGAATCACCATGGATTTCATAACCAAACTGCCAAAAGCTGCTAGAGGTTACGACACCATCTGGGTTATCATCGATCGCCTTACCAAATCCGCTCATTTCTTACCCATCAAGGAAAATGACGAAATGGAAACCCTTGCTCAACTATACCTAAAGGAAATTGTATCCCGTCATGGAGTGCCAATTTCCATCGTTTCCGACCGTGACAGTCGTTTTACTTCTCACTTACGAAATCCTTCAAAGGCTTTAGGCACTCGTTTGGATATGAGTACCGCATATCATCCTCAAACCGATGGCCAAAGCGAAAGGACTATCGAACCTTGGAAGACATGCTTGAGCATGTGTGATCGATTTTGGAAAGGTTGAGATAAACACTTGCCTTTGGCGAATTCTCCTACAACAATAGTTACCACGCTAGCATCAGCGGCTCCATTCAAGGCACTTTATGGTCGAAAATGTCGATCGCCCGTTTGTTGGGCCGAGGTTGGAGATGTCCAACTCACTGGACCTGAACTTGTCCAAGAAACAACCGAGAAGATTGTGCAAATTCGTCAACGACTTCAAGCTGCTAGAGATCGACAAAAGAGTCACGCCGATGTTAGAAGAAAACCCATGGAATTTCAAGTTGGTGATCGAGTCATGTTGAAAGTATCACCTTGGAAAGGAAAGGTTCAATTTGGAAAACGAGGAAAGTTACATTCTCGATACATTGGCCCTTTCAAGATTCTTGAGAGAATCGGCCGGTTGCTTACAAACTTGAACCCGGAAGAACTTAGTAGAATACACCCTACCTTCCACGTCTCAAATCAAGAAATGCTTTTGGATGAATCTCTTGTTGTTTCACTAAAGAGATTAAGCTCGATGACAAGCTCAACTTTGTCGAAGAACCAATTGAAATCTTGGATAGGAGGTCAGCGACTTAAGCAAAGTCGCATTCCTATCGTCAAGGTTAGATGGAACTCGAGAGAGGACCGAGTACACGTGGAGCGCGAAGACACCATGCGTGTTAAGTACCCACATGTGTTTGCTAATTCAACTCCGACAACCACCGTAAACGAAAATTCCGAGGACGAAATTCTCTTAAGGGGTAGGTACTGTAGCCACCTGTAAAATTTCACTATCATTAACTTTCATATCAATAAACTAGATTGTTTATCAAAACTTATTTGAGCTAAGTTTAGCATTTTAGCATATACATTTCTTTTTCTTGCATAAAAATTTATGCATCTCCGAGTAGTCTTATTTAATCATGCCTGATACTTACTGATAACTAAATCAGTCTCACAAGAAATTTTCTTGTCTTACGAGTCCTCAGGCGTACCAGTATAATAAAAGAAAACACGAAAAATAAAAACGAATTAATAAAATCGGAAATTACATCATGGTATCAGTTTATTTAAAACGTATTCGGAAATATAAATATTATATTTTCCCATGTAGCCACGCCCACTTCCGCCTCCCCTCTCCTCTCTCTCTCTCTCTCTCTCTATCCTCTCCATCTTCTTCTTCACGATTTATTGTTGGTTGGCTTGTGTGGTATAATAATAAAAATCGCTTAAAGAGTTTTCATGTTTGGGTTAATGTTGTAGTCGATACTAGTTATAATACCCGTGCACGCACGGGGTTTGACAAAAAAAATTATTCTGTATTAATACTGAATTTTTTGTCTTTAAAAGTAATTGCATATAATTATATAGTTATAAGTTTCATCTACGCACGAAGTTTACAAATAAATCAAATTTATTTTAACATTTTAGTTAAGTATATACACATATAAGAATTTGCTCATGAAAATTGTGATATAAGTACAACTAATACTTATGCACGAGTTTTTCATTATTATTAATATCCATTAAAATTTGGTAAAATATTTGTAAAAATTTCTGTTAGGTAACTTAAGATTTAATTTTATTTAGCTGACAAAGTTGTTGATGTTGTTATTTAAATTTCACTACTGATATTATGTTGTACACATGATGCAAGTTTAATAACACATAATGAGCGTTGATAAAGTTAAAATATACTCCTTAAAGTTTTTTAAAAATGTTTTTCTATATATCCTTATATAAATAAATAAGAATTGCATGAGTATTTGTTATAAATACAATCACGTATATTTATTTTTATATTAAATAAATGATATATTTGCATCTTGGCTCGTACTCTTTCAATTTTTACCTCACTTAGTTGTGTGGCTCACGGCGCTATCGCAATGAAATACAACATATATTTATAAAGGAAATCAGTTGTTGCCCCCCAAATTTAGGATCACCATGAATAATTTCGTGTATTTTACATAAAGAAAATAAAATTTAGAGAAAAAGTGATCATTTCAACTTAGCCCGACCTATTTTGACCCGTACCAAAAAGTTGCCCAATTTGCGATGAATGTAGCATAGATCAATTCTGAACATGTTGCAACATATATATTTATCATCATTATCGCTTAGATAATCTCAAAATTAAGTCATCTGAATGATGAAAATTTAGTCACACTCCTTTATTTCACCAAGTTTATATCAAAGCATCATCACCAACTCTTACATAAACTCACAACTCATCTTACTCTTGAAACTTTAGTCACAATCCCTCCTTATTTTAAGAGAATATATATATATATTTTTTATGTAAATCTGATTTGTTTTCATGTTTCAAAGAGACAACCTCTGTCATGTTTAAACGTTATCTTTATGGCTCTACTTGGTCATTAAAACCCGTAGATTGGTGAATACGTTAGTTGAAAACTTTAATAACGTTCATCGTAAGCCTTAAAAACGAAAACAAAATTTATAGAGATGATGATTGAAAGAACATATACAACAAATTATCGAGTGCAAACGCCATCAATGCAACACAATAACATAAATTATCAACCTAGTACATAGTGAATTTATATATTAAATGTAAAAGTACCTGACTCCTGAGTATCCATTATTTTATTACCGTCAAAAGTACGCGCACCATAGTTGAATTAGCAGCTCATATAGAAGCTGATTTACTATAATCAATATATAGTTCGAATCAGTTGTGTAATCATGGCACAAAGAGTAATTGTAATTAGATTGGTTGCTATTCTAGTCAGTTGCTTTTCATGTAGTTCCGATAGTCACGACAACATGATTCCTCAAGTACTTCCTAGCTAGTCTTTGAACAGGCTTAAGCATTGTTGCACTAAACATATAGTCATCCTATATAACTTTTTTTCTGATCAAGCTCCTGGACTCCTTTTTTCTCATCAAGCTCTTGGATCATCTTTATTCTCAGGTTTAAGATTACTTGATTGCAATATGGTGTTGCATCAAGAACACCCACAACTTGGGCTCAAAACACATATCAACCATACAATCAGCCTTATCAAGAACATCATAATTAAATTAGTTTATTTAAAATATAATCCATCTTTAAAGAGTCATTAAGACGCCCTGGCATCGCAATGACAACCTTACAGCCATGTCAAATCTTAAACCCTTGTTCAATCAACCGCCCACAACCACTCGAAACAACCTTAATCCATAAATAATGAAGGAAAAAAATACCCTTGGCCGTCAACTGGAAATCTGAAATCCTAGGAACCACGTATGCAAATGTCACCATGTGATGTGAGCAATGGCTAAACTTTCACGACAATCCTCTCTTTTACCAATGGTGAACTTTAACTGCTTCTTTAAATGTTAACAAAGAAAGGTTTACATATGAGTAGGTACTTAGAGTACAGTTCACCAAAAATCATTCAATCATCTCCCAATATTATGCCTTCTTTAGCAATAGAGTAACCAAAACTGTATATGTTTGTTTAAACTTTAGCAATAGAGTAATCACTTATGGGGCAACTTTATTGCGCCGAAGTGATTACTTATGGGGCAACTATTCTTTCCCATAAGTAATCTCCAAACAACAGCGCCGAAGTGATTACTTATGGGGCAACTTTATTGCTAGCTGCTCCCCAATCTCACCTTCACGCTTAAACTTGTTTCTGCACAAATTTTTAAGATGACACTAAATTTAGTTGAGCGCAAATATGTTATTTACTATTGTCAGAAGCTAACTTAATTCTATAAAGTACTAACCCACAACCAATTCCATTGTGTTGCTAAAACACTCTTTTTGGGCGTTTGTCCTAAAACAAACTCAGACAGTTTGTCGTAAAACTATAGTAACATGTATATAAAATTATCTTCTCTTTCTCAATATATTGTAATTATGGACGAAGTCAAATTAAATATAAACCAAGCGCTTAAGCAGAAAGAATCTAAGATGTCACACAATAACTTGTTCTCATATATTACCCAACCCACCCATTATATATACATAACAATAAGCGGTTTCTTAACCCCACTTTCTGTAGCATATCACTGTAGCTACACACAATAAAATTATAAACTAAAGTTGCTACAGTTGTCTGTGTCTTGGTGTACAGAAGAACGCACAGGAAAACAGTGACTCTCCCCACCTCTTTATCTTTCGAGTCTTTCTTGAATCTTCTTTTATGTCAATATTGTTTATACAAAATGTTTCAGGTTACCGCTTTCAGCCACCACATCACCCAATTTGACTTGTTACCCAACCCAACCACCCCTTCCATTTTGCCACCTCTAAATAAAACTTCAGTAGCGTAAAAAGCGTATCAATACGTAAAAAGCATATCAGTATATTACGTACCCACAAAAGCAAGAATTCCCTTTGAAATCCTTTTTATATTTACCAACCTTTTTCTAAATGATCAAATTATGCAACATTTAAGCACCTACACATTTCATATAAGATTTCTTAATAGCAGTACCTAGTACCTCTTCCTAAATTGTTTTTGGTGATATCTCAAAAAGCTCATGAAACGAAATCACAACTTTTGACAGTTGTTGTCCTCGCTTCTTTGCTATATGGTGAATCAATTGGCTTGGTTGGAATCCCACATCATATAAAGTAATATCTTGGTGCAATATAACAGATATTTGTGTCGGGGTATGAAATTATATAAGTTAAACTATAAGAATCCAAATTTGAAATTACCTTCTCATCATCAAAGTTCACGTGACCAAACTTCAACTTCCCTTGCAAGTTTTTTTTCAACCTTCTTCCACTCGGGAGCAACCTTCTTATTGTGTCCACGCCAGAAGAAAAGACAGATACGGAAAATGTTCAAAGAACGTTGGAAATAGTTGTGTATAAGCACATAAACTAAAGTACTAAACACATATAAAGAAACAAAACTGATAAGGCCGAAGATGGTTAGGATCTTAGATGATTACTTGCATCTGTGAGCAATAAAAAACATAAACTTATATTTGGAGCCTAAAATATGAACACATCATAAGCTACTTATGTTTGTTTTACCATATTAATATTCGGTGTTTGGTTCGTAAAATGATTACGACCATTTAAAGGGTGTTTGGGTTGCTTATTGATTTTGACTTAGAAACTACTTATCAAAACTACTAATTTAGCTAAACAAATAATCATATTACAAAATTCAATAAGCAATACCCATCACCCCCCAAACTTCTTATTTATAGTATCAAAATACAATAGCCTAATAAACATTTTTTTTGGGCAATCCCAAACTTAAATCATATAAAATCACTTTTGAGTGCATATAATATGTTCAACTTACTTAATGAGCAAGTGATAAACAATATCCTTCCAATGAGTTCTACAACCAAACGCAACATCTTATGTTATTTATAAACATTAATATCATATTTTAATGTTACTCTAATAAGAAAATCAAGCACACCACCATTTTAGAACATAATTACTATTATAATCACAATGTAGTTTTACGTATTATTTAGTCTACATCAGTAACCGAGAGTTCCAGGTCCCAAGCTCAGCAGCTCACCAAGCAAATGGGACTTCTTTCTTATAACAACAGAAAAACTTAATAATTTGTGGAGCGATACATACAAACTTATTCCATATCATTGGAGGTAAAAGCTCGAAAGTTATATAATTGATGTTCTAGAGTTGATTCTGCACACATCTTATAATCACAATGTAGTTTTACATAAGCCTATAGTCGTGTATGATGGATACACATATCTGGCAGCTGATTTTGTACGTGTGGGATGGGAACATCAGTAACTGTAACATATAGGGACAAATCTAATTTCCCACTTCATAAATCAAAACATCAAACTTCCTAATTTATCAAGAATCAAAATCATACAACTAATAAAAAAATCACTGCTTTTAAATAAAAAACATACCTTAGAACCACAACTAAAAACACCCACAACAATCAAAGAATATGTACCTATCTCCTCTCACCGCAAACGCCTTGCCACATTTCCTGCACATAAAAGGCTTGATCGCATGCTTCCTTTTGTAATGTGTCTCAAGGGTTCTGTAATCTTTGAGTGGTTTAGCCCGTGGATGATCAATGTTATTTCGACATCCTCGAGCACAACAGTAACATGGTAGCCTTAACATCGCTGTTGGTTGTGTTCCCTTAAGGATTCCTGGTGCACAACATATGATTAGTTTGGTCTCATAATAAACTCATCAAGCAGGTGTAATAAAGCCCCAAATTACTCATGACATATGTTGAACTTTACCATCTAACACACCTAAATCATCAATGAAACCACAAAACATAAACCCGCAACTCAATTACCTAAAAAACCATACGTCTATTATAGATTACTTGATATAAATTTAAAACGTACCTTTGATTAACCAACAATCCCGTTTTCCCATTGTGATTGCCATCTATACAAACATAAAACAAATTTTTAGATCCACATATGTGTCCACGACAGGTGGTGGTCGGATGGTGATAGAAGGCTTAATTGGAGGAATGTTAGGGTTAGAGGTGGAGGTGGAGATGGAGGTGGAGGTGGAGGTGGGAATACGTTTTTTTTTTGTTTTTTTTTTTGGTCGACTGATTGGGTTAAGGGTAGGATTTGTGTGTTTACATTAAGGTCCTTGAAGTTTTAAATATTTTATTCCGCTTTTTAAAGTTTTTCTTTTACATTTTGACACATATGTTTTGCGGTGGATTTTTCCTTACTAAACGAAATTTATCAATTTCGACTTTTATTAACCAAGATCAATTTAATTTGGATCTTTTTATTAACCAATCAGGGTTTGTAAAATGACCGATTTCGCTTTTATTATATAAAAGGCAAAATCAAGCCTCGAGATCTTACTTGGTCCAATTTTTTTCAGATGAGAGTGTGGCTTTAGTCTCAATTGAAAATCAGTGACACGAGTTTGGATGTAATGGAGTGTTTTATTATATTGGCGTTAATGTTTGGCTCTTTAGTTGTCATTATGAACTGTCGAAATTGTTTTGAAACCAAAGGGACCCCAAGGAAGGGTGCTATATGGCTTCGAATCAATAGGAAAAGCCACCCCAAAAAGAGCCATACTTACGTCTAAACCCAAGACCACAAGTGTGGTCAATAGTGTCTTTAGTATTGGCTCGTCTAAACCGAAAAGCTACTCAACTTATTGTCCAAGTGTGGATGTTTCGTCACACCATTTTACTTCCGTTATACCATTCAAGATATGTAATCTATCTCCCTTGTGCCCCTTGACTGCCCAACACCATTGCCTTGTTCTAAGTATGCGTTGAGCATCATGACTTTGCCCCTAAGTTGTATACCAAAAATGCAACTAGGAGACTTGATTCCTACCTTTCTTTTTTCCAGTTGGTTGCATTTGATTATGAGTCCGGGCCTCAGCCCACCTCACGAATGAGAGTCCATTTGGCGGTATAAAGATGGGCCACAACCCATCTGGTGGCAGCCCCTGTGGCCCATTTCCGATACATTGAAGTCACGTTAATTTCGTTCATATATCCTCCCATGTTGAGCCTGTCGAGTTCAAGTCGTTGCGAGTATCCCACAACTAAGCATCTCTTATTCGACATACCTTAATCCATCTTACATCGTGTATTAGTACTCAACGAACGTTATTTCGACACGACGAATGTACAAAAACCAACATGATAATGTTACTCGATTACTTTCAAAAAAACTAAACTACGGTTTATAATTATTAACGATGGTTTTACAAATGACTTATATTTACATTTTAGTTTAAAGTAACAATTTCATAATTATTAACGATGGTTTTACAAATGACTTATATTTACATTTTAGTTTAAAGTAACAATTTCATAAATTTTAACCATAGAAACTAAACTTACTTTTAATAAATAACGACGACTTTATTTCTTTTATGACTAATAAGGAATAACGGTATTTTCTTTATATAACGTTTTCATAGATAAGAACCAAATAACTAAACACAAAGGATTTTGACGCTATATATATATATATATATATATATATATATATATATATATATATATATATATATATATATATATATATATATATATATATATATATATATATATATATATATATATATTACATAAAAGATAATTTTTACAAGGATATCTTATTTTCAAAAAACCATACATCAAAAATATATAAATGGAACCATGCCGAATTTTCCTAAAAAATATATATAATATCGTACTAATTAAGAATAAAACATTCGTACAAGGTCATCTAATGATTCACGAGTCCTCATCCTGAACGTCCGACATGTACACCTTTATTCTATCTATTCCTAGAGTCCATAACAATCAATCCTTCTAAGTTCATTATCTAAACTTGAATAATGCCACACAAGCATCAACAACTTAAATCTTGACATATTTAGATATTATCGATTTAAAATGCAATCATAGTAATTAAAGTATTGATATACACATTATAGGTCGCTGACGGTGCCGTGCATCTGCTACTGATCTTTACACTACTCGGATACTTTTGCTAAGGTGAGTTCATAGCCTCGCTTTTACTTATTTTCAACCCATGAGGAGATGCATGCTATAAACTAGAACATTATTATTGCTTGCACGATTATCATTATTATTGCTTAAGTTTCCGCCAAAAGTCCCTTTATCATGAACCATTAATCACTTGCGGTGAGCGAATATTGTGAATAATCTTGAATTAACGACCCAGGCTGGTTATCGGAAATAAGCAAGGCGCACCATATTGATTATCTCTATGTAATGGCTATTACATCCGGGGGCAATTTATTACTTACACCAAGAATTAGGTGTATGCGATTAGTTTGGTGTCATCTCTAACTTGTGTTCAACCATTTATTAAACCTATGAATATCACTCAACATTTTGTTGATCTTTTAAGCATGTTTATCTCGGTACTAACTAGGAAAATCTTGAAGGTGCGGAGTGTACGGAATGAAATGCTGGAAGTGGTGTTTTAAATAAAGTTATCATTTCTCAAACTTTGATTTACCTTTGGTGTAACTTCAAAACTTGTGGTATTTTCGATCCAAAACATTGAGTTTTTGTGAAATGATAACAATCTTTTATTAAAAACGTCTCTTTATAGTCGTTTTCTATGACTTATGACTGTGATCCTATAAGTAATACCTCAAGTAGTCTTCCGCTGTCACATTATGATTTTGGGGGTGTTACATGAGTTACCAATTATGATATGTTCTGTTACAAATATTTTTAATAAGGATTTGAAAATTCCACATGTAGGGGATCTTTGAGATTTTGCTAAGTTGGGTATGCGATCTTGTGACAACCTGAATAATTGTTATGTTATATCCATGATGATACATGCATGTTCGTCATGGATGGTTGCTTGAATATTTAATTGTTAAGATTGGTTATCGAAAATTAATTGTTAAGTTTTATACACATGTATATTTATGATAAATCTTGAATTGGGAAAACTCAATTATATACATTAATGAATCAATTATGTGCATTTGGTATATCATTAATTATGGGTTTCTGTGATCGATTCGTCGATGTATGTGGCTCACTTTCAATTGAGAGTGAAAGCCCTAATTAATATACACATTATTTAACCTAGACATTGATTATTAATAGAGTTTTATCGAATAAGTTGCATGTGGCTACTTGTTTACACGTATAAATTGTTTATTATGCGCATTGTTTTTAGTAGTTTATTTTTATTGGTATTACTTGTTTGTTTATTATGTGCTGTACGTTTTAAGCAAAGGTCATTTGAATAGAAAAATAATACTGGACTAAACAATGGTGAAATTTGATTTGTTTTGGAAGAGTTAAGTTTTCAATAGTTTAATTGATTGGTGACTTTGGTACAATGGTGAGCAGCTCACCCATTAGAATGAACTATAAAGGGTTATTTAAGAAGTGCATGCGATCACATTGAAAGGATGTCTAAGGTTATGCTTTTGCGCTTACGGTCCTCGCCTCTCGTAAGTTCGAATGGAGCTACTTAGTAAGCCATAAAAGTACAAGCTCATCTTAAGGCGAATTAGTTTTAATTCCATGCGCCACGATGGTAATTATCCGAAACACTAAGTGTTTACACTTATGCAAAAGTACGGTATAATGGATGATAATTAACACTAAATTCCTTGATTGGTGAACCCAATACCTCAATCAAAACTTTGATAATTTGATCTTTATGAATTGGTAATAAAAGTTTTTATTAAATGTATGCTACAAGATGAATGCATGACATCTTTGTACATATTTGATTTGACCACATAAAATCAAAACTAGTACCCTTTTAAATTAAGAATATGCCATCTAATTAAAAAGAACACTTGAAGTTGCAATTTACGTCATGGCGAGACTTGGCGAGATTGTGATGGAGAGGTAAATCTCATGTAAAGTCGGACCTTACATGGACATATTTGCGAGTTCTTTAAGTTAGACACTTAAGTTGAGTAGGAAGTGAGACATGGACTCAATGGCATAAGATGGGATGAAACATGTTTATATTTGCAATAGCGTTGGAAAATATAAATCCCATAATGATCTAGGAGTTGGAAATTGTTTGCCAATTAATGTTCGATGATTACCTTATTATATCGTTCGTTGCTAGCGGATCAACGATGTAATGAACCTATGATAATTTGGATCCTAGTTTTTGAGAAAATTCTATGGTTATATGAATATTACCTTGGGTATTTTATTTTCTTGAAAAGTTTAATTATCGAAAATACTAAAATTGAATTTTGCTAATTCTTTACATGTATTAATGCAACATTAAACCGTAAACGTAGGTTATTCCTGTATTGGTAAAATTGATCTACACCTGTAAGGGTTTTAGTAGAGTCAACGTTACTAAAAGAATAAACCTAGTCCTTTTTCATAAGAAAGAGTGAGATTCAATCTATTCCTTTTCATGAATGAAGAAAGGTATGATAGACAATTAGAATTGTCTAAATTCTAAATACATAACTCGTATGAAAATTTCAATAGTTGAGAAAATTCCATATTTTACGAGTAATTAAATTAAAGCTAGACTAATTCTTGTATAATTGGTAAAGACAAACTAGCATATTTTATCTATTTGTTTTTTTGACCATTTAAAGTACTACTTACAATTGTTGGAATAGTAGAACTATTAAGAAAGAAATTGCATGCCCAATTTTTCAAGTTAATAGCATTGATGAATAATTCATCATCTACATAGTAGAATACACTCTTTTAGTACATAAGTAATTGTTATGTATGGACTTTCTCAAAGGTGTAGGAAGTAAATAGAACACTATTTTCTTTTCTTGGTTAATGAAACACTTTCAATGTTGTCAAATCCAAAGAGGAATGTTGTGTTCTTATTCTTGAATAAGGAATTAATGTAATGATCTCTTATTCATGGGAGTTACAAGCTTTGTCATCTTGGTAGTAACCCATATTATCTCTAGAATGTCTTCACGATAATTACTTTCCACATGAGACACTTATGTTTTCAAGGATAGTCATGTACGTTTCCTTATTAGACAATGAAGTGGTTCTACATCTACTAGTTATGCTAATATCAATGACACAATCATATTAGTCACATAAACAAACATATGTTGTGTTGTTTATCTCGCTACATGATGTTGTTCCATGCACAGTGGGAGAAATCTATATTGTGTGCAAGGTACAACATATAAGTATATGATTTAACGGATTCTCTTGATCGCAGGAAAGAGACTAACGTTCTAATATAACTTGAACATATCTAATTCAAGAAACACTTGGTGTTGCAATTTCGTCATGTCGAACTTGGCGAGATTGCAACAAAAGTAAATCTCTATGTGAAGTCGGACCTTGCATGGACATATTTGCAGTTTCTAAATTAGACAAGTATTTAGAACATGTGTCAAAATGATATATAAGACTACTTCAAATTAAATATTTATGTATTATTAGAATGACATAAAATTAAATAAAGTAATCTAATCCTACTTCAATTTGTTTATTTATGTATTTTGGAATGACATAAATGAATAAATAATGTAGTCCTACATTATTGTGAAGTAAAATAAATTAACTTGAAATTACTATTAAAACCAAGAGTTGTGTTCATAATTACTTTAGTTAAACATGTTTATAATTCATTGTAAAGACATAAACATAAAGTCTTTTAAGACTTATAATAAAGTAAGACGTTAACTTGTTATGTTTTTTAATTAAGACATATACAAGAAGTCATTGAGTTGATCAATGATTTATAACGTATAATGGGATTATAACAATTTATGTTTTCTTGATGAGACATGGATATGAAGTGACTTGGTTAAAAGGTACTTGTGTTATAAAGCATGTAATTGGCTTGGAAAGTCTATTATACCATTAAGTTGACTTAGTTGGTAAATAGGTAGCCAAAAGGAATATGTTTATCTTATATATTGTTAGATTGTCTTACAATATTAATTCTAATGAATACCACAAGTTGATGGTATGTTCGATTAGGAGAATCAAACTCTATTTGATTTGTTTGATTCATGATAACCATAACTTCTTTCTTAAAAGTAACAAGGTTAGAAAATTGAGTATGGATTGAATATACTCATATGACTCCAACCTGAAGATTGATAAAACACCATTTTATTATGGAATGTGATGAATCACATTAAGTTTTAAAGTTGAAGATTTTGAATTTGTTAAACTACTTATGAATAGGTTATTAACAAACTAATGTCAAGAATTATCAATGTGTATTTGTAATGTCAAAATAGAGAACAATGTAGTTTTGCTCTAATTGCTAAGTATATATAGATAGTCTATATATTACAAAAGCAAGTGGGAGTTTTTTATCTTGAAAGATAAAATTACAAGATACATAATCTTCTAAAATACACTAGTAAATATCATGATGAGGTTAGACATGTAAGCGATGGACCTCATGATGATGGAATTTTATTCATAGATGCGAGGATATCTCGGATATTTGACTTATATCTTGAGAAACATGAGTTCTGGGATTATAGTAAACACGATAATCATTATGATGGATTACTAAATATTGAATTGGGTAAATTACTCATACTATAAATGTTAAAGATGTTGTCCATAAAGATAATCAATTTTGGAAATTTGGTTTATCTTAATAGTTAGATAGAGAATGGAAATGAGTTTTAACGAAGAGATGAAAACCGCAGTGATTTGAATTTACATGTAGAAATCATATAGACAATATTATATACATATTTAATGCATATTTCATGACAAGATTATTAATCACATTTAAGAAATTAATTATGATTGAATATTCTTTTCTAGACACATTATAATATATTATAAAAAGGGAAATTGAGTCCCACAAATAAATGTTTCTTAAACTCTTTGTTATGTGTCAATTTTAGATATGATTGGTGCACTTGGGTTGAACAGTACATCAATTGCAATTTTGGCATCATGCTATTGGCCCAAAGTAGTTACAAAGATTACTGTACACTATGCTTATATGTTAATTACCCGCTAATTATCTCTAAAAGAATAAAGAAGAATCCAGACACTTATTTTCACCCGAATATCTCTCTCTCTCTCTCTCTCTCTCTCTCTCTCTATTGCTCTCTCTATCTACAAACCCAGAAAGTTCTTAAACAACCCATAAAATTCACTTCACACATGCAAAAAAGATCGAAGCATTCACATCAAATTCAAATTGATTCTTCATTCTTAAGCAATATTCAACAGGCGGATTGAAGAAGGAGAAAAACTAATTTTGTAAGTTTATTAACCCTAATTACATCTTTGAACATGTTTATATTTTTGGGGGGTGTTCTAATGTCATTATAATTTGAGATTTTTATTTTAGAAAAGGGTTTTTTTCTTTCTTTCTGATGATTGATTTGTGACCTTTTTTTATGTTTCCTTATGGGTGTTGATGGTAATGGGATTGGAAAAATCTGATTATTGCGTTTTGAAGCAGTTTTTACGGGTGTCGAGAGTGACAGATGGGGATGAAGATGAATATGGGAAGAATGATGCGATTGATTATAAAAGGCTAATCCTTAGGTATATAAATATTATTGAATTTTTTTGGTGGTTATATTTTTAGTCAGATTATGAAAATGGGAGATTGGTTTTTTTACACAATAGGTTGGTGATGTGTTTTTAATTTTTAACTTGATGTGTTATTAGTAGTTTGTTAAGATAGTAATGTAATAACGTTATTGGTCTCGAATTTATGCGTTTTGGTTAGCGATACGTGAGTCTTTGGGCTTGCTAATTCTTCATGCTTATGCTTATGCATAGAAGTAAGTATTTATAATTTGCTTGACATAAGTTCATGAAAATGGTATTTGGAATTGCTTATTGTGTAAAAAAAAATGTTTGGTTAGTGCAAAAAATTAGTATTTATTTGCTGAAAATGTCCGGCGAATCATATTATTAAATGTTCTAAGTTAGTTTTGGGAATTGTTTTTTCAGGCTTTAAATTTGTACGTATAAAGATGCTTAAACATAATATGCTCCTGGAAATGGTGTTTGGATTTACTTTTGTCAAAAATTGCTAGAATCCTTGAAAAATAGTACAATGATTTGCTTGACACATTGTTTTGTGCCCGGTATAAGGTCACTTGACGTTGTTGTGAATGAACTTGCTTAATCCTGCCACGATTTTGCATTTCAAATTTTCTTGAAAATTAGCGGAATATATATATATATTGTGCTTTAGGGTCGCTTGCATTTATGATGTTTGGTGTTGTGAACTCGGTTATGACGCTACTTGCTGTGTTTGATCATTATACTCTATCAAGAAAAGGTTAATTTTTTTTAACCAAGTTTTATTTATTTGTTGCAATTGAAGAATCATGTAGGTAAAGCTATGCAATGCAATGTTTTCGCTAGAATCTTATTACGACCGTAGACAATGAATTGTTCTTAATTTTTATCTTTAAGTTTACGGAAAGTTTTTTATTGATGTTCTGCCCAGGTTTATATGTGGCGGCAAGAGAAAATCATAATTCGCAGACACGGAAATCGGAAACAAAAGGAGTTATTATCGTTACGTGAAGGCCACAGGCTCCCTTTTTGTGACCGTACTGGTAAGTTTCTATGTTCTTCAATTTTGATTCATATTTAAGTTTCAGCTGTAAATTTTGTGACTTAATGCTTAATGTGATGTTGGTTTGCCATTTGGTGGTATTCATATGGGTTATTGGTTATTTGAGTTTGTGATTATGCTTTCTTGAAGTTTATATGTGTTGGAACTTAGTAGGTGCAAATAAAACGCATACTCAAGTTGAAAGTTCAAACTTGATAAAGATTGGATTAATATATAAACGTGTGCTTCAGTGTAACCCAATTACGGCTCTTAGAGTCATCTTATATTTGGTACAAAATTTTATATATCCACATATGCGCTGATAGTTTAATATGACAATAAATAATTTTTCTTTAATGAATATATGCGTCTATAAAATTGTTTAAGTGTTTATTTTTATATTATTCTTGATATTTGTAATTTACTTATAGACCTCATGTTTAATTACTCATTATCAGCACCAATTTGCTTTTCATTGTGCTTGCTTTTCATTGTGCTTGGAATAATGATAAATTTATTATTTTTTACTTTTTGTAGGACCTTTTATTAATTCAAACAGTCAAATTGCTCTTAGGCACATGAAAGTTTCTGCAGGCACGAGCTGAAATTAAGAAGGTACTTTATAGGGCTTTCAATGTGAAGTAAGCGTTTTCCTATTGATAACCTTTGCTAAGCTCATGAAGAATTTGAGAAAACTTCATAATATAGAGATTCATGCTAAGATTACTGGAAAATTGATACAGATTAGGGGTGTTCATCGGTTCGGTTATCGGTTTGTTCGGTTTGTTCGGTTCGGTTTGTTCGGTTAATTTTTTTTTTTGGGTATAACCGAAAACCGAACCGAAAACCGAACCGAAAACCGAACCGAATAACCGATTTTTTTTTTATTTTTATATTTTTTATAATTTTTTCATTTATTTATATGTATTTTTGAAAAAAAAAATAATTTTCAAGCTTAAAAATATTATATATATATTATAAAAGAGTTTTAATATATTTTTTTAATATAAATATATAAAAATATATATATATTTATTTAATTTCGGTTTTCGGTTCGGTTTCGGTTGGTCCCATAAACCGAACTTTTATTTCGGTTCGGTTCGGTTTTGGCAATTTCGGTTCGGTTACGAGTTCGGTTCGGTTATTTTCGGTTCGGTTCGGTTTCGGTTTTCGGTTTATTCGGATATTATCCAACCCATGAACACCCCTAATACAGATGGTTGCGGAGAGTAAAAAAGTTTCAAAATGTTTAAAAGGCTTGACGAGAGGACTGAAAAGAGAATCATCAGGTACTTTAAAATTAACGTAGTACTTGAGGTTGAATATGCAATATATAATCAAGCAAACCATACTTGAATTGTTATTTTAAGAATGCATGCCAATTTATTATTATTTATGTCATTGTTCTTTTAAACTTCCTCATTAATACATTCGTTTTCTATTGTTGCATTTACTTAGGGTTAAACATCTTTAAAAGTTTGTTAACTTCCCATCCATAGTCAAGTAGGCTTCTCTCAAATATGCATATGGTTTTCTGGTAAATCCAAGCATGAACATTATATTTCATGATTAGTATCCATTGTCTAAATGTAAAAAAAAATATAAATTTTAGAACAAAAATTTTCCGGGTCATCCCAACCCCCCACAAATGACATGTTTTTCACCGAAACCCGTTTGAAAACATTTGCAACCCACCTAAATTTCTACCTGCAAACAGTTTTTTTAGTGATAGTTCGGCTGGAAAAATAGTTAAGGTTGCTTATTAAAACCCTCTGAATCACACCTTTAAAGTGGTTGCAATGAGGAGGTTACATATGAATAAAGCCAACATCATATGGAATTACAAATGGGACTTCTTGAAGATTTGTAATCTATATAATCTTGCCAACATTAGGTAGACGCGTTATTTTTTTTATCGCATATGTGCTTTTCATTCAGGTTTTGTTTCTTATTTGTTGATTTAAATGCATGTACAGCAACTCAGAATCTTTTCAGTCGGAATCTAGCTGGTCTATCCGAATCTGACAGCGGAGAGTTTGGAAAGTGCTACAACTTGCCTGTTGTTAGTGGTCCAAGGTGATCTTCATTTAGCATGTTTGTAAATTTACGGTAATACCAAGTGTGGCGACGGAGAGTTTGGGAAGTGTTACAGCTTCCCTGCTCTTAGTGGTCCAAGGTGATCTTCATTTGGCATGTTTGTAAATTTACGGTAATACTTAAGTCTAGCAAGTCACTGTAGAATAATTAGAATTTTTTGGGTATGAAAAACAGAAAGGTTTCCGTGTTCCTTTAAGATTCTTTTGAAAGCTACGATTTGTAGATGTCATAATTGTTCTATGCATCAAGACAGCGGGTATTAATGTTCATGCTTGGATTCACCATAATTGGTCAAAACTAACACTTTCTTTAATAATCAGATATTGTCAGAAAAAAATTATGAACAAAAAATTGAATGAAGGAGAATCAAATGCCGTTTGGGAGATTCACGAGACTGTTTTGGATCTTTCTACGCCGCTCCAACTGGTAAATGTTTATGTTAAGTATTGCTATGTCTTACAGCCTAATGCTGTATTGAATTGTCCATTCTGTTTGAATGATAATAGATTAGTAAGCATGTACCTTGACTTTAGAAATCTTATTTTTTGCACACCGAATGACAGCAGAAAACAGAACCCAAAACCAGTGGTGGTATGTTTTGATCATAATTTGTGGAAATTTATGTTAATGTTTGATGGACTGTTGTGTTGTGGTCAGGAACCAAAAAAATACCGTGCAATGATGAATGACGTGAAACAACGCCCGCCGCAATACGGGTATATTTTTTATTTTGCTTTCGTTGATGGGAAAAGATGAGAACTGCAATTTTATTGTTGAAGGCTGCATTTCAGTTTATACAAGGCAAGTTTTACATGCTCTTATAATCAAATTTCTCTTATTAATCCATCATATACTCTTTTTTTGTTGTATGCTACTTTCATAACATGGTTTATGCCGACGCACAAAGTGGGGACTATAAAGTGCCTGAGGAAGTAACAGTCACAGAATGTTGGCTCAGCTTAAAACCTGCAACAGTTTGAAACCTCTTCTTTGCCTCTTCTATTTGTTCTCATCTTCTGTTTTCAGTTGTTGTTTGAGTTCTAAGCTTTGTAATTTGATTAGTTGTAAATGTTTCTAACACTTCTTAATGTTTTGTAATAGAATGATAACACAACCTTTTACCAGCTTTTTAAATTAAGGAGTATGACAGTATCTTTTCAACATGCTTATAACAATCACAATTGGCCTTATGTTGTATGTCTCAACAAACTAATCTCAATATTCTCATAAATATAAAAGGTCGCCCATGACAACGCTTGCTACCTCTACCGTTAAATATATAAAGATGATAATTGTCATACTTGTTTTCATTAATATGAAATATGACATTGGAATATCAAACTCTTTCTTGAGAAATTACTTGGCGAGGACGGTAAGTAATCGAAAGGTTTTGAGTTCATATAAATATAATCTTTGGAAGTGTCGAAGTGCAATAATTCATGAATGGATAAACGATGCATCTGTGAAATTATTCTTATATTTAATTATTAAATCTTAGTTTCGATTTATAATTGAAATAAGATAAATTTTAAGTATTCCAAAATTTAGTGGGAGTATTACGTTAAGTTTCTTAAATCTTATATGTTGTATAACATATAGTAAGTAACATTCTTGTAAGTTAAATGTTAAGTCTTAGATTGGAATGAAAGCTTCACTGTAAGATTTAATAAATTAAAACATACAACCTTGAAATATATGTTTATTGTTAATAAACATATGCGATAAAATAAATGATTCTAATAAAACATGATATATCATTTGGGAAATTGATAAATATCTTTTGACAAGATAGAGCGTGAATGAATTCTAAGGTTGACCTGTAGATTCATCGTATACATCATGTTATGTATTAAAATTGTTGTATCATTCTTGAATAAGAAGTGATTTGACAACATTGATATCTAACTAAAGTTATTAGATAACTTGTGTAATGAATATTCGAAAGAATTACATCCTCGACGGAATTGCTCCTAAATTACATGGATGAACAATATGTCAAATGTTGTGCAAATTGTCATCACTTTAAACTTGAAAGTTAGGAAAGCATCAAACATTACACAATAAGATATTATAGTTTACGGGTTTTAATGAGCACATTGTTGTTTGCATACAATGATCTTTGGTTTAATTGAGATGACACTCAATCTAGTCGTGTAAGATTTCATCCTTGTTAAAGACCATGTGAACTATTTGTGCTACTAAGGCGCAGATTGCATTATACATTAAAAATAAGAATACTTTAAACTTTAAAATGTTTGAAAGTTTAAATTATCATAAATGGTGATAGAGGATGTCACACTTTATGAATTATTATGTGGATTGTTGAATGCACACATACAAGGACTTCATTAATCGAATTCTTGAAATAAGTATTCTCAAAATTATGATAGATCAAGTTGGTTGTTTTATGTCTTGTCAACAAGTATGATTGTCATTACTTGAGGCATAATTCATCAACTGGAATTTTCATGCATTGATCTATTTGGTATTTGGATAAGGGATGTTAAACAATTGTTATAATAAATCAAATACTTTGTATGTTTGATTTTATAATATATTGTATCCTATATTTGCATGTTTAATCCGTGAATAAAATTTATTTATTCTAAATCGTCCGTTGTCATTTAATGATATGGGAGTATCATTAAACTAAGACAAATCTGAGAGATATGGTAGAATGTACTTGAAAGTATATTGATGAGAATGCATACCAATTTCGGATGATATTCAATGGATTGAATATAGGACTTATCCCAACTACATAATTTACTTTGTGGATATTGTTATAAGTAAATTATGAATAGTTATCCTCGAGACTTGAGATACCGGATAAGTGTCATGAATGTAGTGCATACGTGGAACAACTTAACGCTATCGTGTGGTAGTCATAAGGGTTGTTTCTGAAGTGTTGCAAAGTTCGTGGGTTATTCTCGTAGTCAAGATAGAATTTGTTCCTTCAAATTTATTTGGAGTTTAATCTTCTTGGGCCCTCGTAGGGTTGACAAGATGTTTGCGTGGCACGCAAAGTTCTCCACGAATATGTTCGGAAGATTTGGTAATCTTGCTCAATCACTTATAACGAGAAACATAATAGTTGGATAAAGAATGATTTAATTTCATATCTTTATTTAATATGGTATTAGAAACAAAGGATAATAATAATGAGAAATCATTAAAGGTTTTCCAGAGCCTTGCTCGAGTTGTACTAGAGGCATCGAAGTGTTGCTAGATGCTAACCGAATGTGATCACTCTATTAAGATATATCCAAGTGGGCTGTTGGTTTTATGGATATAAATTAGTAGGCGTGAGTTAGGATCGAACTCGAGACTATGGGATTGCACACTTTACGTATGAGAATTTAAAGTTAAATAATTAAATATAAACGTTGTATTTATTTATTTATTAAGCGAAATAACTATGACGTTAAGTAATTATTGTAATGGACTAACAGGCGTCAAAGGTATTGGAAAAGGACTTAATTGCAAAAGTTGGGAAGGTTCGGAATCCTATGGGATATCCTAAACCGATCGGCCAAAAACAAGGAAACAAACCCAACTTGTTCACCAAGTTAGCTTGGGTATATATATCTGAGGTTAGGGTCTTGTTTTCCATCTCTTGTGCTCATTAGCTAAACTCTAAAAATTGTTTTGTGTGTTTTCTTGTCCAAACCGATCGTACATCACCTTTGTGTGTCGATCCAAAACTTTCCACTAACCAAGTTATTTGTTTGATAAAACTAGCATTACTTTAATTCGGTTTAATGCGTGTGTACAAGAACATAGTAATAACATACTTTTGTTATTATCTTGGATTGAATTACAAAGCGGTGAGGGTAATTCATATAATCCTATAAACCCTAATTAGGGTTCATCCCATTCTAGTTTGTGGAATTGATTCTTGTTGGCTAGAATCAAGAAAAGGTGTGCATATTCTTTTATGTTAATTAATTGTTTATTAATAAATCCTATACGCCCGCTTGAATACTTTGATGTTTTGTGGTTATTTATTTGAATGTCATGTTATATAATTCCAACACTACCATGGGTATGTATGGACTCCGTGTGGTTATGGTCATCTTAGAGCATCATTTTGGCTGCCTTTAAAAGGCTATTTTTTAGCAATTATGGTCATCTTGGTCCGTCAAGTGAAGAAAATGTGATTCCTGTGACAGATTCATCAGATGCTGGTAACAACTAAATCGAATTCGTTGGGGGTTCTGAAACCTATTAAGATATGAATGTATAAATAAATTTGAACACTTGCTCTCTTTGCATGTTTAGTACTTTGACTATGTAAGTTGTCAACTGATATGATTATTTGGTGACCTTATCTAAATCTTGAGCTGTCATATGGGCTGCCCTTTTGGCAAATTAGTCTTTGCAAGCATCAAGATTCAAAGTTGAAAGTTCACTATATAACGACCTTCAGTTAGGAACACACGAAAGTGAAACAAGAGAAAAATGTCTCTACCTTATCCTAACGCTCAAGTCGATGATGCAAAATTTTGTTAGCGCTGTCATGTTCTACTACCAGGTTGGACTTGCGGCACGGTGATAATACAAATAAAACATGAATTGAAGTAGCATAAACTTGCATAGCATGAAGTCTGAAAATGGAGACCTCAGAGTATATTATGATTATAGCAATTTTAATATGCATACATGTCATGATGCATGTTAATTATGCTTACCAATATAGTTACGAATCAAAATTGGGCCAAGTTATGACATTTTTGGGGGGGATTTATTAAAAAAATATTAAACGACGAGCAAAAAATGTTGCTCGCTACATGATTTGCCGCATGGTTTGTAGATGAATAATATCTGACAGTATGGCCAAAACAATTTCCTTAGAAATTTTGAATGTTAGTCACTTTAATATTTCATCTACCCTCTTTATTATTTCACCTACATTTTACTTAAAACCTAACCCTACACACACATAAGCTGCAGCCACCAAACCAGGCCACTACACACAAAACAGGGACTCACCTATTTTTCATCATTTCTTCCTAAGAACAAAAACAGTATCACTTGTAGAACATAAATTATTTGGGGTTTCGGGTAAGTTTTAGTTTGCTCGGTTTAGCTAACATAAACATAGTCAGGGGCGGTACCAGGAAAAAATAACTGAGGGGGCAAACTCAAAGTAATAAAGCATGCATTATATATCATCACAAAATACTTGAAGTGCAGCAAACTGCAGTTACTAGGATGTCTAATTTAATAAATCACTTTACTTATATCAATTTGGTAACTAACTGTGATTATTTTTTAGAACTTGCTAACTTTATTAGAAACAAGGCCAAAGTGTTACAAAAAGTACACTTCTATATGATGCCAAACAAGACACTTAAGTAATGAATAATATATACGCACATAAACTTGAAGAGAGTCTAGCACTAATAACCAAGTTACCATCCATTTAAAACAAACAATTAACTATGATGTTGCAATGTATAACCAAAAGTAGTGATGAATTATAGTCAATTGCAATTTGCAAAATAACATGATTACACCAAGTTAAGAAACTATTAAACATCCATTTTGAATAATGTAGGCAACTAAGAATAACCCTTAAATTGGCTAAATGGCTACCGCCTTAAACTCACAAATACACAATCCAATAACAAAGTGACACAATTACACAAACATATTAGCATAGTATTAAATCAAAGCCTCATAATTTATGCTAAAAAACAATAATCGTAAAAAGCACTTTGTAGAACCTTAAAATTAACAAATTGAAAATTTTACCTTTTCACTTGGATTAGCCTTCTTCCAATAATTTTTATCATGTAAAATTGTAATTGAACATGTTTGTATTTATGCTTGATTGTCGCTTAAATTTTGAAACCCACTAACACACAATGTGCTTAAGAAATAAACTGTTGCCACTCTTTTGTTGTTGATGTTGTCGCTTAGTTTTTTACATTGGGATGTGAGGGCAAATATAGAATATTACAAAAACACTCCTAAAAACTAATTTTTTCTAAAAAAAATTGACATGTTTGTGGGGGCAGCTGCCCACAGTGCCCCCCCTTTGGTACCGCCTCTGAACATAGTTATGTATTATATCGACTACGACAATTTGCCACCAGGAGCATACCGCTTTTTAGTCTTGAAAAAAGTGTTACCTGTGGCTTAGACTACTTTCATAAATTTCAACACAGGTTAGTTATTCTTTTTGTTTGCGTATATTAATTATCACACGCGATTGTATAAAATATTCTAAACTTCCATAGTATAATATATATTGACAAATCTTTTTTGTTGGCATATTTGTAAACTTGTTGTGTGTTGTAATAGAAGCTAAAATACAAATGCTTGGTTATATTATTGTTTATTTGGTGATGAAATTACATTTGTTTTGTTTGTTAATTTAGTTACATTTTTAGACTTGGTAGTTGTTTGTTATTTTGTATAGCATTAGCTTATCTAGTGGTAGTAGTTTGTTATTTTGTGTAGCATTAAAAAATTGCCTGTTTAAATTAGATTGTTCTTACAATGCATTACAAGAATAAATCCCTTTAGCAACAGAAATCCTTCGCTCGTCGTTGCTAAAAGTGCCCGCACAATTTTTAGCTCTTATTTTGTCAAATTTTAGACTACGAACTCACACTTTCAATGACTACATGTTTTTCTCGCTAAAAGTGCCAGTGAATTTATTTTAATTATAACAAAAAAAAAGCCGCAAAACAAAAATATCAACACGCCAAAACCTTAGCAACGACATGCGTCATCGTTGAAGGTTTAATCAGTATTTTTTAATCAAATAATACTTAATGAAGAATTTAATAAAAAAATTTATTATGTGTACACATTTAGCGACGATAGTTGTCATTGCTAAAAGTGTACTTTCATTTTAAAATTATATATAGACTAAAGAGAAAAGTTTCATACGGAACAAGTTTTATCTAAAGAACAAATAATTAGATCTCAACCATCCATGCATTTGAAATCTAACGGATTAGATTAATTTACATTTTAAACTAAAATTATACTTAGGGGGTCATTTTTGTAATTTTCACATTGTCATTATATGTTTTACTCCATCCGGTGAAAACACACACACTTCACTCACACTCACACGCTCTCAATTTTTCAAAACCCCAAAACCATCTTGAAACCCTAAACCATCGCAAATCCACCAAATCCACCCCCAAACCGCCCCCAAACCACCCCCAAAACCACCGCGAAACCGTAATCATTCCTTTAAAATGGATATTCGAGAAGAATTAGCCCTATCTAAAGGCGATTCAGTGGCAAAACCTGCTTCATCTAACGTTTCTGATAAAAGTAAGCTTCGAAATCCATTTTTTAATTATTTTTTGATTAATTAATATCAGTAGCTTATTTTTTGATTGAAGTTTTGTGATTGAAATTTGTGATGGATTAAAGTTTGTGTTATAGGAATCAGTAGCTAGGTTAATTTGCTTTTTCTTGTTGTTAGAACAGCCATAATAATCAGTTTTTAGCTTATATGCCCATTGGGATGTGATTAAATTGCTTATTTTAGAGCTTAATTTGTCAGCTTATTTTAGAGTTTATGAGCAGAGAAGGGTGTTTTGATCAGGTTAATTTATGTTTTTTTGCTTTCTTGAATTTGTTGATATATGTTATGAAGTTAATGCTATGTTTGGCGAAACTAGCACCAGTTAGCGGTATTTGGTAGCGTAGTTGTAGCTTTTGATTTAATGTGCAAAATGACATAAAAGTAGCGTTAGAAAAAATGAGGTTTAAAAACTTTGCAAATGCAAGCCGCTTGTTTCCAAATAAGCTCCAAAATGCTATGTGGCAAACATCTGACACCCTATTAATGTTGGTTTTAAATTTGTAATAAATTTTGTAAGATAGTTTGTATTTTTGGAAAATGACTGGTATGGCTTAAAATGAAATGTAGCTTTCCTTAGTTAGGTGTTTTGAGCTTATTTCGTGAGTTTCAAGTGGCTTCTTCTTACACATTTGCATAAGTGTGCATTTGTTTAGTGTTTTACTTTTGATGTTTGTTGTTGTGTTTGTGTTTATTCGTGTTTCGATACATTTTGATGGTGTGAGAATGTTAGAATGTTAGTTAACGAGAATGTTATTACTAGCAGTATTCTGAATGATATTGCTAGATTCTTCTGATTATTCTGAATCCCATGAGATTCATACTGAATCCTATATGAATCTCATGAGATTTAGTACTAAATCCCATGGGATTCAGTATGAATCTCATGGGATTCAGTATGAATCTCATGAGATTCTTAATGCTCAGTTATTGTATATCTAATGTTTTTTTACTATTTTTTTTTTATGTTAGGTGTTGTCAGAGGTTCCCCACGGAAGAAGTGGGTAACAAAATCTGATATCCTTTAAGATAAGGCATCGCCTAGAAAAGAGAAGTTGCCGGCTGAAAAAGAGAAGGTGCCTTGATTGTAGAAAAGTTACCAGTTGATCTAGTTGAAGCTACCATCAGTTGATCCAGATCGTTAATTGAAGCTACAATCAGTTGATCCAGTTGAAGTTACCAGTTGATCCAATTGAAGCTACCATCAGTTTGAGAATGTTAGAAAACATGTTAATTGATGTTAGATCGTTAATTGATGTTAGATCAGTTTGAGAATGTTCTTTTGAAAACATGTGCATTGATGGTAGATCAGTTTGAGAATGTTAGAATAGTTTATGATGGAGTTTTATAATGTTAACTGCTGTTTATCTTTATGTGAATTATACAGAATCCTATGGGATTCAATATGGAATTCATTGTGAATCCCATGGGATTCATTGTGAATCGCATGGGATTCATTGTGATCCATACAGATTATGCATACAACTTTTTGTAATAGAATATATAAGTATAGGATTTATTGTGAATCCCATGGGATTCATTGTGATCCATACAGATTAGGCATACAAGTTTTTGAAATAGAATATAAGTATGGGATTTATTGTGAATCCCATGGGATTCATTGTGAATCCCATGGGATTCATTGTGAATCCCATGGGATTCATTGTGATCCATACAGATTATCCACACAAGTTTTTGAAACAGAATATAAATAACAAAGAAAAATAATTTTTCTTTGGAAATAATCTAAAAAACATCTGAATATTCAATCTATATATTCAAGAAAATAATAAAAAAGAACTAACAAAAAAAGGAATATATGTAAATTAATTTTTCTCAAACATCAGTTGGTTTCGCCTTTCGCCTTGCCTTTGGGTTCATCGGACAAGTTGTTTTCGTATGCAAGTTCGTCTTCTCTCCACAATGTCCACAAGGCTTCATTTGTTTCTTTTTAACTTCACGCACTTTTTCTCTTTCACTCTTTCGCCTTTCATTTCGTTCTGCTTATGAAATATTTCCTTTATTTCTTGCTTTTGTTGGATTGTTAACTATTTTCTTCTCAGGGTTAGAAATAGCAAAATGATCACCAATTACATCTCCTGTATTTCTTAAAGGAGGATTTGGCACCTCGGCCTCCACTACTGTTTTCAATGTCTTTAACTTTTCTACAAAAGCACCCTTCTTCACTTTGTCTTTGCTCAACCGAAACAAACATTCATCCACCAGAAAAGTTGCCTCATTTGTAAGTCTTTCAATTTCTTCATTTGTTACACCATATATGTTTCTTTTCCTTCTCAAATCAGGTGGTATTATATCTCTTGTCCAACGCCTCAAAATATATTGTTTTGGAATGAAGTTAATATCACGATTCTTGAAAACACAAGAATATGTGTCGGCATAGGAAACCTAATCGTACAAAATGTTGCAACTACACACCACTGACCCATCTTACGTATTCACGGTACCTTTTTAAAACACAATAATTATTGGCCAATCCATAGGATTTAATCTGAGAATCCCATGGGATTCACAAAATCCATGGGATTCTAGTGAATCCCTATAATTATTAGCCAATCCTATTAGACAATCCCATGAGATTTATCTTGAATCCCATGGGATTACTATAGGATTGATTATGAATCCATGGGAGTACTTGATTAATCCTAGTTTATACCGAAAGTAATATACCTTATAGTCTATAAATTTTTACATTGCTCTTGTTTACTTCTTCCTGCTAGTTCTTTTGCAACTTCCTTATTAAGGATTCTATAAGTACCGGATTTTTGTCTCTAACAGTGACAATCTCACAACCTTCTTCTATTTTTAGTTCCTGTATCGCACAAGTCCAGCATGCCTCTTTTATTTTCGTTTGAACAAGTAGAAATATTGTCCTAGTATAAACTAATGTTGCATGACGTTCAATTGCTAACTTTGTTTCACATTTTGGAGCCGCGTCTAGTGTTTTAAAGTCCAAATGTTCTTGAATATAACGTTGTCTCTCCATTGCTGAATCATAGGACATCATGAAACTAACTAGTGTCGCTCCTGGGCTTGTGAAACTTTTGAAGAACGAGTTTTCACTCTCAGACCTTGATGTCGTTCTCATCAATCCAAACAAAGGCGAGGTGATAAAATAAGTTGGAATCCACATTCCTCGTAGTTTAAACATTTTGGTCATCCATTTGTGGTTTTGCAAACCAAAATCTTCAATCAACTTAGCCCATTTCTCTTCAAATTCCATCGGTTCCATGAACATATTCCAAATGATCTTGTTTAAACGCTTCTTGAAATCAGTTTCATTGTATATTTCCTTACAAATCAGTAAATAAAATGATAAACACATGTAAACCACCGTCGGATTCCCGGATGAATCCCATGAGATTGGAGAAGAATCATAGGATTACGAATGAATCTATGGGATTCGAGAAGAATCCATGGGATTCGAGAGAATAATCCCATGAGATTCAAAGAAGAATCCCATAGGATTTTGAATGAATCTCATGGGATTCAGAAAGAATCCCATGGGATTCAGAGAAGAATCCCATGAGATTCAGAGAAGAATCCTATGAGATTCAGATAAAAACATTCAATAAATTACCTTTCTTTGGAATTTTTGGTGAATATGCCACATGCAAAGTCTATGTTTCGATTTAGTGAAAACGACTTCAATGGCTCTTTTCATTGCCCGTCTTGATCCGTCACCACCATCGTTGGTTCTTTAGAAAAGCGATCATGAATGCCTTTAGTAGCCATGTGTAGGATTCAGTGTCTTCTTTTAAAAGCATTCCCGAACCAAGCGTGACACACTTTTTGTGATTATCGACACCGGTAAATGGTATAAACACCATGTTGTATCTAAAAATAACATAAGTTTTAGTGACAGAATCAAATGTGATTATAGAATCTCAGGGGATTCATGGTGAATCCCATGGGATTCTCTATGATCCATGTCTTTTAATAATTTTACTTGTTAAGTATCTTTATGTGATTTAAAAACAATCCCATGGGATTCACAGAGAATCCCATGGGATTCACTGAGAATCCCATGGGATTTTCAAGGATCCCTTGTGATCCATACAGATTACCTATGAGATCCCTTGTGATCCATACAAATTACCCATGTGATCCCTTGTATAATCCCATGGGATTCACATATGAATCCCATAGGATTTATAATAGAATCTTATGTGATTTTCATCAAAGAAAATTATATTAAAAATAAACACTTACTTATTACTCCCGAATGTTGCATCAAAGATATTATGTCTCCAAACTCCTTATAATTGCATTTTGTAACTTCATGTTAAAACATTGCGACTAACTCACTTTCTTCTACCTTATCTTGAAATGTAAAGTTTGGCACATACAACTTTTGTTTTCCATTTTATTTATAAGCCTTTGTGCGTCACTTTCGCCTATGAAAATATTAATATCCGATGATTCTTAAAATCATCGGATGTCCCATGAACATATTCATATCCACCTTTCATACTCGTTAACAAGTTGTGAGCCCTTGTTGCACCTATTTTGTTTGTTGTTGCTTTAACAACAAACATTTTTCTCGCCGGTCATTTTCTTTGCTTTTTGTAAAATGTTTATACTCTTTTGGTATAAGCATATGATTGTGTTTTCAATAAACTTAATTAGCTTGTATTTTGAAATGATATCCAATTCTAACCTTATACGAGCTTGACAACCTGTTACATGCAGAGTTGTATTTCTTTTTTGTTTCTCGATGTGCTTAGGACCCAAAGTGTCTACATTAATATGTCTCGGAGCTCCTTCTTTGTTACACATGATGTATTTGGCTTGTACAATTCTAGATTTTGTTAATCGTTGTCCTGCTTTTTTAATTTGAAACCCTCCCGCTTCAGCGTAGGTACTATACATATCTATAGCTTCCTCTATAGTATAATAGTATTTCCCCTCTTGTGGTACAACAATTCCTTCCACTTGAGGCTCCCAATATATCGATCCACCCAGTATCTCGGTGTGTTCATATAAAGTTGGTCTTGGTGATCTCATATAATTTGCATATAAAAAGAATAATATTTAGGGATTAAGATAAAAAAAAATGTGAATCCTATGGGATTCACAATGAAGACCTTTATATTTTCATGCTGAATCCCATGTGATTTAATACAAAATCCCTTGAGATTGAGGTAACTAAAAACCCTATGATTTACACTTTTCTCATACCATTACACAACTAAAAACTAAAGGCCAAGTAATTTCCTAATCTCACGTGTTTCATTGTGAATCCCATTGGATTCACTGAGAATCCCATGGGATTCACAATGAAGACCTTTATATTTTCATGCTGAATCCCATGTGATTTAATACAAAATCCCTTGAGATTGAGGTAACTAAGACCCTGTTATTTACACTTTTCTCATACCATTACAAAGCTAAAAACTAAATGCCAAGTGATTTCCTAATCTCATGTGTTTCATTGCGAATCCCATGGGATTCACTGAGAATCCCATGGGATTCACAATGAATACCTTTATATTTTCATGCCGAATCCCATGTGATTTAATACAGAATCCCTTGAGATTGAGGTAACTAAAAACCCTATGATTTATACGTTTCTCATACCATTACACAACTAAAAACTAAATGCCAAGTAATTTCCTAATCTCATGTGCTTTATTGTGAATCCCATGGGATTCACTGAGAATATCATGGGGTTCACAATGAAGACCTTTATGTTTTCATGCTGAATCCCATGTGATTTAATACAAAATCCCTTGAGATTGAGGTAACTAAGACCCTGTTATTTACACTTTTCTCATACCATTACACAGCTAAAAACTAAAAGCCAAGTGATTTCCTAATCTCATGTGTTTCATTGCGAATCCCTAGGGATTCACTGAGAATCCCATGGGATTCACAATGAAGACCTTTATATTTTCATGCTGAATCCCATGTGATTTAATACAGAATCCCTTGAGATTGAGGTAACTAAGACCCTATGATTTACACTTTTCTCATACCATTACACAACTAAAACCTAAAGGCTAAGTGATTTCCTAATCTCATGTGTTTCATTGCGAATCCCATGGGATTCACAATGAAGACCTTTATATTTTCTTGCTGAATCCCATGTGATTTAAACAAAATCCCTTGAGATTGAGGTAACTAAGACCCTGTGATTTACAGTTTTCTCATACCATTACACAACTAAAAACTAAATGCCAAGTGATTTCCTAATCTCATGTGTTTCATTGCAAATCCCATGAGATTCACTAGGAATCCCATGGGTTTCACAATGAAGACCTTTATATTTTCATGCTGAATCTCATGTGATTTAATACAAAATCTCTCGAGATTGAGGTAACTAAGACCCTGTGATTTACACTTTTCTCATACCATTACACAGCTAAAACCTAAATGGCAAGTGATTTCCTAATCTCATGTGTTTCATTGCGAATCCCATGGGATTCACTGAGAATCCCATGGGATTCACAATGAAGACCTTTATATTTTCATGCTGAATCCCATGTGATTTAATACATAATCCCTTGAGATTGAGGTAACTAAGACCCTGTTATTTTTACTTTTCTCATACCATTACACAACTAAAACCTAAATGCCAAGTGATTTCCTAATCTCATGTGTTTTATTGTGAATCCCATGGGATTCACTGGGAATCCCATGGGATTTGCATTTTTACAACAAGATTTGAATCTAAACATATATAAACCACTGGAATCCCATGGGATTCGCATTTTTACAACAAGAATTGAATCTAACCACATGTAAACCACTGGAATCCCATGGGATTTGCATTCTTACAACACCAATTGAATCTTAAGGAATTTATCAGTAATTTCATTCACAACATCATCTTTATCTTAACTTTCATCTACTGGAACTTCAATTAAATCAGTTTCATCTACTGGCGGCATTATTTCCCGGTTAATCGGTGGTGGTTCCATGGTGATTGCTACGGTTTGATGTGATGGTGATGGATCCGATGGTGGTTTCATGGTTACAGCCATGGTTTGATGTGATGGTGATGGATCCGACGGTTGTTTCATGGTGAGAGTGGTGGTTTGATGTAATTCCGGCGGTGGTTTCAATGAATACGGCGGTGGTTTCATTATTCCGGCGGTTGATTGACGTATTCCGGCGGTTGATTGACGTATTCTGGCGGTTGATTGAGTGGTGGTTTTTGGGATCCGATCAGTTTTGGATTTGGGATTTTTTGATGAGAGAGAACGTGGAATGTTAAATGAGATGATTTGGGATTATTTTTTCTTTTTATTGTAACATGTGATTTTACTAATATGCCCCTATTTGTTATTTTCAGATGAAATCTGGACCATGGGATGAAAGAAGATTGGATGGTTGAGATTGACTCATTTGTTCTTTGGATAAGATGGGTTTTGCATGGATCTCACCTCATAGACTAAAATACACTATTTGTCCCTAAAGATGTCCAAAAACATCACGCTGAATCAAAACTTGCCTTTTTCATCGTTAGTAGTCCAAAGTATGTGATTTTGAGGCTAAACCAGTCCCTTGACCATTAATGCCCATGTCAACGTCTGATTTCTGTTAGTTAGTCGAGGATATTATAGTCCATGCACATTTATACCATACCTTAGTTAAATCTAACTCAACATAATTCCACCAACACAGAAAGGGGTGATTGTTTGAGCTAATTATATCATTACACCTTGGGGTGTCATTCGGGTTGGGTTGGTCGGGTTTGGGTCAAGTCGGGGTCGGGTAAAAGTCGGGTCAAGGCTAAGAATAATTTACCCGAACCCGACCCTATTTGAACTCGGGTTAGTCGGGTTTGGGTCAATTCGAGTCGGGTCAACTCGGGTCGGGTCATGCTATAAACGAAACTCAAGTGTATATTTACGAGTTCGAAGGATATCGTCCTTCGGTCATGACATACAAGCTTCTTATGGATCTTCGAAATAATCAAAAGGCAAATGTGTCGAAGGCGTTAGAGCTAAGGAAGATGATTTGTCAAACACATAGTCAGGTGTTTGACATGAACAACTTCCTTGATGATCTTAGGAGGGCTAAGTGATTTTCTTGTATTTTGATGGTTTCTTTTGGGAACGATATGTACTGAAGTTTACTTTATCTATGAAATGAATGAATCTATGAAATGATGATCTTAGGAGGGCTAAGTGATTCTCGTTTTTTTTTTCCTCTTTGATTATTTTGATATGTGTTTTGATTGTATTCGTTGTTGTTACGAGTATGGTCCTTGCATAAACAGTGTATACATATCTGATTAAGGTTTTCGTCCCTTATCATTTGGTCACAATTGCATAAAGGTGTAGGAAATGCATTTATTTTTATTAGTGTTGTTTGACCACATTTTACCCCAGTGTGCCTTGATAGAAGGGGAAACACATCTTATACTGGTAAAGGTGGTGTTACAAGGGAAAACACAACTACAATAGATAGTGGTGGATATGTAGTGGGTCTACATATTTCTGCATCTACTAGAGTTGGTGCTTCCTTGGGCAGTGATGAAGAAGAAAGTGAACCACCTGCAACTCAAAGACCAAGTGGAGAACGCCCAAGACAAACACCACGTGAAGCACCTGCAACTCAAAGACCAAATGGAGAACGCCCAAGACAAACACCACGTGAATCACCTGCAACTCAAAGGCCAAGTAGATCACATGCAAGTCAATTAACCAAGTGAATCACCTGCAAGAAATGCTATGTTGTCTTTCAGTCTAAATGTAACTTAACTGATATGTGTGTACTTCTTTTTTTTTTAAAACAATTGAATTTTGGTTACTATTTATTTTTGTATTTGTTGACTTTATAAGTCAAATTGTGTTATTCTAAACAGCCCCTAAACTGCACATCCAATTGCAAACTGAACAACGTAAACAACAAAACCAAAACTACAAATGCAAACAAAAAATATTTTAAAAGATTATAACAATTCAGTTTGGTTAATAATTTTTTGGTATATGTTGACTTTATAAGTCAAAATGGGTTTTTCCAAACAGCCCCTAGACTGCATAAGCAAATGCAAACTGACAAAATAAAAACAACAAAGCCAAAATATACATACACCACCGACTAATTATACCATATACAACAAAATATACATGTTAACAAGTATCGTTTTTAGTAACCATCATCAGCCAAAAAATATACATCTTCATTACATCAACGACTAAAAATAACATGTGAACTTCTTGATGGGAGACTTGATATTCATGGGGGGGGGGGGACTTGATCTCCTTAGGAGGAGACACATACCACTCATTCCTATACGTACTGGAGCATCCCACAGCCGCTCCAAGACCAAGTACAATATTTGTAATCTTTTCCCTTGTTTTTGGCCTTTTTTGAACAAGGGTGGTAACAAGTTGTGAATTGGAAGCATTGGGTGTGGAAACCTTGGAAGCTTGGGAAGTGGAACCTTTCAAAGTAGTACTCTTAGAAGACAGGATCCCAAACTCATCATCAGATGTGTCGTCTGAAATAATGATGACATCAACTTCATTTCCTTTCAAGTTAATATATGGAAAGATAGCCAAAACAGAAAGAAATCAGAGTTCACCCGTTACAACTTTCTTACTTTGCAAGCATTAAGTCTAACCTTTCGCAAACTCCTTATTCCCATATTTTTCTCACAACTCTTCAAGTATCACATCAGCAATTTCATCTCCTATATCCCACTTATTCCCATAAGTAGCCATGACATACTCAATCATATCATCAGATACCTTTAGTTTGTTATAATCCCTTTTTTTGGCAGATTGTGACACTGCTTGGATTTCTTGCAAATAAAATAGGGTTATTTAGGCTCATTCCTGACTGCTAACCCTAAAATGCCAATCACAAATACAAAAAAACGAATTAACTTTTCATCACTTCAACTTCTTTCGCAAATCTGCATAAATCTTCAAACATCTCATCAGACATTTCATCTCCTTGTAACCAAGTATCCCCATATTTGGCCTTCACATACTTTACCATCTCATCAGTTACTTCTGTAAAAGTAAGTTTATTGTCTGCCATTGTTAAAGTGTCTGTGAGGGTTATGTGACGAGGAAGGGAAATAATCAAGAGGGTCTACGAAGAGCTTTTCTCTGGTTGAGTTAGATTATCGTATAAATGTGTATGGACTATAATACCCTCGACTAACTAACAGAAATCAGACGTTGACCTGGGTATTACTTGTCAAGAGACTGGTTTAACCTTAAAATCCCATACTTTGGACTACTAAAAATGAAAAAAGCAAGTTTTGGTTCAGCATGATGTCTTTGAGCAAGTTTAGGGACCAACAGTGTATTTTAGTCCTATATATAATTGTTAAAATTAATTTAAACAAATATATAAATGAGCTTATTTACAAAATTAATATGTTAATAAATTATTAAATTTATTTTTGTAGTTGAATCGTGTTTAAGGAGTGAATGCAAGTATCTAAACGGAGTGGGTGATTTTTGCTCAGTACCACAACACAAGTCCAAGTCGCTCGTGAATTGGTAAAAACAGGGTGCGTATTGTGAGTAACTCACCAAAGTGAGTTGCACAAAAACTAAATCGAATTCGTTGGGGGTTCTGAAACCTATTAAGATATGAATGTATAAATAAATTTGGACACTTGCTCTCTTTGCATGTTTAGTACTTTGACTATGTAATATTGTAATGATTATTTGGTGACCTTATCTAATTTTGAGCTGTCATATGGGCCCCCTTTTGGCAAATTTGTCTTTGCAAGCATCAACATTCAAAGTTGAAAGTTCACTATATAACGACCTTCAGTTAGGAACACATGAAACAAGAGAAAATTTTCTCTACCTTATACCAAAGCTCAAGTCTATGGTGCAAAATTTTGTTAGCGATGTCATGTTCTACTATCAGGTTGGACTTGCGGCACGGTGATAATACAAGTGAAACATGAATCGAAGTAGCATAAAATGGAGACCTCAAAGTATATTATGATTGTAGCGACGTTAATTATTTACCAACATAGTTATGAATCAAAATATTGAAACTTTGTTTGAATATATGAAATCAACATTGTTAATTATTTACCAATGCTAGTCACTTTAAACTTTCAACTATCCTCTTTAATATTTCACCTACATTTTAAACACTCTTTAATATTTCAACTACTTAAACCTAACCCTACACACATAACTTGCAGCTACCAAACCACTACACACACAAAAACTCACCTATCTTTCTTCATTTCTAAAGGTAAGTTTTAGTTTTGCTCGGTTTAGCTTAACAGGAACATGCTTATGTACAATATCGACTACGGTCATAGTTGAAGATGGTATTTTAATTATTGCGATCTTATTGGATGGATGCTAAAGTGGCACATCAATAACGATTATTGATGCCCAAGTGCCCAACTGCACCAAGCACTATGAGGAAAGAAGCAAAACTACATGAGTGGATGGGAAAGAATAAATGGTGCCCAAGTGTGTCCTCACATGAATTAAAAGCCACCAACTACCAGTTGTGTTTGACACCAATTGTGTACGACCAAAATTAAATACAGTGTACTTGTATTTGGCCAACTAAAGACCACAAAATTTTCGTTTCTCTGGTACTCTCTCCCACAAACACAAACAAAGACCCTTCTCAGATCTGAACAACAACAACAACACACCATCATTTTTACCGGGCAATATAAACATGGTTATGTACTATATCGACTACGACAATTTGCCACCAGCATGCCGCTTTTTTCGTCTTGACAAAAGTGGATTAGACTACTTTCATAATATTCGACATAGGTTAGTTATGTTGTGTTTGTTAATCTAATGGGTAGTTAGTGTCATTTAGTTCATGTGATACCTTTGTAATTCTTGTAAAGTTTCTTGTTCTTGTGTTCTGTGTTGCTTATTACTTGTTATCTGCTTGGTTAATCTTTTTTTTCTTTTTTTTTTTTTTTTTTTTTTTTATTATTAGTATTGTTATTATTATTCTTTTATTGTATTGTTGGTTGTATTGGTAACTTTGAAGGCTGCAATTAGTACCATATGTTATCAGGGATTAGTTAGTCTTATGACATACTACTTGTTATCAGTTTTATAGTTAACTAGCTTCATAGCCCGCCCATAGCTTCATTATATTATTTGTTAAAATTTGTGTACTAATATTTGTGTGGAATAGAATGTAAGGAGTATTAAGAATAAGAGGTCGTGACAATTGTTTGCTTGTGAATGAATGAGTACATATTTTAAAATAATAGAAAATAAATTCATTACAAGCTTCAACAACATATTGTGTTATCTATTGATATTAACCGAACATCTTCCACGTCACTGTCCAATGGGGATTTAGTTGGTCACTGAATATATACATGATTTAGTTACCAGGAATAATAAGCATCAAAAAATGAATGTAGTTATATACTTACAAGAGTGTCCTTTGCAACCCGTGAGGCTCTGCAACAGGTATTATGGGATCTGTCTATGTTATTTTAGAGCTTGTTTTTACAACTAACTGTTTCCTTCTATTTACAGGCCCTCCTGCTTAGTGGCAAGGAGATTGACGGGAGGCCCGCAATTCTGTCCGTTACTGAGCCAAATGGTGACACGACTTCACTCTATGTGCATGTTACGCACTTAGTTCCACAAGCTAAGCTTGCTGATGTACGTGTCTTTGTTGGCTTGTACTATAATTATGTATTTTTTTTATTACTAATCTAACAACTGAATAATGTTCTGTTGTTTTTATTGCAGGTTCTGCTTCATTTTGATGTTCTGCTGTTGTGAAGCCAGTTGTCGCCTTTGTGCCGATGGGGCCCGACAACCAAAACAAACAGTTTGCGTTTGTTTACCTGAAGTCGCTTGCTGACTTCAGGTCTGCACTTGGTCAGGACCGATCGTTTATCTGCTGTAGGGAGGTCAGAGTTGCACCAGGTGTGTATGCTGGTGGGAGGGGGGGGCACAATTAAAGGTATATTTACTCTCCGTGATCACAATTTGGTTTATTTTCTTTATTGGCCTAGTAGATATATCTTTTTCTAGAATCTCATCTCATTCCTCACGAGGTTAATAATGTTTGAAGTTTGTTTTTTTAGTATAATATTAAAAGTCTTCTTTACTTAATCGATCTTTACTTAATTTATTCACTTATACTCTGAACCCTTGAGTGGGTGTTTCTTTTTGGCTTAATGGTCTGAAGAGAAAAACCTCTTAATCCGTGTGTCAAAAACGATGTTTTTTTCTTTTTTCCTACAAAGGGAGATCCGGAGTGTAAGAGGGTGCTAAAAATTGGAATTAGTTTTGGATGCTTCAAACTGCTAGAGACACTTTTTTACATTAACTGATGTCTAGATGTTCAATGAATGTTTGACCGTTTTTTAGATATACATTTTGATGTAATGTGAAGGTGATTTAGTTTGTAGAAGACTTCCATTTTTTGTTTTTTATTATGAACAATTTTACTGATTTTTTCAGGTGTTGGAATTTTATACTCATAACAATTATACATAAAACAAATACATCATCAAAGCAAGCAGCGGAAGACTATAGGAATAATATATGTAATTAATTAACCAAACAAGAAAGTGCGTACCTTTTAGCAATTCAAGCAATCAAACGATTATGTGATCAAGTAACAAAACCCAAAACCCTAAACTAGGGTTTATACAAATCGTCCCACCTAGAAAATCGACCACCAAGGATTACAAGCTCAAGTGTGCTTGTTCTTCGTTCTTGTACACACGTACTAATAGCGATTTGATGTGGAGAAGCTAGTTCCTTGAATCACAAATAAACCAAACACTTGTGTCTTTGAGCTAGACAAAATCGAAACACCCTAGGGTTTAGGGATGTTCGACCGGCCACACAAAGAGGAGAGGAGGAGGAGAGAAATTTAGGTTATTGGCAATCCAAGGTTAGGTTATGAATGAATACATTGATTTGTATTTATACTTAACTTATCTTGTAGTCAAGTTAGAGTGGGATTGGGTTTGGAAACCCCAAACCGATCGGCCTAGCTCCCAAAGGGATTCTAGAACCTTCCGACTACTAATTTCATCTCTAGTCCTTCTAGTTAATATTTAACGACCGTTAACCAAACCTCGTTAATTATTTAACTATCGTTATGTTTTATTTAGTGATTAATAATTAATAATAATAACGTTTTATTTATATTAATTATGTACATCAATTCTCATACGTAATGTGTGCAATCCGAAGTCTCGAGTTCGAATCCGGACATACTATTATTTAAATATCCATTAAAACCTTTCGGCTCCACTTGGATATTACTAAATATAGTAATGACATTGGTGAGTCTAGCTTTCACGCATAGCGCCCCGGATCGAATCGAGCATGGTCTCTGGAAAAACCATTTAATGATTCATCATTTTACTTATCCTTTTGTTACTAATACTACATTAACTATGAATATGGATCAAGTCATTTCATAAGTTAATATTACATTTCTCGTTGTATATGATTGAACAAGATTACCAAATCATCGAGCGTATTCGGATAGATCTTGGGTATGGCCATACAAACATCTTGTCAACCCTACGAGGGCCCAAATATAGTATTATGCTTTGAAACAAATTCAAAGGAACAAATTCTCTTGACTACAAACATAACTCATGAATTTTGCAACACTTAGAAAATAGCCCTTATAACTACCGATTCACGGATAGCGTTAGACTATCTTACACAAATGCACTACATTCATATCGGTTATCCGGTATCTCAAGTCGAGGATAAACACTTCATGATATACTTAATGATAAAATCCAAAAGTATCATCATGTAAAGTTGGGATGAGTCCTATATTCAATTCATTGAATATCATGTGAATCTGGTATGTCCCACGCATCAATATACTTTAAAAGTATATTCTACCAAAACTCAGATTTGTCTTAATTCAATGACATTCCCACATCATTGATTGACAACGGACTATTTAGAATAACATAAGTTACTCACGGATTAAACATGCAAATATAGGATATAATATTAAGAAAATGAAAATAAACATAAACAACTATTTTATTTCATTAAAGTAATATTTGTTCATAACATCCTTTATCCAAATACTAATCACGGATCGCATGAAACTACTAGCTAAGCGAAGTCCTATCCCATCGGCATGGTCGATAAGTTTATCTTTTGGCAAAGGCTTCGTAAAGGGATCGACTAGATTTTCATCTGTATGAACTTTGAGTAGATTGATTTCACCTATGTCGACTTGTTCTCGAACATAGTGATATCGACGAGGAAAATGTCTGGCGCCTTCATGACTCCGGGCTCATTGGCAAATGTTATTGCGCGAGTTGTCACAATACACATTTAAAGGTAATTCGATTGAGGGCATTACTCCGAGTCCGAAATGAATTTCCTAATCAACGACTTCCATCGCGACACGAGCGACTATGTACTCGACACGTAATAGACGCCAACCGTTGTTTGCTTCTTGCTCTTCGGTCAATTGCTCCTCCATTAATGACAAAGACATAACCCGTCGAGACTTCGTATCATCTTTATCGGTTTGGAATGACGCATCGCAAAACACAGTAACATCAAGTTACGCATCTGGATTTCCTCCATACACTAGAAACATTTCTTTAGTAGCCCTTAGATACTTAAGAATGTTCTTAACGACTGCCGATGCTTCACACAGGTTACGTTGATACCGGTGGTAATGTTACGTGCAAGCGCCACATCGGGCCTTGTACATCTCACGGCATACATGATAGATCCTACTGACCGAAGCATAAGGAACTTTCCTCATGTATTCCACCTCGGCGGTGTTGGCGCATAGTTTATTACTTAAGCCATGTTCAACTTGCATCGGCAAATATCCCTTCTTGGAATTTTGCATACTAAATCTCTTGATATTTTATCAATGTAAGCACTTTGGCTTAGTCAATTAACCGCCTTGATCTATCTCGTAGATCTTGATTCCCAGAATAAATCTTGCTTCCCTAAGTCCTTCATAGAAAAGCACTCTCCAAGATAAGACTTTACATCTTGCATACTTGGAATGTCTTTTCCCATGATCAATATGTCATCGACATATAAGACAAGGAAAATAACATTACTCCCACTAGCTTTGTGATACACACATGGCTCATCAAGATTTTGAGTGAAACCAAATTTCTTGATTTCTTCATCAAACTTCTTGTTCCATTGCCTTGATGCTTGCTTCAACCCATAAATGGATCTTTGAAGTTTGCATACGCTTTCGAAACTTTGGATTCACAAACCCTTGATTGCGCCATATAGATGTCCTCATCTGGCGACCGTTTAAGAAAGCGGTTTGACATCCATTTGCCATATCTCATAGTCATAGTGCGCAGCTATGGCTATAAGAATCTAATAGCTCTAATATGCGCTACAGGAGAAAATGTCTCCTCGTAGTCTACCCCATAGGTTTGAGTATAACCTTGAGCTACAAGGCGAGCTTTATAGGTGTGTGCATTGCCATCCATGTCGGTCTTTATCTTAAAGAGCCACTTACTTCCAACTACCTTAGCATTTGGAGGTAAGTCAACCTCTATCGAGACTTCGTTGTCTTTCATGGATTGCATTTCCCATTCATTGCAACTCGCCATTTTCCTTTTCGGGACTCATCATGGCGACTTTATAGTTAGCGAGTTCACCAAGATCCCTAACATATTTTCCTCGGCTTCTACGTTGAGACATAGGCGCTCAGTGCCGCGTAGTCCTTGCGGATCTACGAATGGGAACCACTTCAATCTCGGGTGGAGCGCCCGGACTTTCGGGTTCTACTTGAGGTTGGCTAGTGTTCTCGAGAAGGTGTTGTATCTTCTTGATCATCTTCCGGATCATATACTCTCCCACTGAATTCATGAGATATGAGATCCTTTTCAAGAAAGTCTCCATACCTAGCAACAATTACTTTGTTTCGGTGGAAAGTAGAAGTAGTAACCCATCGTTTCCTTTGGGTATCCTACGAAGACACATAACGAGATCTTTGTTGCGACTTATCGGTGAGTCGCGTTTAACAAACGCCTCACAACCCCGGACCTTTAAGTAAGACAAGTTGGGAGGTTTCCCATACCACACTTCATAAGGAGTCTTATCAACCTTCTTAGTTGGAACCATATTCAATATCGACAATGGTTTCAAAGCATAATCCCAAAAGGATAAGGGAAGAGTAGTAAGATTAAACATCGATCGCACCATGTCTAGCAATGTACGATTCCTTCTCTCGGATACACCATTTTGTTGTGGAGTATAAGGAGATGTGAGTTCTTTGGACAATACCACACTCGACTAGATAATCTTTAAACTCTTGGCTTAAATATTCACCACCTCTATCGGATCGAAGAGCTTTAATCTTCTTTCCTAGTTGCGGTTCTACTTCACTCTTAAAACCTTAAATGTTTCAAAGACTTCATGTTTATGTTTAAGTAAATAAACATAACCATAACGACGAAATCATCGATAAAGGTTAAGTAGCTAGCACCCTTTCTTGACACATGTCTTAGTGGTCCACATACGTCGGTATGTATCACACCAAGAAGATCGAAGCCCTTTCTAAACTATTTGTAAAGGTTTCTTGGTCATCTTCCCGGATATGCAAGATTCGCATTTATCAAATGATTCATCATTGATGTCTTGCAAAAGCCCATCGTGTTGCAATTTGTTGCATGCGTTTCTTGCCTATATGAGCAAGTCTACAATGCCAAAGAAATGAAGAATCCAAATCACTTTTGATTCTTTTATTATTGATGCTAAAGGCAATTATTTTATCATTCACATTATCATGCAAATCAATTTCAAACACACCATTCTTTGGAATAACATTAAAGTAAAAACATCATTTAAAAAGCGAAATTCCATAATCGGTAAATGTATGAGCGAAACCAATATCTTTTAACAAGGAAGCGAAGCGACACCCCTAACAATGGAAGGTGCGTAATGACAATCGTTTAATGCGATTACTAAACCCGAAGGTAAAACTAAATCAAGCGTGCCTATAGCTTCAACATTTGCATGTGCTCCATTACCCGCGTGCGGTATTTGCGTCCATAGGCAAGCTTCCTTGCTCCTCTAAGTCCACAGTAGTGTATTACAAATGTGAATACCACATCCGATTATCATATACCGGGAATATATTTTATGAGGAAAAGCAAATAATTCTATCATCAAAGAGTACACGAAATGCGGCACGGTGCGATATTTTTATACCTCTTATTGCGCAACTCATCAAGGTACAATGGACAATTCCTCTTCCGGTGTCCAACCTCGGTGCGATGATGACAAGCTGATCCTTCTTGATTCTCACGCTTTTGGGAGGGTACTTCTTGGGTTCTTGCGATAAGTCATAACTTGTTTTCCTTATCGACTTTACCCTTACCTTTCCCTTTCTTGTTCGCTAGCGGCTTATTAGGCTTAGAAATTCTACCCTTACGGATGGTCAAAACCGCGGTGTAGAGGCCTTCTTGGGCAAACCTTTTTCGTAATCAATGAGCATTGCATGTACCTCATTGTTGTCTTCCCGTGCAATGCATATTATAATTGCATGCGAAACCATCAAATTCCTTGTTAAGGGATCATTGATCGAGGCCAATTTGTATGTCATTAGGGTAGACATAGTTCAAACGCCCAACCGGTCCATGTAATTCATCATTTCAGACGGTGGGCGCTACGGGTTTCCATCTCCTTGCTTGCAACTATGAAGAGCATCAATCAAGTCATACTGACTCTGATCGCGGGCTTTTCAAACAACTTTTGCAATTCTTCCGGCATGAGATTAGGAAGTAATTCTCAAATTGCTTTTGCAAGCTTGAGTTCATACTCCGAGCATAATGCGGCGACCTCATTATACTTGTCATACTCAGTTGCCATGCGGCTCGTGCTTGGCGGTAGCATCATTGCGAGTTCGGAGGACAAGGCGTAGTCAAATAATTGATTCTTTTGGCAACCCTCAAGACAATTACGAGTTGCGATACCAATCATTGAAATTCGCGCTACGGTCAATTTCTCTCGATCAAACATAGATTTGAGCAGCGAGGCTAGTGCGATAGATTCGACTTGAGCCATTTCTCGAAATAAAAGTTCAAAAGTTAGTACTTTCGATAAGTAAACATTCAAGAAAATAAAATTACCCTTTGGTCAATATTCATATTAACCATAGAATTTTCCTTGAATTTTGGATCCTCATTATCATAGTTCCACCACATCGGTTGATGCGCTAGTGGTGAAAGTATAGAATAGTGTCGTTGAAAAGCGATAATTGACAAACAAGTTTTCAATTCCAAAAATTATGGGATTTACAATTTTGCCAAAACAATTAATGCAAAGCGTAAGCATGTTTCATCCCATCTTATGCCTTAAGTTATAGGTCTCACTAACTAACTTAATTAAGTTGTCTAATTTAGAAGCGCAAATCATAAAGGCGAGGTCTCACACAACAAAATAATTCACCTCGTTATTGTAATCTAGATCAAGGTCTCACATAACTAAATTACAACTTCAAGTGTTTCATATCATTAGATGGCATAAACTTAAATTTTAAAGGGTACAATTTTTGATGTGTAATCAAAACTTATGTATAAAGAAGCATGCATACAACTTTATAACATAAAATTTTGAAAAACTTACTAAAAGATTTTAATTGCTAAGATTGAATTCTACAAAGTTTTAATCGATCGTTGAGAAACTTACAACTTTGCACTAAGATGCTTCGTACATAGAATGGTTATACTAGGTAGCTCAATCGAGCATACGAGGCGAGAGGACCGGTGTGCTGAAGCATAACCTTAGACATCCATTCGGTGAGACTATGCTCACTTCTTAAATACCCTTTATAGTTTGTTCTAGTGGGTGAGCCGTTCTAACCATTTAGTACGATCGCATCGATCGATTAAAAGTTCAAGAATAATTCTTAGATAAATCAATTTCGCCATTATTTAGTCCATTTAATTTTCTATTCATAAAAACCCTTTTGCTTACTAACATGTCAAACAATATATAAACAAAAAGCATTTTAATAAAAATTAAACACACTCAAATAATATAAACATATAACTAAACAATTTAACATATGTAAAACAATTAGCCACATGCATAATTATTTCAATAAACTCTAATAACAATTCTAGGCGTAAATAAATGCATACATTAACTAGGACTTTCATCTCATAAGGTAGATGAGCCACATACATCGACAAGTCGATTGCGTAAGCCGAAGTTAATAGTATACCAATTAGCACATAACGAATTTTATTAGTTATAATTGAGGTCTTCCCCAATTTTATAATTATTAAATAAATAAAACATGTGTGTATCACTTAACAATTAATCAATATACAATAAACAATACTCCATGGCAAAACATGCATGTTCCACCATGGATTCCGCATAACAATTATCACCCAAGATACGCATATTACATGGCACATAACAATTATTCATTAATTAACCACATAAAATTAGCATGCAATCCTAGGGTTTCTACAAGTTTTACAAAATTAAAACCTAATAAATAAATATTAGGGTAATCGACCCATATATATAAAAATTAGGGTTTCGAATTCAAAACCCTAGAAACCATAAAAAGCATGCATATAATCATAAAGATTCAATTTTATGTGTTTGATAATTAATTACATCATATTAACGACTCGTGATGCCCTTTGTTGGAATTTTATACTCATAACAATTATACATAAAACAAATACATCATCAAAGCAAGCGGCGGAAGACTATAGGAATAATATATGTAATTAATTAACCAAACAAGAAAGTGCGTACCTTTTAGCAATTCAAGCAATCAAGCGATTATGTGATCAAGTAACAAAACCAAAACCCTAAACTAGGGTTTCACAAATCGTCCACCCAGAAAATCGACCACCAAGGATTACAAGCTCAAGTGTGCTTGTTCTTCGTTCTTGTACACACGTACTAATAGCGATTTGATGTGGAGAAGCTAGTTCCTTGAATCACAAATAAACCAAACACTTGTGTCTTTGAGCTAGACAAAATCGAAACACCCTAGGGGTTAGGGATGTTCGACCGGCCACACAAAGGAGAGGAGGAGGAGAGAAATTTAGGTTATTGGCAATCCAAGGTTAGGTTATGAATGAATACATTGATTTGTATTTATACTTAACTTATCTTGTAGTCCAAGTTAGAGTGGGATTGGGTTTGGAAACCCCAAACCGATCGGCCTAGCTCCCAAAAGGATTCTAGAACCTTCCGACTACTAATTTCATCTCTAGTCCTTCTAGTTAATATTTAACGACCGTTAACCAAACCTCGTTAATTATTTAACTATCGTTATGTTTTATTTAGTGATTAATAATTAATAATAATAACGTTTTATTTATATTAATTATGTACATCAATTCTCATACGTAATGTGTGCAATCCGAAGTCTCGAGTTCGAATCCGGACATACTATTATTTAAATATCCATTAAAACCTTTCAGGTGTATATGCCCTCTATTTCTTGTCTTTTGTTTTGACTGAATGGAGGGCCATGGTTCCATATTTATATTGGTCTACTGAGAGCGGCATCAAAGGGTTATTGGTATATTTTTGGTCCCTGGTGCTTTGTTTCGTTAGTGTGTGTTTGTAATGCTTGATGTTGTGCCTTGAGAAATCTGTTCTCTTTAAACTCCCTGTTCTCCTTGATAAATCTTACTCCCTCCGTCTCAAATTTATTGTCACTAGACAAGAAGCACAAATATTAATAAAAGTGGGACCATTATAACTCTCAACCACTTAAATGGAATATTCCCTCATTATATTATCTTTTTCTTACTAAAATAGGTAAGTGGACAATTAATTTGAGACATCCATAAAAGGAAATATGGACAATAATTATGAGACGGAGGGAGTACATTTTTAAATGATTGTGCCTAAGATGATATTGATTATTATTTTTTGTTTTTCAGGTTGATTTCTCGAGTTAAGTTGTCGGATTTGATAGAGACTATTGTGTTGTTGGCCCAGATACCCCTTTTTATTTTGAAAACGATGGTTTACGTTTTTTTACTTAGAATTGTCGTGTTATGATGTTGGTGTGTAACTCCCAGAACAGAGGTAAGATAATCAATGTCAGTTGCAATACCACTAGGTGGTTACCGGATATCACTTGAAATCGTGTGATCACTTTCCAAAGTAAACTATTCGACCCTAATGCCTGGGTTACATGAATATCTACTTGGGATAAGACCAAATGTAATTATAGAATTAGGCACAATTCAATAACCCTTTTGCTTAGAAGTGTTAATCGTTTAATGTATATCCCTTCATGCATGATCAGATCTCCAATTTATAGGAAATTACTCTTAGCTAGTCAAATGGAATTATGAGTATTAATCGGCCCATTAATAGCCTCATAATTATCCCCATTATAGCCGTTAGTGGTTACATGACCAATTAAACGTGGTCATTAAGCAGTTGAAACTGCCACTTGAATAGGTCAATGCCCGTTACAAGCGGTACTTTAACATTAGCAATACTTTCATAACACTAGCAGTGGAAACATAGCATTAGCAGTGGAAACCATGCCTATCCGTGCTAACTTAGCACTAGCAGTGGAAACACTACCTATCAGTACTATCTTAGCACTACCAATACAAACCACTATTTGAGTCAGGTTGTTCATGGACCTTATGGGTGTACACCGCACCTCCCAACCCATTACGGTGTGAACTAATCCCACAAGTGCACTAAATTTTCCAACAATCCTCCCAAATTTAGTTCACTTCCTTTGCATGAACACAAACATTAAACAAAACATGTGCATAAACGAAAATGTCACGAGATTGAATTTTCATCTTAATAAATTACACGTTCAAATATTCGAGAATCGGTGTTCTAAGAATTGAACCCTTCAACCCATTTGAATACCGAAGATAAAATACACACAAGTTTTCAAACACTTAAAAGCTCGACACTATACAAGCCATGTGTCCATATCCAAATTCATAAATGTTGTAAAAGCTAAAGTCCAAAGCTCCTCAAGCGGCAAAACTTCAAAATTCACATAGGTGGTTCCTCTTTATTCATGCTCCGCCAAGCACTTTTCAAAGAAAATTAAGCATTAAGTAATGACTTCATCCTCCTTTCGTGAGTTCCGAGCACAACCTTGGGATGAAAATAAAACATGTGCTCCAGTCCACCGAATGTCGACTTTCCACATTGAACTCGGCTCCCAAGTTTCCTCGGGAGGAGTTGGGTGTCCTAGCATTCGATGACTAAGTTGGACTTAAACCCATCCCTTTAGCGAGACTTTATAACCAAGTCTCTAGCCGGACCCTTCGTCAAATGATAAACTAAGTTCGTTGAGATCTAACAAACTCTATAGATACCACCTCATTCATGATAAGCTCACGAATCATGCTATGTCCGACACCTAAGTGTCTAGACTTACCATTGTACATATGGCTATAAGCCTTTGCCAATGTAGCTGCACTATCACAACAGAGATAGAAATAGGTGCTATAGGTTTAGCCACAATGGAATATCAAGAAGCAAGTTTTCAACCATTCACTTCTTTACCAAGAATTGCTAATGCCACAAATTCATATTCCATTGTTGAAGCGGTGATGCAAGTTTGCTTCTTGGATGCCTAAGAAATTGCACCTCCACCAAGTAGGAATACCCGACCTTTGGTAGATTTAATTGTCTTGATGTTCTTGATCCAACTTGCATCGGTGTAACCTTCCAACAACGATGGATAACCAGATATGAGAGACTATAATCCATAGTTCTCTTCAAATACTTGAGACCTCCGAAGCGCTTGCGATGATGAGCACTAGGATTACTAGTATACCGCTCAATTTTGCCACTTCAAAACCAATATCGGGTCTTGTACAAGTCATGGCATACATCAAGTAGCCAATTACCCTAGAATACTCAAGTTGAGATACTGACCTTGCCATTATTAGGCATTAGCTTCTCACAAGTATCCATAGGTGTACTCATCGAGTACAATCAAAGTAATTGAATTTCCTTAACACCTTCTCAATATAATGAGACCGAGAGATATAAATTCCTTTACTTTCATGTTTAATCCTTATACCAAGGATAACATCACCTCCCCATGTCCTTTATGGAGAACCTTGATGACAAAAATTCCTTTGTCGTCAACTGATTTTGGTCGATGCAAAGATCGACATGTCATCAACATATAGACAAATGATGACTCATTTACCGATTCATCAAATTTGCTATATACACATTTGTCGCCTTGGTTAAGAACATAACCACTAGACAAAACCACTTCATCAAATTTTTGATGCCATTGCTTAGGTGCTGCTTAAGTCCATAAAGAGACTTAATCGGTTTACACCTTGTTTTCATTGCGAGCAAGATGAAGCCACGAGGTTGGTTCATATAAACCTCCTCATCCAATTCACCATTCAAGAAAATTTTTTCACATCCATTTGATGAATAACTGATTGTGAATAGATGCCAAAGCAATCGCAGATCTTTTGGTATCGATAAGAGCCACGAGGGCATAAGTATCAAAATAGCCTATTCCTGACTTTTGTTTAAATCCCTAAATGACTAGTCTAGCCTTGAACTTTTCAATAGTTCCATCTACCTTCATTTTCCTTTTGAAAATCCATTTGCAACCCAGAGGTTTGCAACCTGGTGGTAGATCAACCAACACCCAAATGTTATTGCCCATGATGGAATCCATCTCATCATTGATTGCTTCTTTCCAGAAAGCAATTTCCTGGGACTTCATTGCTTCTTCAAATGTCTTGGGATCATCCTCAACAATGAAGCAATAGGAGTATTGGTCTAAGACCTCATCCCTAGTTCCTTCAACTAAGTATAGTTGGAACTCAAGTCCAAAGGACTTTGGAGTCTGACCCTTTTGCTCTTTCTCGAGCACGAGTTCGAGTTGTTGAACCACAACCTCATCGGGGACCATCGATGGTTCATCATCGAGGACCTCGATACACCGTGTCATGAGTTCTATTAGGAATCCTCGACTTGGTCTAGGGACTTATGAGAATCTATTCTCATCAAACATTTCATCCTTGATTCAATTATGGAGTCAATGACATAGAACCTAAAAGCCTTGGAATGCTCAAGATATCCAACAAAGATGCGATCAATGCCTCTTTCACCCAAAGTTTTCATCTTTGGATAAGGGAGTCTTACAATGACCCTACAACCCTGCACTCGAGATAGTTCAGGTTGGGTTTCCTTTTAGTCCGAGTTCATAAGGGGTAACCTTGTTCCTTTTGTTGGGAACCTATTTAATAAATAGCAAGTTGTTAACATAGCTTCCACCCCGAACCCTTGACTCGATCTGAATAGGACAACATGGAATTAACCATCTCCTTCAAGACTGTTTTTCCTTTCGAAATACCATTTCTTTGAGGAGTATAAAGGCGATCGTTTCATGGATAATTCCAACAGATGAAAATACATAGTATCCATGTACTCACCTCCCTATCGGTCCTTAATCTTTTGATCAAAGACCCAAGTTGTAATTCAACTTCGCTTTTAAACACTTTGAATTTATCTAATGCTTCATTCTTGGAATGTAAATGATAGACATAACAAAACCTAGAAGCATCATCAATAAATGTCACAAAGTACTTCTTATTCCCCAAAGAGGGAGTGGCATGCAAATCACACACGTCACTGTGTATAAGCTCCAAGAACTTAGTCTCACGACTAACACCCTGAAAGGGTTTCTTGGTTATCTTGGCCAACATGCAAGTTTTACACTTTTCAGTGTCCATGTAAAATGCTGGGATCAACCCATCCTTAGACATATCTTGCATCCTTTTATAGTGGACATGGCCAAGTCTAGCATGCCAAAGGGTAGAGTCAGTCTGGTCAGAGGTGGTCACAAAGGCTGAATTTACACTATCAGTGGCAATATTAAGTCTGAACATTTGATTACATAAATAACCAAAACCAATAAAAACACCATGCTTAGAAAGCACAAATTTATCAGACTCAATAACTTGTTTATAACCATGATTATTCAAAATACTACTCGAAACCAAGTTCTTCCTGATATCAGGAACATGAATAACATCAAACAAAGTTACAATCTTTCTAGAACTAAATCTAAGATCTACACAACCACGACCATGCACCAAGGCTGTTGACTCATTTCCCATGTGAAGAATAGAACCATCATTCGGTGACTCATAAGTCTTGAACCGACTTCTATCTTTACACACATGAACTGTTGCACGAGTCAACCCACCACGCAACATCATCATCCCGCACATAAAAAGATTCAGATACATATGTAACATACTAAATCTGAAAAGACTTATTAAACATATCTGACCTTTCAGTGAGTTGGCTGAACCACCACTCCCTGAACCATTAGTGCCTAATCCATTGGCTTTACCACCAATTTTAACACCTTTGCGGTCCCTTTTAATATGACCAGTCTTGCCACATTTCCAACAAGTAGGTGTTACCTTCTTGTTAGGATATGCCCTTGTGTTGTCATGATATTTACGTTTGCCTTTGTTGTCATTGTACCTGGTGGAGTTGTTATGCTCCACCATATTGATAATGATGCACCAAAGAAGATTGCTACTCTTTGGCTTGTCATTATCCCGCACCTTGAGAGATTCCTCAATGTGCGGATGACTGCCCAACTCAACTAGAGTTAATTCCTAAATCTTTTGTTTCAAGGTATGCTTGAAATCTTTCCAAGAAGGAGTGAGTTTGTCAACGACACAAGAGACTGAAATAGCCTCATCCATGTGCATTTTGTGTTGTGTAAACCTTCCAAGTATTCCAAGAAATTCATTGTATTGTTTCATAACCGGTCTTGAATCGGTCATTTTGTAATTTGTGAAATTACTAACAAGGAACTTCTTACTTGATGCATCCTCGACCATATATTTGGCGTCCAAGGAATCCACGTTCTTTGGAAGATTCAAAGTTCGATAAATATCAAACAAAGAATCGACATACCATTCAAAATAAGACCTCTGCATATGTAGTCGTCATTCTCCCATTTGCTCCTCCTCCGATCGCTCAACCGTAGCATCATCCCCATCATCGAGGAATAGGAGTGGTTAGCACATAAACCACACTCATTCTTGATAGCAAGAAGTGCATCTTCTTCGCCACCTCCTAAAGTCCACCCCTTCAAACTTATCCGACTTAGCAAAGTTTGAAGCCATGTGTTTCATTCGGCGGTTGCCATTGATTATCACAAAAATAGTTTACTTTGATTGTTGGTGTGTAACTCCCGAGCAAGTGGTAAGATAATCAATGTCGGTTGCAATACCACTAGGAGGTTCTTGGATATCACTTGGAATCGTGTGACCACTTTCCAAAGTAAACTATTCGACCCTAATGCAGGTTACGAATATCTACTTGGAATAAGACCAAATGTAAATATAGAATTAGGCACAATTCAATAACCCTTTTGCTTAGAAGTGTTAATCGTTCTTGTATATCCCTTTATGCATGATCAGATCTCCAATTTATAGGAAATTACTCTTAGCTAGTCAAATGGAATTATGAGTATTATTCGGCCCATTAATAGCCTCATAATTATCCCCATTATAGCCGTTAGTGGTTACATGACCAATTAAGCGTGATCATTAAGCAGCTTGAAAGCGCCACTTGAATAGGTCAATGCCCGTTACTAGCGAAGACTTTAACATTAGCGGTACTTTCATAACACTAGCGGTGGAAACATAGCACTAGCGGTGGAAACCAAGCTATCCGTGCTAACTTAGCACTAGCGGTGGAAACACTACCTATCAAGACTATCTTAGCACTACCAATACAAACCACTATTTGAGTCGGGTTGTTCATGGACCTTATGGGTGTACACTCAGCACCTCTAAGCCATTACGGTGTGAACTAATCCCACAAGTGCACTAAATTTTCCAACATATGAATATATGTTTTTAGTAATGCTCATTCACCTTAGGCTACTCGCACCAAAGTCGGTCAACCAAGGTCGACATTGGTGTAGTTATGTCGGTCGGCGAGAGGAAGTTGGTCGAGATCACGACCGAGGTAGTGTGTTTGTTTGTGTGTGTGTATTAATTAAATTAAAGTGTATTTTTTGGGGCATGTTTTTGTAGTGTAGGTCGCCTTGGTGAGGTAAAAATCGTCTGTAGGTCGTCTTGAGAGAGAAAGTTGATATGGCGGGAAAAATTAAGATCGCTAAAAGTCATTGGTAGGCTTAGTCTTAGTTCTGGGCATGTTAGGACCTTTTATTTTTATACTCCTTTATATTTGTACGCCTTACGCCTAATTATTATGCCTAAAAATTTCTATTATTCCTAATATACACCCATTAATAAATAAATAGTTTTGTTTTTCTTCTATTTCTCCACACCAAGGCTGTCAATATCGCGAGTTTACATGTAAGATCGTACGATCTTACGTGCGCACCAATCAAAATCGTGTTAGATCGTGGTAGGATCGCATCTGAGGTAGGATCGTAAGTAAGATCGTAGGATCGCACGTAAGATCGTAAGATCGACACGCGATCCGAGTTCACTTTTTTTTAATTATTTAAGTTCATCCCACTTCCTTAGGTGATAAACATAAACGTGTGTTTTACTAATGTCTAATAAGTAAACCACTGTTGTTTCATTTTCTAAATAGATTATAGACTAAAATACACCGTTGGTCCCTAAACTTGTTCCTGCGCATCATGATGCGACAAACTTGGGCGTTTTCATCGCCCAAGGTCCAAAACATGGGTTTATATGCTAAACTGGTCCCTTGACCATTAACGCTGAGGTCAACATCTAGTTTATGTTAGTTAGTCGAGGGTATTATAGTCCATACACATTTATACCACACCTTAACTAAAACAGACGAAAGCTTCCGTATGCCATCTTTATCGTTTCCCTCCCTCGTCACACAACCCTCACATACACTTTAACAATGGCATACAAGGACCTTACTTTTACAGCAGTAACTGATGAGATGGTAAAATATGTGAAGGCAAAATATAGGGATACTTGGTTACAATCGCATTTATACAGGGTTTTATGTACGTTTTTTATACACTTTTTATACACGGTTTTATGTACCGTTTTTAATACGTTTTTACATGTTTTTATACACGCGTTTTATATACGTTTTTTAAGCGATTTTACGCACGGTTTTATATACACGTAAAAAACGTATATAAAAACGTGTGTAAAAAACGTTTTTACACACGTTTTTATATACGTTTTTTACACATGTTTTTATACACGTTTTTTATACATGTTTTTATATATGTTTTTTAGACATGTTTTTATACACGTTTTTTACACATGTTTTATGCACGTAAAAAACGTATATAAAAACGTGTGTAAAAAACGTTTTTATATACGTTTCTTACGTGTATATAAAACCGTGTGTAAAATCGTGTATAAAAACATGTAAAAACGTATATAAAAATGTGTGTAAAAACGTTTTTTACACACGTTTTTTACGTGTATATAAAAATGTGTGTAAAAAATGTGTATAAAAACATGTAAAAAACGTATATAAAAAACGCATATAAAAACGTATATAAAAAACGTGTATAAAAACATGTAAAAACGTATAAAAAACGGTACATAAAACCGTGTATAAAAACGATATAAAAACATTATATAAAACCGTGTATAAAATGTGTAAAAAATGTATAATAACGTGTAAAAATGTGTATAAAAGTGTATAAAACGCATACATAAAACCGTGTATAAAAACATGTATAAAACATGTAAACAACGTGTATAAAATGTAAAAAAATGTATATAAAACGCGTGTGTATAAAAATATGTAATAAAATGTGTATAAAAGCCAGAAAAGCATTATATAAAAAGATGAAAGACAAAGGACTAATGGTGAAAGTCAAAGCAAACTACAAGGACCGTTATCGTAATTTTTAAGTGAAAAATGTCAAATGAGTAACGGTGAAAATGAATGCAAACGATAGGGACCAATGTTGTAACTTTAAAACTTGGTAAATCATCAATATACGATATATTGAACAAAATTTGAAAGTTATTTACGTACAAAAATAATAAAATTTGTATGTTACGTACTTCGGTATATTTGAGAAAGTTTGTTACGTATTCTCAGCCTTCACCTTATTTTAAATATCGATCCAGTTCAATGTCATATAATATTTACAAGGTTCATTAATATTTTACATATCGAACAAGTTTCATTAATATTTTACATACAACGTAACTATTATGGAATACACATGTCATATACTACGTAATATAAGTATGAATATATAATTTGTATATTTTTTAATACTCGTAATAGTTTTTTGCTAATAACTAATTAATGTTTTGATGTTTTAATTGCAGGTGGGCAACATTTCCATGGTGTTACCGCTCTTCAACCGCTTGTCCATATCCTGAAGGGTGATCCACATAGGACAAGAGGACTCGCATTTGTCTATGTGAAGAGTTTGGATGACGTGTGGAGGGCTCTCACGTTGGATAGTACCCACATAGGATGCAAAAGGATAAGGGTTACCCCCGGACTCTTCCCGGATAAGGGTCCATTTCCCACCTTCATTTTCCGATCCATATCATTATGCTGTGACCTGTACCTGTCAGTCGGGGCCTCATAAGAGGGTTGACGCTAGGCGTTCGTCCTTTTTTATGCCGGTCATAAGTCAATGGAGGTCATAGGAGGGTTCACCGAGTGCTATGGAGCTTGGAGATCATTTGTTTGCTGCAGCTGAGATTCTTCCTGTTACGGGAGAACCTCTTCACCACACCGTTCCATTGTTAGCTGCACGACTTGTGCGATGTGAGGATCAGCTTGGGAGGCTATGTCATACGTCGATGAGGTTCCGCTGGTCCGAATTGAGAGCATAGAGGACGAGGTTGGGAGCCTCGTTGCCGGGAGGACCGCGATGGAGGAGGTGTTTGATAGGATTGGCACTCAGTCGGAGCGAGCTAGTGAGGTAGTGACAGTTCTGGAGTGGAGGATGGAGTCGGAGAGATTGGAGTTGCTAGACAGAGTTGAGATGCTAGAGGGAGTTGTACAGCGACAGTCTGAGCAGATGGTGATCATGGAGACGCGTACTGCGACTCTTGAGCAGAGATTGGAGGCGAGAGATAGGAAGATGGATGACTTGGCTGAGCTTGTTCGTGACCTGCAGCGTCGAGTGAGTGGCACACCCGACAGCCCATAGGTCGGAGATTCACCTACTTAGTCTACTAGTACTTTAGCCTGCCGCCTGTGGCACTGATAGAGGCTTTGTATTCGCATGTTTTGTTAAACTATCGAACAAGCTATTGATGTGACCTTGTATGGTTATCGTATCACTATGTATGGATGATGGACCTATGACATTATGGTTGTTTTTCTTATCTTCTTATGTATGGTGATCTTTCTTATTTATCGGTTTATATAAATCGAAGTGATCATTTATATATACTCTCTTGTGTGGTTCTAACATATTGTGATTCTTCTTATGATGATTATACTCTATTAATATAACGTGATGATCTTGACTATCATGAAATTATTTTTGTAATAATTCTCACTTATGTTGAATGATTGGCAAGAATGAGATCTACCCCTACTCCAACTCCTGAGATGACCCCTGATGCAATTCGGAGACTGGTTACTAATGAGATTGGTGCTGCTTTTGCTGCCCGACCTGCTAAGGCGGTTCAAACGAATGAAGTTGCGAATCGAGTCAATCGGAATGAAACTATTGTGAATCGCAAATGTGGATACAAGGAGTTTATGAATTGCAAACTTACCTTCTTTAAAGGAACCAAATTGTTGGCCTTATTCATTGGTTGAAAGGTCCAAAGCGTGTTTCTCTAAGTGATTGCTTGGAAGATTGCAAGGTGAAATTTTCACTTGGTACTCTACTAGAAGATGCATTGTCTTGGTGGAAGGCTCATGCCCAACCTATTGGTATGGAAGAAGCTTACAAAACCACTTGGACTGAATTGAAGCAATTGATGATGAAGCAATATTGCCCAAGGACCGAGATCAAGAAACTAGAAGATGGGTTCTATCATCTAACTACTAAGGGCAATGATCTAAAAACCTACTTCAAGCGTTTCTAAGAACTGAAAGCTCTATGCCCATCCATGGTTTCTGATGATGTCAAGTTGCTGGAAAACCTCATAGGGGGATTACCCCGAAGCATTGAGGGAAATGTTACTACATCAAAACCCAAGACTGTGGAAGAAGTGATCACAATTTCCTACCAACTCATGGATCAAGTCCTGAAACATGGACCTGTGCAAGGCGGTAACGACAACAAAAGGAAATTTGATGACCGTTGAGGAAACACTTCCAACAACTACCATCATAACAACTCTTTCCATAACAACAATCAAGGCCGCAACAATCATAACCAACACCGCAACAAAAATCGCAACCCATACTACCAAAACCGAAACAACCACCACAATCAACAAAACCGTAGGCAAGAAGTTGTACGGGCTTATGCTGCTACTCCTGCCACTGGAAAAGGCTATGCTGGATCACACCCTTTGTGCACTCGATGCAGCATGCATCATGTGGGACGTTGTACTACTAAGTGTGGGAAGTGTAACAAGGTGGGTCATACTCACAAGGATTGCCGAAGCCCTGCTACCGGAAGTAACCTTCAACCCATGGGCATAACTTGCTTTGGATGTGGAGAAGTTGAGCATGTCAAGAGTAAATGCCAAAAACTGTACGGGAACAACAACAACAAAAACACTGCTAGGGCAAGAGCTTATGTGCTAGGAGATGGGGACGCACAAGAATACCCGGACGTCATTACGGGTACGTTTTCACTCAATCATCATTTAGCTAAAGTGTTATTTGATTCTTGATCCGACAAAAGCTTTGTGTCTTCTAAGTTTGCACCTCTGTTAAAAGTCACACCAACTGCCTTATATACCACCTATGAAGTAGAGTTAGCCGATGTAAAAATAGTAGGAACTAACACTATCCTTCGAGGTTGCAACCTATCCTTATCAAATCACCCGTTCGATATAGACCTTATGCCTATCCAACTTGGTAGCTTCGATGTTGTCATTGGCATGGATTGGCTATCCAAGAATCATGCAAGAATCATTTGTGACGAGAAAGTCGTTCACATTCCTCTTGATGGAGAAACTCTAATCATTTGGGGTGATCATAGTAAGACCCGATTGAATATCATCTCGTGCGTTAAAACTGCAAAGTACATAGAAAAAGGATGCCACATTTTTCTAGCACAAGTAACGGAGAAGAAGAAAGCGGATGAGAAACAATGAAAAGACATCCCCGTGGCTAGGGACTTTCCCGATGTATTTCCTGAAGACTTGCCTGGCCTTCCTCCGATTCCGCAAGTAGAATTCCAAATCGAGTTAGTGCCAGGAGCAGCACCCGTGGCACGAGCACCTTATAGATTGGCACCCTCCGAACTACAAAAATTGTCTGACCAACTACAAGAACTATCCGAAAAAGGATTCATTCGACCGAGTTCTTCGCCTTGGGGAGCTCCGGTCTTATTTGTCAAAAAGAAGGACGGATCTTTCCGTATGTGTATCGATTACCGAGAGTTGAACAAACTAACGGTGAAAAATCGCTATCCATTGCCTAGGATTGATGATTTGTTTGACCAACTGCAAGGGTCAAGCGTCTACTCAAAGATTGATCTGAGATCTGGTATCACCAACTAAGAGTTAGAGAAGAAGATATTCCGAAAACTGCTTTTCGAACACGATACGGCCACTATGAGTTTCAAGTGATGCCATTTGGTTTGACAAATGCACCGGCAGTGTTTATGGACCTAATGAACCAGGTGTGTAAACCGTACTTGGACAAATTTGTGATTGTGTTCATCGACGACATTCTCATTTACTCCCGCAACAAGGAAGAGCATGCGAAACACTTGAAAGATATCCTAGAGCTACTCAAGAAGGAAGAACTGTATGCTAAATTTTCCAAATGCGACTTCTGGTTTCAAAAAGTTCAATTCCTTGGTCACGTGATAGATAGTAATGGTCTTCATGTTGATCCTGCAAAAATCAAAGCGGTTAAGGATTGGTCATCCCCTACTACCCCTACCGAGATACGCCAATTTTTGGGTCTTGCGGGTTATTATCGAAGATTTATCGAAGGATTCTCGAAAATCGCTAAACCTCTAACGGAGCTAACCTAGAAAAAGAAGAAGTTTGATTGGGATGAAGAACAAGAGTTAGCCTTTCAACTCTTGAAACAAAAGCTTTGTGAAGCTCCTATCTTAGCTCTACCCGATGGAGTAGAAGATTTTGTGGTCTACTGTGATGCATCACACCTAGGGTTAGGTGCGGTATTGATGCAAAGGAACAAGGTGATCGCTTATGCTTCGCGACAACTCAAAACTCACGAAAAGAACTACACTACCCATGACTTGGAATTGGGAGCCGTGGTTTCACCCTCAAAATATGGAGACATTATCTATATAGAACCATGTGTACGGTGTTCACCGACCACAAAAGTCTCCAACACATTCTCGATCAAAAGGAGTTAAACATGCGACGACGCCGATGGCTAGAATTGCTTAGTGATTACGACTGTGAAATCCGTTATCACCCAGGAAAAGCAAATGTCGTGGCTGATGCTCTTAGTCGAAAGGATCGACCTAAACCTCTTCGAGTAAGATCTTTGGGAATGACAATTAAGTCACCCCTTCCAGCAAAAATCCTTGAAGCTCAAACTAAAGCTCTCAAACCTGAAAATCGTCCTAACGAGAAAATCTTCGGAATGCCAGGAAACGAGAATGGCTTTACGCAAAGATCGGATGGAACTTATGTTTCGGCGATAGAAGTTGGATACCACTCTATGGAGGAATACGGGAACTCATTATGCATGAGTCTCACAAGTCTAAATATTCCATTCGTCCGGGATCCGACAAAATGTACCAAGATCTCAAGAAGCTTTATTGGTGGCCGAACATGAAGGCCGAGATTGCAACATATGTGGGGAAATGTCTTACATGTTCTCGAGTCAAAGCCGAATGTCAAAAGCCCTCCGGATTGTTAACCCAACCTGAACTCCCAGTTTGTAAATGGGAAAGAATCACCATGGATTTCATAACCAAACTGCCAAAAACTGCTAGAGGTTACGACACCATCTGGGTTATCATCGATCGCCTTACCAAATCCGCTCATTTCTTACCCATCAAGGAAAATGACGAAATGTAAACCCTTGCTCAACTATACCTAAAGGAAATTGTATCCCGTCATAGAGTGCCAATTTCCATCATTTCCGACCGTGACAGTCGTTTTACTTCTCACTTCTGTAAATCCCTTCAAAAGGCTTTAGGCACTCGTTTGGATATTAGTACCGCATATCATCCTCAAACCGATGGCCAAAGCGAAAGGACTATCCAAACCTTGGAAGACATGCTTCGAGCATGTGTGATCGATTTTGGAAAAGGTTGGGATAAACACTTGCCTTTGGCGGAATTCTCCTACAACAATAGTTACCACGCTAGCATCAAGCGGCCCATTCGAGGCACTTTATGGTCGAAAGTGTCGATCGCCCGTTTGTTGGGCCGAGGTTGGAGATGTCCAACTCACTGGAGCTGAACTTGTCCAAGAAACAACCGAGAAGATTGTGCAAATTCGTCAACGACTTCAAGCTGCTAGAGATCGACAAAAGAGTCACGCCGATGTTAGAAGAAAACCCATGGAATTTCAAGTTGGTGATCGAGTCATGTTGAAAGTATCACCTTGGAAAGGAAAGGTTCGATTTGGAAAACGAGGAAAGTTACATCCTCGATACATTGGCCCTTTCAAGATTCTTGAGAGAATCGGCCCGGTTGCTTACAAACTTGAACTCCCGGAAGAACTTAGTAGAATACACCCTACCTTCCACGTCTCAAATCTGAAGAAATGCTTGTCGGATGAATCTCTTGTTGTTTCACTAAAAGAGATTAAGCTCGATGACAAGCTCAACTTTGTCGAAGAACCAATTGAAATCTTGGATAGATAGGTCAAGCGCCTTAAGCAAAGTCGCATTCCTATCGTCAAGGTTAGATGGAACTCCAAGAGAGGACCGGAGTACACGTAGAGCGCGAAAACACCATGCGTGTTAAGTACCCACATCTGTTTGCTAATTCAACTCCGACAACCACTGTAAACTAAAATTCCGAGGACGGAATTCTCTTAAGGGGTAGGTACTGTAGCCACCTGTAAAATTTCACTATCATTAACTTTCATATCAATAAACTAGATTGTTTATCAAAACTTATTTGAGCTAAGTTAAGCATTTTAGCATGTACATTTCTTTTTCTTGCATAAAAATTTATGCATCTCCGAGTTGTCTTATTTAATCATGCCTGATACTTACTGATAACTAAATCAGTCTCACAAGAAATTTTCTTGTCTTACAAGTCCGAGGCGTACCAGTATAATAAAAGAAAACACGAAAAATAAAAATGAATTAATAAAATCGGAAATTACATCATCGTATCAGTTTATTTAAAACGTGTCCTGAAATATAAATATTATATTTTTCCCGTTTGAAATTATGCGTTTACGAGTTTAACAGCGGGACGCGAAATACATTTAATACCCAACACAACCTAATATATCTAACACAATATTTACAAAATACAAAAAAAATTAAAAACAAACCTACCCTAACCCATGTGTAGCCACGCCCCACTTCCGCTCCCCCTCCTCCCAATTTGCTCTCTCTCTCTCTCTCTCTCTCTCTCTCTATCCCTCTCCATCTTCTTCTTCAGGTAATATCTCATCCATCTTTCCTCACCTCTAAAACCTCATTACCTCTTTTCGAATAACAATGGCTGACACCCTCAAGAGGTCAAGCAAGAAAAATGCTCCATCATCTCTTCTTGACCACACCACGCTCCACTATAATTCCAAAAGCTACAAACACATCTTGAAGTATCTCTATCCCACCCTTGGCTTTTTCCATGGAATAAAATCGACAAAGAATCAAGGTCCCCATCTGTGTTTCTTGTCTCTGTGGGTCACGGTTGAAGAAAACACCAAGGAGAGACACGTGAAGACCTGCACATCCTGGTGATATTACTCAAGAAGGGTTTCTACCTTCTTCCAAAAGTCGAAAGTGCAAGTCAAACTACCCACTTTTACTTCTTTAAATACCCCCACCGATTCACAGGATTGATACCACAACTCACAACAAAAAGAAAAACTAAAAAGAGTATTTGAAGTGCTTGGTGGGTTCCTGTGGATTCGGCTTGGTGGGTTCATCCTAATTTGTTGTTCCGATCGACTCCCTTGTTGTAAGGTCTAATTGAATCTTTTCTTGAATAATGTAGTTATAATTATTGTTAAGATTTGATGGTTTGATCGAATATACATCCTGTTTTGTTATCACCGATTAGTATGCAATTATTCAAATTGATTTATTGTTGGTTGGCTTGTGTGGTATAAGTAATAAAAATCAGTTAAAGAGTTTTCATGTTTGGGTTAATGTTGTAGTCGATCTAGGCTGACCCTCCCACCCCTCGCGAGATGCGAGACTTGCGTGTAATGTTGTATTGTACGACCCTAGACCCAAAGGAGTGTGGCTAGTGACGAGTCTCGTTTGAAACAATCGAGTGACACGAGTTTGGCTTAGTCACTACCCTGATGGAGTGTTTCTAAATGTACATATTGGCGTTAATGTTTGGCTCTTTAGTTGTCATTAGGAACCTGTCGAAATCCTTGTAGTTGTTTTGAAACCAAAGGGACCCCAAGGAAGGGTGCTATATGGCTTCGAATCAATAGGGAAAAGCCACCCCAAAAAGAGCCATACTTACGTCTAAAACCAAGACCACAAGTGTGGTCAATAGGGTCTTTAGTATTGGCTCGTCTAAACCGAAAAGCTACTCAACTTATTGTCCAAGTGTGGATGTTTCGTCACACCATTTTACTTCCGTTATACCATCGAAGATATGTACTCTATCTCCCTTGTTCCCCTTGACTGTCCAACACCATTGCCTTGTTCTAAGTATGCGTTGAGCATCATGACTTTGCCCCTAAATTGTATACCAAAAATGCAACTAGGAGACTTGATTCCTACCTTTCTTTTTCCAGTTGGTTGCATTTGATTCTGAGTCTGGGCCTCAGCCCACCTCACGAATGAGAGTCCATTTGGCGGTATAAAGATGGGCCACAACCCATCTGGTGGCAGCCCCTGTGGCCCATTTCCGATACATTGAAGTCACGTTAAGTTCGTTCATATATCCTCCCATGTTGAGCCTGTCGAGTTCAAGTCGTTGCGAGTATCCCACAACTAAGCATCTCTTATTGGACATACCTTAATCCATCTTACATCGTCTACGTATATGAGTACTCAACCAACGTTATTTTGACACGACGAATGTACAAAAACCAACATGATAATGTTACTCGATTACTTTCATAATAACTAAACTACGTTTTATAATTATTTACGATGGTTTTACAAATGACTTATATTTACATTTTAGTTTAAAGTAACATTTTCATAAATTATAACCATAGAGACTAAACTTACTTTTAATAAATAACGACGACTTTATTTCTTTTATGACTAATAAGGAATAACGGTATTTTCTTTATATAACGTTTTCATAGATAAGAACCGAAATAACTAAACACAAAGGATTTTGACGATATATATATATATATATATATATATATATATATATATATATATATATATATATATATATATATATATATATAAAAGATAATTTTACAATGATATCTTATTTTCAAAACCATACATTAAAATATATAAATGGAACCATGCCGAATTTTCCTAAAAATATATATAATATCGTACTAATTAAGAATAAAACCTTCGTACAAGGTCATCTAATGATTCACGAGTCCTCATCCTGAACGTCCGACATGTACACCTTTATTCTATCTATTCCTAGAGTCCATAACAATCAATCCTTCTAAGTTCATTATCTAAACTAGAATAATGCCACACAAGCATCAACAACTTAAATCTTAACATATTTAGATATTATCGATTTAAAATACAATCATAGTAATTAAAGTATTGATATACACATTACGGTCGCGTGTGATTGCGCCGTACATCCGCTACTTGATCTTTACACTACTCGGATACTTTTGCTAAGGTGAGTTCATAGCCTCGCTTTTACTTATTTTTCAACCCCCACGAGGGGAGATGCATGCTATAAACTAGAACATTATTATTGCTTGCCTGATTATCATTATTATTGCTTAAGTTTCCTGCCAAAAGTCCCCTTCATCATGAACGATTAATCACTTGCGAGTGAACGCGAATATTGTGAATAGTACTGAATTAACGACCCCGACTCGCTTATCGGAAATAACCGGGGCGCACCATATTTGATTATCTCTATGTAATTGGCTATTACATCTGGGGCAATTTTATTACTTATACCAGTAATTAGGTGTATGCAGTTAGTTTGGTGTCATGAGCTTAGTGCATAATAATGACTGTTTTCTATGGTAATTGTCTTCGAAGCAATTATCATCTCTAACTTGCGTTCAACCATTTATTAAACATATGAATATCACTCAACATTTTTGTTGATCTTTTTAAGCATGTTTATCTCAGGTACTAACTAGGAAAATCTTGAAGGTGCGGAGTGTACGGAATGGAATGCTGAAAGTGATGTTTTAAATAAAGTTATCATTTCTCAAACTTTAGTTTACCTTTGGTGTAACTTCAAAACATTGAGTTTTTATGAAATGATAACAATCTTTTATTAAAAACGTCTCTTTAGAGTCGTTTTCTATGACTTATGACTGTGATCCTCTAAGTAATACCCCAAGTTAGGGCTGAGCACAAAACCGATCGAACCGAGCCGAACCGGACCGACCATTTTCGGTTCGGTTTCGGTTCTATGTCTTATCGGATGTCGGTTTTCGGTTCGGTTCGGTCCAACCCAAAACCGACCAAACACGCACATAAAGCATGTAAACCGGGCCGAACCGACCGAACCGACACAAAACCGAACCGATTCGGTTCGGTTTCGGTTCATGTTTTTTGTGAAATCGGTTCTCGGGTCGGTTCGGGTCGGTTCCGGACCGTTGCTCAGCCCTACCCCAAGTAGTCTTCCGCTGTCACATTATGATTTTGGGGGTGTTACATGAGTTACCAATTATGACATGTTCTGTTACAAATATTTTTAATAAGGATTTGAAAATTCCACATGTAGGGGATCTTTGAGATTTTGCTAAGTTGGGACATTTTGATATTTTCACTCGATAGGCATGCTTTTAGAAACACTCATTCTTTTATATTTGTATAAATGACTTTTGGTTAAGTTTTTCTTAGTCCTTTTTTATTTAGTTTTGTTTCACTTCATAGATGGAATTTTTATTTTATTTTCAGTTTAGTCATCTATAATATCTTTTATTTGGCTGTTTTGGAAACTCTTGAAATCGAAAGGAAAAAAAAAGTCTTGGTATGACCAAATTCACGCGATTAAAAGGTATTTTTAATATGGACTTATATAATGGCTATTCTGAATTGATTGAACCCGTTGCCAAAATCTTAGTATAATCATTCTATTGAGGTCGTTCCTTGATTTCATTATCTGATAACTTATTTGGTCTAGCTTTATATGTCTTGTCATATATTGTACGAGTGATAGTATGTTATCATGATAATGACCAATAATAGATACACATTAGATCGTAAATGATCCGTTGGATCATCTACCGATTAACCCATGTTAGCTCTGTCAAAAGAAAGGAACCATGATTGTATTAGATGATAAGTAGGCCCAAGCCCGTTTGTGGTTTTATGATTTCTAGGGTTGTCTCTCTATATATACGAGTTTCATTGTCTAACATGGTATCGGAGCGGGTTTGATCCTTAGACCTAGGTTGTTATGTTGAGCCGCCTCCCCTAAGCTACCCGTCAAACCCTAATCATAAATTTTCTTTTTTTTTTTCTTTCGTCTATATCCCACCACAAATATTCCTTGCTGACGTTATTATCTTCGAAGTCGTAGCAGTAGTGAAGCTGCTCTTCATAATTACTACTATTATTCTTCATCTTGGCGAGCGTGCATTCATATTAAACAAAGAAAAGAGTTATCAAGCCGCTCATCATAACAAATATGAGGAAAATGCTTTATCAAGGATTTTAATTTGTTTTGATTTTGTAAGAGAAAAAAAAAATTGTATCAATTCCCGAGGCGACTTTTGTTGGTGTCAAATCCGGTATCAATTCAGAGGCGATTTTCGTTGGTGTCGAATCCAGGGTATCAATTCCCGATCATTGTCTAACAGTTGGGCTAAATCTGAGCATCACCGAATTGACGCTATTTAAGATATATAGTAATTTTATTTTTTACAATGTGTTAAAACTCAGGTTGAGCCAGGAACCATGAAACCGGTTGGGTCATCTTAAGTAGGTTTTGAAAAGAAAACTAGGTTAAACCATGAACCGAAAGCTCGGTCGTGCCGATTAGACAAAGTTTTTTAACACATTGATTTCGTAAGACAATCCAACAAAACAATAATATGTATATCTCCAAAATTTCATAATTACTCGTAAAATGAAAAAAGGGCTTGATACTTATACTATAATAGTATAATATTTGATGCACATATCATAATTATGCATGTACATGTTGTAACTTATGCATTAGTGATATAACATTGTGAGTGTATGTATCAAATAGCTGTGGCTCACGCAAGCACCCCATTTAATCTGGCGAGCACCCCAATAGGTTTGTGGGCCCCCATCCGCATACAATGGCGTAGTTTTTTTTTTTTTTTCTTTTTTCTTTTTTTTTTTAATTGTGTGTGTAGTTTAGTTTAGTTGATGTATATATATATAGTGTATTTAATAGTGTAGTGTTTTTATATAGTATTTATTTTACGTTATGCTTTTTAATTGTGTATTTGTTTCCATTTAATTAAACAATAACAATAAAACATTAGACATTAAAACATTAAACAAGTACAACAACAAATGTTTTCAATATTACAACGAAATCTACTCCACATGAAGATTATTAATGTCATCTATAAGCTCATACAAGATTCCACTACGGTGACATGCGTGATCAATTGGATTTCTTGCCAATTCGGTGATGCCTCCAACGTCTTTATTTTGCATGCAACAAATTGTTTTGAGCCAATAGCATGTTGATCGTTTTATCTTTAGTTTAGCAGTTTGAGCATGCGTTGAAGAAGAGCTTGACCAAAGTACTCTTGTTGAAATATTTCCTTCCACATGAAGTATCGACACCCATAGTCTTTAGTCCACAGGCGTTACATGATGAAACAATTATAAGAAATGTATTCTAAACAAACAAGTTATTGATATATTTACGCAAATAAGCAAACGTTTAATTATTTACCTTTGACAAAGGACATGCATAATACTTCAGACCACAAGTTTTGGGTTGTTTGGATGTTCTTTCAATTATAAATCCACGTCGACAACGACACAAGAAAGGATTTTCTTGTTGCATCTGGCCAAAAGAATTTGTATAATTTGTAAAACCCAAAATCATGTGAGCAGCGTTAAAGACTATTATACCCCAAAATCAGAAAACCGTAAATTAAAGCAAATTTTATAATTACGTTAACAACTTAATGGTCAATGATTTACTTGGAACTTTGAATAATAAAATTTACAATTGACTTATTAAATGTATATAACACATTAAAATGTTGCATGAACTAATTAAATACATGTTTAGAAAATTTAATAAATGAATGTACAAGTTATTATGGTAACTAAAATAAATAGGGCATGATTTGGTCCTGTGATTTCCCTATTGATCGCCAAGAAAACGCCTAAGACCACCATGATTTATGCCAAAATAACTCATCCATATCACCTTTTAATTCCACGATCTCATTCATTTTAAACGCACTAAAACCCTAACTCCCTCATTCCATTGTGACAGCAAAGAAAAAAAAATAATAAATCCCTCCTCCATTCCATTTTTCTGTCGACGCAAGGAACAGCCAAAGGAGGTTCGAAGGTGTGGTGTAAAGGTTGAATTCGTGTGTTGTTTCGAAGGTTGTTTGGCTTTGGTGTCGTGGACTTACTGGCTGCTGCTGTCGTGGTCATTAGAAGCACAAAAGAGTGCTTGGTTCAATTGTTAGATCATTGTTTCTTCACCTTTGTGCCACGCTACAAGGTATCCTCCATGAACTCGTTTTCCCTTTCATCTACTAAACCTGGTCATGAGTTAGAGCCTTCATACGCCTGATTTTATGCCTATAAGAACATGTCACATAATGTATTTAAAACATGCTCATAAAATCATGGTATATATTTAGTTTGGAATATGGTTTTTAGACCATCTTAGCATGCTCCATAAATAGATAAAACGTGGTCGTGTAAATCGTCTTAAAGGGGCTGCATAAAATCATGTAAACGGAATACGATACCTATCGATCATTAGTCCTGTTTTGTTTTCGAATCTGACTCTATGTATACGTTTCGATCGGTTATTATAACCTTGCTCATATGCACGTTCAAAATATGTTAAACTTGGGTAATAAGAATGGAGCATGCATGTTAGTCACGTGGTTAATGTATTGGCTCTTTATTTTGGTGTGAATGGGTATCAATGAGTCCTACATGAAGTCACAATATAGTCTCATGATATATCGGTTTAAATAACCATATATATGCGACCATAGGTAACTGTTTGAAACCATTTTGACCTTCATATTCAACATGCACATAATTCTTTTAAATTGTGCCGAGCTAAAATGGGTCATATAGCGCGTGTACATTTTGGCCATCTATTGTCACCAATAATTATTAAAATGGGTCTCGCATGATTTACGTTGGGTCGTATGAATTTAATATGGGTTATGATATATGTTCGACTAGAATAAACACTAAAAAATGGGTCATATAACTTGTATGTTTAGGGTTTCGACCTACTTACAATGAAATGGGTAATCGATATGGATTAAAGTTTTAAAAGGATTTCGAGTTTGATAAAGGTTAAAGAACTCATTTTGTAAAATTGTGAAACACGAAGGTTGTCTTGTTAATAATGATAAAAAGAATGGACTAAATAGTAAAATGAGTAAACTTTGTAATATTTACACTTTGGATCCTGAAGTTGTGTAATTTGTCATAAATAATCCTTGAAGGATAATAAAACTCATTTTTCGTCATTAACCTAATATGACATTAAATACATTATTTATGGTTAAACCTGCTAATTATGGAAACCTGCCTAAAAATAGAAAATTACCTAAAAATGGAAAGTTACTAAATATGGAAACATGCTAAAAATGGAAAGCCGTCTAAAATGAGTAATCCGATCTTAATAAGCATTATCTAATTCATAGGTCTGGACGGCGGGATTGATTCATCGTGTGACCTTACTTTCTGTTTTGCTTGCTTCGAATAACGTACAGATATTCTGACCTTACCTCTTAAGGTTTCTCATGATTCGTATACATCTTTCGATACTAGCTTGAACTGTTATGCTTTTACTCTGAGCCTTCTTATTAGGGCTTCCCTATGACTTTGCTAAGCTCCCTTTGATATGAACCTCTGATATGAACTTATGATATGAACTTGATTATGAACCTTCTGATTATGAGCCTTTGATATGAACCTCCGATATGAACTTATGATATGGACTTTGATATGAACCCTTATGATACGATATGATTATGCTTTGACCCTTCAGTTTGATACCCGAGCCAAATATGTGTTCCTAGTCATGAAGGTAACATGACCGTGTCATTGATGCACCAATGGCATCACTCCAGTGTGTACGAGTGATGTTGCACACCGTCCCCATTATGTTATATGATTATGAGCTCATTATATGTATATGATTTGGCCACTATGTTTCCGGGGGGGCGTATGGATGCATCCTAGATATGATATGATATGATATGATATGCTATGATATGATATGATTTGATATGATATGATTTATATGGTGAATGATGTCGTGTGCAATACGCGTCTTCACATTCCGGGAGCTAGCTACTCCATTTGTTACTGAGGTCTCCCCTCCTATTATGTATGGTATTCCGAGGTCACCCCTCCGAGTACAATGGTTACTTATGATATGATATGATATGATATGTTCCGGGCTCGTGGTAGATTTCTGACAACCCTTACACTTTTGATATACCTATATTGTACCTTCCGTATTCCCCAACGCACCATAGTCTGTATTAATTGTTAATTACTCAGTACCCTTATATGACTCACTCTACTACCAAGATATAGATACTCCATTACATTGATCTGTCACACTCTCATTCCGTTACTTCAGACTATCGTTTCATTCGTCGCAGGGTTATTATGTGTTTATTGAATTTGATTATGCTATTTCATGACTTATGTGACTACTGATTACCCTGCTACGATATGATTAGTATGCGGTTATCTGATTTCCTGTTGTCATCTGAGGATATGTGATCTCACTGTTATGTGACCCTCTGAATTGTCTGGTGACCATGCTAGCGTGTAATCGATAATTTTGTCTGTTTATTATGTGTACTTCTTTAAGTTAATCTCGTGGACTATGACTATCCATTGTATCCTTATCTGCTTATTGTTGACCTGCCATGTTTACATTTCTGTCTATGCTATGGATTGATTTGGGTAAATGGTTCAACTTATAACGTCTTGTTTGTTAACTTGTTTAATTGCCCTGCTATGTCCCTAGTTCATTTAATTATAATGCTCATCTTGTATTCCCTACCGTTACGTGTGTTGCCATGTTCGAATCTTGTTGAGTACTTCATTGATACGATCATCGGTTATGTTTTCAACTAAGGGTTTTTACCTGTGTGATTGCCATGCTCAATTAATAATTAATTGCTTCCGCTTGCCTTAGATTTCTCTTTGACGTGTATGTCTTATGATTTCCTGATTCTATTGTATGCCATATATATGTTGTGTGAATATGACGTCTGCTATGCTTGTTTATGTTTCAGTACTTGTACGCTTGGTTTGTATGTGCTTGTATATATGTCATTGATGCTTTGCTTTGCTTCGTTCTCCTTGTTATCTGTTCTTTTTGGATATCTGTTGGAATCACTCCTAAACAGTATTTCAAGTATTTATATTTCATATGTAATAGGTAGCTTTATTATGGCCTTTATGTTTGTTTAAGGTCAAGCTTATGTAGAAGGCCCATAAGCTTGATCCAAGCCCAATAAGGAATAGGAAGGAGAGGGGTGTTGCCTAGCTCCTTGCCTATATAAACTATTGTAAACCCTCATTTGAGGGTTGGTTGTTCAAGTTTTTCTCTTTCACATACTCTCTTTGTCTTAACCGTGTTTAGTATTACGTGTGTGTGTGTGATAACTTGTTCATCCGCCTTCATCTATTCTCTTATAAGCTTGTGTTGTAAAACTAGTGACCTAACAGTGGTATCAGAGCCAAATAGTTGATAATAGTGGTATCCGCTGCACAACCTGATAATATTCCTATACCTGATACACCTGCTACAACAACTACTGTTGAAGATGCACCTACACCAATTGATTCCAACACAATTGTTGAACACACCGCTTCCAACAATGATGAACCAGCTGATGATATTACGAATGATGTACCCCACTGCAGATTTTGATCCAAATCGTTCTCAACCCGTTTGCTAATGAGGCTGCGCACGGATGTCGCGGAATCTTCAACAAACCATTTGAATCCTCAAAATATGCACAATGTATACCAACATCAACCCTCTACACATAGATGGACTAAAGACCATCCTCGGCTAACATTATTGGCAACCCGAATCAACCCGATCGTTCACGAGACAACGTCTTCACTCGGATGGTGAACACGCATTTATGCACTCACCGTCCGCCAATCGAACCTAAAACATTAAGGATGCAATGACAAAGACAAGCTGGATTGAATCCATGCAGGAAGAACTCAACCAATTCAAGCGTCTTGAAGTATGGGAGCGGTTGAAAGACCAGCAGTGTCTCGTCATTGGTTTAAAATGGATTTGGAAAACAAATTGGATGTTGAAGGAATGTTATCCGAAACAAGTCACGTCTAGTTGCTAAGGGTTATCGTCGGGAAGAAGGAATAGACTTTGAAGAATCTTTTGCTCGGTTGCTCGTCTTGAGGTCGTTCGGATATTTCGCGTTCGCGGCTCATATGAACATGACGGTCTATCGGATGGATGTCAAAACGGCGTTTCTCAATGGACTACTTAAAAAGCGGTCTATGTCACCAACCGATGGATTCGTTGATCCGAGTTCGAACCATGTCTACAAACCGAACAAAGCTCTATATGGTCTCAAACAAGCCCTCGGGCATGGTACGATAAGCTATCATCTTTCCTCATTGCCAATAATTTCACCAAAGGCTCGGTTGACCCAACTCTTTTATACAATATCACGGGCACACATCTTAATTGTTCAAATTTCGTGGATGACATCATTTTGGATCAACACATAAAAGTTTTCAATCGCTTTTGCAAAACTCATGAAGAAAAATTTTGAAATGTCAATGATGGGTGAACTTACGTTCTTTCTAGGACTGCAAGTTCATCAATCACCCGTGGTATTTTCTTGAGTCGGTCCAAATATGCCCTTGAACTGTTAAACAAATTTGGAATGATTACTGTGATACTTATGCCACACCAATGGCTCATACCAAGAAATTAGATCTTTGATTTACATGGGAAATTGGTTGACCCTACCAAATACCAAGTATTATTGGGTCTCTCATGTATCTAATACTAGCGACACGATATTGTCTTTCTTTGTTTATCTATGCTCCGTTATCGATCGCGACCAAGCGAAACCTACCTCTCGAGGCTAAAAGAATCTCCGATACATCAAGGGAACCATTAATTTGGGATCCGTATCCGAAGGATTCGGTTTTGAACTAATAGCTTTTCGGGCGATCACGTAGGATGCTTAGACTCAAGGAAAAGTACTTGAGAGCTCTACAATTTCTGGTGATAAACGGTGTCTTGGCAATCAAAGAAGCAGGATTGTACATCATTGTCATCAAGCAAGCGAATATGTAGCCATGTCCGCGTGTTGTGCTCAAGTCATTTGGATGAGAACACAACTCAAAGACTATGGTTATGTATTTGACAGAATCGATGTCTTGCGACAATCGGAGTGCCATTGCAATCTCGTGTAACTCGATTCGACTTTTCGAAATCAAAGCACATCGATCTACGCTATCATTTCATCAAGGACCATGTGGAGCAGTGCCGTTGAATTATACTTATGGTCTTGAATACCAATTGGCGGATCGCTCACCAAAGCCTTGCCTCCCGCTAGGTTTAATGAGTTGGTCCACGAATTGGTATGAGGTGTTGACTCAAGAGGAATTGGATGACCTCTTAAAACAGTCTTAAAAACACATCAAACACCAAAACATCTTTTGTAAATAAATTTTCAAAACAAAATACAAAAATATAAAATCGAGATAAAACAACAAAAATATTCTCCCAATCTATATCTCTTTCAACATGGCAAGTACATTTCTTCCGTCAACACTTTTATCTTTCAAAATTCGGTATTTTTCCGATCAAGTGTTGAGGGGAGAAAATAATCCATTAAGCGCTTCAAAACATCGTGTACTTGCATGTTATCACATCTCGGTTGATTCTTTTACAAATGGTGGTAAATTTCTGGTTCATAGACACAAAGCATCAAAAACTTAAAGTTATTTTAAATAAAACTCCTCCACCTAACTTTCACTTCACGGTTATTACAAAACACCTATTATCATCCTCGATAATATTCACTCAAGAAATCCGTGTTTCGATCATCATTTTGTAAGTGTTTACGTGTTTGGATCATGTTTTTGAACAATGGTTTTGAATCTCAAGTAAATCCTACGGCTAAAACATGTTCTCTGGCGTGATTTTGTGTTCTACGCTTATGCGTAAGAACACACAATCAATACGTATGTATTTGGGGTGAAATGATTGTGTCTAAACGTTCATAATACATCAATGATACTTTATTAACCTTCAAAATCCACCCAGATTCACTAATTGATAATTTTGAAAATTAGGGTTTATAAGTCGATTGGGTATTTTCAAATGTGAAGTGTTACGGTCTTAAAGGCTGTTGGGTTATGCTTTTGCATTGTTGAATTGATGATTTCCATAGTCTATAGCCACCCAGAAACACGAATTGGTCATCAATTCGAAACTAGGGTTTAAAGTTCATAAACTTTGGGTGTTTTTGATTCACTGCATAATAAGTGTTAAAACTTGGTCTACATGCTCTCACAACGTCTATGATATACCAGAAAAAGTTTGGTGCTTAATCTATGGCTAGAATCCATACGCGTAGATCTAGGGTTTAGTCTACGCGTATGCAATTCTACGCATAACTGTGTAACATATGTTATTGCCATGATCTGTTGTTAAAACGTATGTATGTGTTAATGTTGATGATTTGATGGATTTATTTCGGGCCTTTGCTACGTAACATTCGTAATCAAGGTGGTTACTAATCACGCATAAGGATCACCTACGCGTAGCTTGTTATCGCGTAAGACTTGTCTTCGCGTAGCTTCTACGCATAAGGTTCTACAATGGACTACGCGTATCTGTGAAGGATATGCGTAAGCGATAAACCCTACGCTTAAGGTCAACTCTTACGGTAGCCTTACAGCGTAAGGTTAATATATGCCTACGCATAAGCTCTATGCATAAGGTCTCCTTTTCCTACGGCGTAACATTTCTTCTGGCGTAAGTTAGATTCTACGCATAAGCCTACGCCTAAGCATATATCATACACGTCTCTACGTATCTTTGCCAAAACTACGCTTAACCCGGATTGACCTTCATGATGAATTGTTACTTGTACAAACTTGCAAATAAACTAATCATATCATCACGAATCCAAAATGTCACTAATAAACTTAAATCGTCCGATATGTTGTGAAGCAATAAGTGATAAAATAAACTTTAAAACTTAAAGTTAACTAACTCATGAAACATTTCACGACATCATTGAATTATTGAACATACAAGTGACTTAGGACTCAGAACAATCATTGACCTTTGTACATTCAATAACTAGACAATAAGACCTTTTGTTGACTAACATTATGTCTTTCGATATGTTGGTTCTTTTGGCTAATGTTATTTCGAGATCACGACATGGTGAACAAATTAATGTGGATGCACCAAGTTCTCTCCATTGTCGATATCTATCCTCATGGCTATCCAATGAAGATAGGAAAGAATAACCTCCGTGTTGACTTTGACACCCTCATTTGCTCGAATCTTCATGTCTTATTGCTATTGATATTACGAGGACTCATCCGTATCGAACATGCTTACTCACTCTGCAACCATTCACGAGATCTACATCCAGCAGTTCGGAACACTATGGAAAGGGTCAAAGGAAGGATCACGCGATGACTCGAACCACAAACAAGTCACTATTACACTGCGAGACTTAAGGCTCGCTTCTCCTTATTCTGAAGTCAATCAACCAAACTTTATGCCACACTGTGAAGAGTTAACTCTCCAATTCTTAATCAATATCGGTTATGATGAGGCTACGAGGAGTAATCACCAAGCACTCTCACGTAGAGCTTAAGAGTATTCCTCAACCATGGAGAACACTCTACATGATCATAACCAAGTCTATTTACGGTCGTGACAATGACTATGAGCATCCTAAGCTCATAGAACCGCAAATATTTTGGGCATTCGTCAACATGAAACACATCGCTATTGAAGCTCGATTTGGGATGACATGATGTCATTTCTCAACAAACTTGGCTCAAAGATTCCCTACATCGGATATACTAAGCTGCTGATACTGAGAGCACTTGGACTTCATCCCGATATTCCCAAGAGGCTCAATGATCCCGACAATCACGACATGTTGTGGAACCTATTCTCTGTCGAGAATCAAGGAAACGTCCACAAAGAAACAAGGTCTTGTCTTTGATTTCCTTCTAGCGAAGATGTCGAAAGCTCGAAGCGTACAAAGAGATATCTGGAAGCGATTAGGCAAGGCAAAGTTGGTCATCTTGACGAAAAATCTTCGGTACACCTGTCGGAGAACCGAAGAGGAAGTGCGAGGAAGCACAACAAGTTCATGAGTCAAAGGAAGGTTCCTAAAAGGAAAGCTCCTTCTAAAAGGATTGTTCCGTAAAGGAAGCGAACCTATTCCCACACTTGAACCACAAAGACAACTTAGGGATGAGAGCTCGAAGATCTTGAGGCAGGATGAAGAGGTTCATTTCTGCAAGCGCCACCCGAAACACCGCCTCGGTGACAAAACCTCCAAGTCCTCCATTTGTCCAAGAAAAGGGAAGACTCCGACTATTGTACCTTATGATGAGAGCTACGAAGAAGAAGAAGAAGACTAATTGGACAAATCATACAAGAAAAAGTTTCTACGTCCGACACATTCAAAAGGCATGAATTTGCTAAAGAACAAATGGGTGGCCGGAGGATCAAGTGGTCTTGCCTACTCCTCTCCGGATCGATGCGGTTAATCAACCCGATAAGGGATCTGGTGCCACCACTCTTCTGCAACAACAACCGCTTTGTTGAAGACACCATTGTGTATGATTTTGAAAAGCAGAGGCGGAGCGAGAAAAGTCTAAAGATGGCGAGGATGATTATACTAAGTTTCTTCTAGGCAGTCCAACACACTCAAAGGAGAAAACCTCGGAAACTCCTAAGGACATGAAGTCTCCTCATGTCTCCTCATCATCAGACTCTTCATCTCATTCATCACCACCACCATCAACAAAGTCAACGGATCATCATCCAAATCGGTGAAGAAACCACCTAAATCTTGGATTTCTCGGACTCATCAAAAGATTGTGAAAACTGTCCAACAAGTAAGAAGAAGGACATTACTTACGAAAAATGAATTGGTTTCTTGACCAAATTCGATTACTTAAATGATGAGAAAGACAAGATGGAGAAAGAAAGGAATTTGTTCGAAGTTCATGAAGAGTCATCGAAAGAGGCTGAGCGAAATGATCGAAGGTTACACTAACAAGTACCTTGAGGATATCGTTCCAAAAGTCCAAAAGGAACTGGAAAAGACACAAGAGATCATACCCACAAGTTTCTTCGACCCTTGTCCCGGTGTGACAAGAGAAGTATTTTCTAGACAACTCATCCTAACATCGTTGCATTGGTTAAACATACAATGGCAAAGAAGGCGATCTCTACGAATACGAAAGTTAATCGCTAAACTTGTGATGCAAATGTCAAAGAGATGCGGGCGTTTACTTCGGATGAAGCTAAATTTTTGAAATTCTACTTGACTATCAACTCGGATCATCATGCAAGGAGTCACCGATCAATCCAAACGACCAGAGATGGCGATGATAAGGATAAGGACTCGCACCTAAGCGTCGAGCGATGCGGTCAATCTACATCTATGCCACCTCCTCTACATCGGACTTCTTCTCAACAAAGCCTCCTCCACCTCGGTCTTCTCTTGATAAACCTCGGGGCGATTCGAGTTACCACCTGACTCGAAAACCGATGATCACTTTGAGTATACGGGTGGTGACGATGAAGAGGTCCTCGAGCCCCGACAACAACCCAACTCACCCAAACAAGTGCGAAACCGACTTCATCATCAAAGCCTTCCAAAAGAAGAAACATACGACTCGGCCGAGTCATATCATGGCTAGATGACGATAAAACCGAAGAGTTTGAATGGTTCTCCACACTTGTCAATCAAACTCCTACGAAGAAGGTCAAGAATTGGTGAGCGGTAGTACCTTGGAGCATGCAAAAATCTTGCAAGAAAGATTCCGTGTGAAGAAGATGGCGAAATCAAGTTGAGCGCATCAAGAATGACGCATTCCTTCTCTTGAAAAACAGCTCGGAAAGTGCAATCGAGGTTGAATATCACCTTGAAAACATTGCTCGAGCCATGTCTAACAACATGGATTGGCTCGACCCGAAGCAAACATCGACTTCACTAAGCGGAACAACCCTCCATATTACATCGATGGACCAAACCTCTACCAACAATCGGCCAACCGGATGAACCAAGATTCCCTTGATATTTCTTCAACAAACACCTAGAATTTCTTATCCATGGTGGCGATGGTTCACGAAAATACTACATCATTGACTCTTCCATTCCAGTGACAATTTACTCAAAATGCATAGCTATCGAGGCGTGCAACTCACTTGTTTTCGACAATGTGCAAGCATATGACCAAGATGCATTGTATGGGATTCACCATTGGCTGACGAACGAAGAATCTACTCTGAGCTGCTGGTTGAAGTCTCAACATGAAGTGTATTGCTCAAAGGACATCGTGGCCATCAAACACATTGATCTCAAGTCTAAGTAGGACTACACATTCTTGAAGAATATCATAGTCAAACGACAAGATGAGCAGGACTATGAATTCTCGAGGGTGACTTTGAGAACTTGTCCTCAACGACATCGAAGACTTGTACCTTGCCAAAGTACGGTCGTATGAGACAATTCTCGTTGAAGTTCAACGTGAATTTATCAAGTCGGTTCTCATCTTCATTAGGCGCATTGTGATCAAAGAAGCGTGTCGAAGATATCCGGATGGTTGTTGAATCATATTAGAAGCGTGTAAACTTCACTCCACCACGACTTGATCTTCCGACATCAACCGGCTCAAACAACTTACGCTCATCGACAAACCTTTCGGCATTGTTTACCGCGGTGAACTTCGCAGAAGCGCTTAATGGCGTGTAGTGAGCTCCACAAATTCGGGGATCATACCTTGAAGATGGTTAGTGATGTGCTTCCACGAGGTTTTAAATTTGTAACAAGAATTACCGGTTAACTAGGAACACATTCGGGCAAGTATACCCTAGTCAAGTTGTAGTATAGTATATGGTAAATCAAGGTCGTCCCAAGAGACTTGGTTGCACTACAAGTGTCGTTTGTTTGTTTAAGCAAGTAACAAGTAACAAGTTGATGGTTATGATTGTCACGGATCAAACCAACAAGAAAAGCATTATAAGAACAAGTAACAAGTTGATGGTTATGATTGTCACGGATCAAACCAACAAGAAAAGCAATATAAGATCAAGCAAGTATCAAGACATTCATCATTATTCCAATCAAACACAAAATCTCAATAATCATGTCAATAACAAACATCTTTAAATAGAAAAGTAACAAGGTTTACCCAAAGTATGAATTACAATAGGCAAAGATGAAGGATTATAGCACTCCTTCAAGCCTCCAATCAACTACAATAGTTCTACCAAGGGAAAATGATGTCCAAGCGCCGACAACCCTTGAGCACACTACAATTTGGCGAGAGGTTTGTGGTCTTTTGGGAAGATAAGTTGGTGTAATTGGTGGAAATTCGTCCTTAAGGGTGGAGGCTTGAATTTCACACAAGTTGGGATAGGATAGTTGGTGGAAATTAGTCCCCAAGGGTGGGCTTGAATTTCACACCTTTGGGAAGGTAAGTTGAGAGAGGGATGTTGTTTTAGGTGGAAATTCGTCCTTAAGGGTGGAGGATCGAATTTCACACCTAGAGATGGAGTGGTGGATGAAAGGGATGAGAAAGATGGAGAAGGGATGATGAAATGAGGTGCCAAATGGGTTCTATTTATACTACTACCAAGGCCTAGGGTATTCAATGCATTTCTTGGAGGCCAAGGAGCTTGGAAGGGACTAGAAACCATGTAGGAAGGGACTAGAATCATTTGGAACACGTTTGGAATCTTAGCAATGAAGAAATGGCTGAAACAGGCCCTCCAACCGAATCCGGTTGAGCTCCAACCGAATCGGTTGGTCTTTGACGACTCTCCAACCGAATCGGTTACGGGTCTCGACCGATCGGTTGGAGCAAAATCACAAAAGTCATAAACGCAAAGTTGTAGATCTTTCTCTTATCTTTCCGTGGCATGACGGGGTCAAGCGGAGTCCGTATGCCAAAGTTATGGCCAAAATGGTGAAGGTGTGTCGGGAACAACGAGTCTTCCAATATGTCTTCGTTTAGCTTCTTTTCTTCATTTCTTTCTCGTTTTCCTTCTTGAACTTTATTCTTAAGTCTTTGGACCACTAACTTGATGACTTTATCTTCTCGAATATACTCCACAAGTCTTTCTTTGGTGAGAATTCTTAGTATATGGAGAAATCTTAGTATTTTACTTCTTTTCCGTCTTTTCTCCACTTTCTGTGCTTGGCTACAAATGAACTAGCAAACGCACTTTGATACGATTAAGCATTAAAAGCATATGATTATAACCAAATAACATACATAAAAGCACGGATAACGCTACTAAAAACATGCACAATTTGGCGTTATCAAATTCCCCACACTTAAACTTTGCTTGCCCTCAGCAAATCTAAGAAAAAAACTACAAACCGAAATGACAAAATGAAAAGAAAATTAAAAATCGAAATATTTTTGGCTTTTTTTTTTTTTTTTTTTTTTTAATAACAAACCTAAAAATAAGCGAAAAATGAGCGCAAACTCCCCCACACTTAAGGTTTTGCTTGCCCTCAAGCAAATCTAGAAATAAAGAAAATAAATCCCACATGGTGCATGAAATATGATTAGAAAAATGTGATGCAAATCTACCAAGTACAAGTACGAGATAAGATTCATCGTTTTAAGCTTTATGAGGTGAAAAATCGAGATGTTTGACAATACCTCATGGATTCTCTCGCTTGATAACATGGCTAAGCACCTCACGAAAAAGAACGGATGTATAATTCACTCAACACTCATTTTATTTAGTGATGGATAGTATTAAGGAATAGTACACTCATATTGCTCAGTCATGATTTAAATATTACCATAGGCTTGTACAAGAAACAAAACTCCACCGACGTGGCGTAAGCACCAAGTGTAAACATCTAAAGAGGGCTTTTATTCGGGTTATAATGATAGGCTTAGGGTGAATAAAGGGTATGGATAAGGCATGGGAATATTTATGAAATTGGTGTTAAAAGAAAAAATAAAGTCAAGTCTAAGTCCCATTGTTGCTAGTCACCAAATAATCAGCGAACCCGAAAATGATTATAGTTACAAGCTTCTCTTCACATATCGATCACCAAATAGAATATATATCACGTCTTAGCACATTGGCTAATCGATAACTCAAACATACTTCATCTTCCTTCATCTACATAATAATATAGCACATTGTCATCACATATATATTTTTTTTTTTTTTTTCGATGACTTATTCTTTTTCTTTCACTTTTTTTTTTATACTTTTTTTTTTCAACACTTCTTCTTCATACATCACATCTCCCCCACACTTCGTATAAGCATCACCACAAAAATACAAATAAGAAGGTGCACTCTTCGTCTTTGTCGGAATGGCACACACGAATGGCAAAGTGTGGCTAACTCATAATCATAAAAAAACAATCCAATCATACCAAGCAACTAGCAACCAACCATTTAGACATTGACAAGGGGTAGGCTAAGGTTTAAAGTGTAAAATATTTTTGTATTTTTCTGGATTTTAACAAAAAGAAAGGGATGGCTCGGAGGGTGTACTAAGGGTATCTAGCGCTAAAGATGAGCGCTAACAAATGGGTCCATATAAGGGTGGTTAACTAACCGATGTGGTTAGCTAATGTATCATTGGATGTAAACGGAAGGCCATTTGGTTTATATATTCCTAAGGTTGCCTCTTTATCACACGAATGCACTTATATCACACGAATGTGATCTTACTGCGGTCTGGTAATGATTTGCAAGTACAAGTTCTAGAATAAATAAAATCACCGGCACACTCATAGCAAAAAGATCCAAGCATAAAAGATGTATGCTAATAAGAAATAGGCTAAAATCCTCACAATTTAGTGGAAAGGGATATAAACTGTGCTAGCAAATGTCATCGATCCCAGAATGGATTGCAATATTAATCGGGACACATCTCAAGTTTTTCAAAAATTACCGATTTCACCGTGGGTTGATCCAATTATTCTAATATATTAACCTATCTGGCGTGAAAACAACTAGATCACAAGGCAAACAAGTTCACAAAATTTTAAAAATTGGCCCAAAAATTTGGAAATTAAAAGCGGTTTAAGCTTTTCACAATAATATTTTCCCCACACTTAAGTTAAGCACACAAAGAAAAATAACAATCTAGTTACGACTTCTTTTTTTTTTTTTTCTTTTTTCTAATTTTCTTTCTTTCTTTTTTTTTAAAAACCAACATGACTTATTCTTGTCCCACGAGTTCTCGGTAGCTCCATTGAAACGCACAAAGAAGCGGAGAAGCAGGTCAGCGCGAAGCATATTAAAAACCAAACTTCTTTAGGGAATCAGGGAGACCCGCCTTATACCTCTCACACAGTTTGTTTACAATGGGTGAGCCTTACTTTCGAGGTACTAAACAAATCAATTTATTAAAATAATTTACCCAACAAACCAACAAAGGAAAAATAACAAAGAAACAAAATAAAGCAATTGTGCAAAATAAACTATGAAGCATGTAAGATAGGGAAAAATAAAACTATAAGTTTAAGAGAAACGAAACCTCTTGGGCTAAACATCACGATCGAACTCCAAATGATAAGATGCTAAGCAAACGCTAGCATAAGCGTGTGAGATCAATCGATTTCTCATCCAAACATGTCCAATACCAAATATAACGTCTCCAACAATCCAATCAATCCTTCCTCCAAGAGCTTATTCAATCTGCAAAAATAATCTAAACTACAAAACGCGTAAAATTCTAAAACTCACTTTCGTAGGCATCACGGTTGCATTTAGCGCATGCAACAAGCCTTTAAACCCCTCGGTGGCCCGAGTGGACGAGTTATAGTCTCGTGAGGGTTTCCAGTGAACATACCCACAAAGTTCAAAACATTTTTATTTTAAAACACATGTACTTATTTATTCACAATGTACTAAAAATAACAAAATTAAAATGGAAAAATGACAAATAAAAGAAATGAAACTCTTGCAAAAACAAAAAGACATTTAAACAGATTTAATCTAAACACAAACACACAAAAACAAAAAAATGGCGATTTTTTTTTTTTTTTTAACAATTAGTCAACCGAATCGGTTACGGGTGTGACCGATCGGTTGGAATGAACCAAAGCTGTGACCAATCCTTCCAACCGAACCGGTTCATGGGTTGCGACCGATCGGTCGGAGGAAATTTTCTAAATTTATTTTATTTTATTTTTTTATTTTTTTTTATTTTTTTTTTTTTTAAAACAAGTTTTATTTCAAAACTTTTATTGATAAAATGAAACAAGGACACAAAGGTTACGAACAAAAATAAACACAACTAAACCAAACACATAAACACATAAACTAGAAGATGACCAAAAACATAACACGACACTTAAAACAAATTAACGCACGATCACGGAAAAATGACAATCACATAGATGCAAGCACACAATTAGCCACGTAAAACAAATCAAACAAGATAGTCTTATTCAAAGTGTCTGAAACTAATATAAACAAAAATAACAAAAACAAATAACATAGAGACATGCAAGAGATCATATAACATATAAAACATAGAACACAAGAAACAAGAAACACACAAAATGATTTTTTTTTTTTTTTTTAACAGAACACACAACCGGATCCGGTTACGGGTAGTGACCGATCGGTTGTAGTGGTTTATTAAATCTGAGGCTTCCAACCGATCCGGTTGGGTGCCAACCGATTCGGTTGGTTGATTACAGGTGGTTTTGGTGGTTTTTCGAGCGATTTTAGCACACTTCATTAGCAAACATCAAGAGCAATCAAATAAGAGCAACGAAACAATTATTCATGAGCAAAGGCAATTATATCATTCGAACAAACTAGAAAGCAAGCAATTCAATTCAAGCAAACAATTCAACAAACAAGCAAACACAAGAATACAAACGCAAGTTCCCCGGCAGCGGCGCCAAAAACTTGATGTGCTTCCACGAGGTTTTAAATTTGTAACAAGAATTACCGGTTAACTAGGAACACATTCGGGCAAGTATACCCTAGTCAAGTTGTAGTATAGTATATGGTAAATCAAGGTCGTCCCAAGAGACTTGGTTGCACTACAAGTGTCGTTTGTTTGTTTAAGCAAGTAACAAGTAACAAGTTGATGGTTATGATTGTCACGGATCAAACCAACAAGAAAAGCATTATAAGAACAAGTAACAAGTTGATGGTTATGATTGTCACGGATCAAACCAACAAGAAAAGCAATATAAGATCAAGCAAGTATCAAGACATTCATCATTATTCCAATCAAACACAAAATCTCAATAATCATATCAATAACAAACATCTTTAAATAGAAAAGTAACAAGGTTTACCCAAAGTATGAATTACAATAGGCAAAGATGAAGGATTATAGCACTCCTTGAGCCTCCAATCAACTACAATAGTTCTACCAAGCGGAAAATGATGTCCAAACGCCTTGACAACCCTTGAGCACACTACACAATTTGGCGGAGGTTTGTGGTCTTTTGGGAAGATAAGTTGGTGTAATTGGTGGAAATTCGTCCTTAAGGGTGGAGGCTTGAATTTCACACAAGTTGGGATAGGATAGTTGGTGGAAATTCGTCCTTAAGGGTGGAGGCTTGAATTTCACACCTTTGGGGAAGGTAAGTTGAGAGAGGGATGTTGTTTTAGGTGGAAATTCGTCCTTAAGGGTGGAGGATCGAATTTCACACCTAGAGATGGAGTGGTGGATGAAAGGGATGAGAAAGATGGAGAAGGGATGATGAAATGAGGTGCCAAATGGGTTCTATTTATACTACTACCAAGGCCTAGGGTATTCAATGCATTTCTTGGAGGCCAAGGAGCTTGGAAGGGACTAGAAACCATGTAGGAAGGGACTAGAATCATTTGGAACACGTTTGGAATCTTAGCAATGAAGAAATGGCTGAAACAGGCCCTCCAACCGAATCCGGTTGAGCTCCAACCGAATCGGTTGGTCTTCTTGACAGCTCTCCAACCGAATCGGTTACGGGTCTCGACCGATCGGTTGGAGCAAAATCACAAAAAGTCATAAACTGCAAAGTTGTAGATCTTTCTCTTATCTTTCCGTGGTCGTGACGGGGTCAAACGGAGTCCGTATGCCAAAGTTATGGCCAAAATGGTGAAGGTGTGTCGAGAACAACGAGTCTTCAATATGTCTTCGTTTTAGCTTCTTTTCTTCATTTCTTTCGTTTTCCTTCTTGAACTTTATTCTTAAGTCTTTGGACCACTAACTTGATGACTTTATCTTCTCGAATATACTCCACAAGTCTTTCTTTGGTCGGAATTCTTCGTATATGGAGAAATCTTCGTATTTTACTTCTTTTTCCGTCTTTTCTCCACTTTCCTGTGCTTGGCTACAAATGAACTAGCAAACGCACTTTGATACGATTAAGCATTAAAGCATATGATTATAACCAAATAACATACATAAAAGCACGGATAACGCTACTAAAACATGCACAATTTGAGCGTTATCGGTTAGGGATGGATTGGTGTGCAGTTGAAGGATATACGCTGAAGGTTGGGAATCCTAAGCGTTGGAACTCTCGGGAAAGGAGGGATGTGAGGCGTATCATCACCATGATTGATGAACGGTTGTTCGAAGGGATCGATTCGACGTTTGGAGAGCTATGTTGGTGGTCGACCAGATTAACATCACCGGCTTTCAACGCCCATGTGGCTCACAGGAACATCACCGCACTTCTGGTACCCCTTGAATTGTTTCCTTCATATGATTTTGGATGAATGTTTATATATGTGAATGGCTTGTGCACACATAACGAGTGTACAACCGTAATGGTCAAGAAAGGACCACGTAGTGCGCCTCGGTGCCACAATCCTTATAAAAGGGCGAAGCTTCTTATTTTTGAGTAAAACCTATCAAACCTTTCATTTTCAAGGTTTTGCTCAAAAGACAAGTACTTCCCATATGATTTTCAAAACCTCAACCGTTTATATCACTAATTGAGGGAGTATTTAAATTAAAACTTTGTTCACAAATTGTTCACAGTGGTCACTCTTCCCATGACACTCAAAATGGTCATATTTATTCTCAACCGTTCAAAAATAACATTTTTATATGCCATTTTGAGGGGAGAAAAATTGTGTGATAAGAAATATGTTGTCTTTGAATGCAAATGAATCCGTGTACCTCGGACTTAACCAACGAATTGGCGGTACTAAACTGTTTGTAACTCGAAAAGACTTGTCCGGACGGGTAATAATTTCAAGCTAGTTCGCTAGTGAAGTAAGCGTGTCTCATGAAAGGACTTGTCGAGTAGAAAGTACCATTCGAGAAACTTTTGATAGACATGAACTCGGCGGGTTTGATAACCTTACAAGGTTTGTCTACACCTTCAAGATAGTTATTAGAGCTAGTTGTCACCTAAAAGGCGACAATTTATCTCTTTAACTATTCAACGTAACCGTGTCTCGGGAGAATGTCTATCTTGATGAATCAATTCAAAAGTGCGCGCTATTTCCTCCTTGTGCATTTAACCATTAAAACTATTAAGCACATGTGGAGGGAGTATTTATGCAAAACTTCATCTCTCATCGTGGTTCAAACATGTTTTCATTAACAAACCCTTTGAGAGAGATTTTAAGTGCGAGTGGTGTTAATGGCAAACATAGGTTAGTCATGGAGCTATAAGGTGACTAAGGTTAGGAATAACGTCCTATGATCCATGAGATGGGAGGGATCTACCCAAGGACACTACCATTAGTTAGTGTTAGAAGTCCTTAGGAATGATTGTAAAAGGAGAAATGAGAATCGGAGAAAGAAGGAGTTGAAGAATCAAAAGAAATGTAAAGAAAGGGTGAAAAGAAATAGCCTCCTCAGTTATTCAACTTAGGGCGGAACAGGGTTCAATTCATATACTCTTGGTTGTCACTTAGTGACACCGGTATTGAAGATTAAAAGTCGTCATGGACCCGATGGCGCATGCACTAAACCTTCTTAGCCACTCAAGTTTTTCTCAACGAAGCTTGTTTCATTCTCACGGGAACCCTACATAAACTATTGGCTTCTCTTAGAGATCGTTGGTATTGAAGAAGGAGACCCTCTCCTAGTCTCCGCTCGGAAAACCAAAAGCGCCTTTGTTGAGTCTAGAGCCACGTGATTCATCAAAAGATCTCTTAGGTACACTTGACATTTAATCACTTGATGATCAACAAATAAGATCATCGATGGTTCATATCGAGTCCTTCACGAGATCTTAGCAATACATCGAGAACATTTATGAGAGGTTCACATCCGTGATCCTCGGTGATTGAATGGAAACTCCGCCGGGGTCAACATCAAACGACCGACAGCGGTCGCTTTGGTAACTCCCGTGGATTACGCGGAGTGTGTCTCAAACGGTCTGATCGTGGTGATGCTTGATTGTACCTCGGTGACTCATCTCGAATCTGTAGATGTACTTGGTACATCGCGTTATCTCACTGTGGGACTCCGGTTCGAGAACGGCCTTTGTGAGAATTAGAGTTGTGTTTTCACACTATCTTTGTAAACACTCTCGAAGTTCAAACTTGTAAGTCTGGAAACCGCTTATTACTAACCGTTTGAAATGTTTTCTTATGGAAGCTCGGAGCGGGATGATCGTCTTGACTCTTCTCATGCTCACGCCAACATCATCACTAATGGAAGTTCTATTCATATGCAACACAACAATCGAATGACTCTTCATCAATCAAAGAATCTACAAAGTCAAGACTTACAGAACTTCATCACTATTGAATTCCAACGCCATAGGCGTGTGAGCATGTTGAAGAATGACATGGAACCTTTGGAGGCGTGAAAGCGGACACGAGGCAAACCGATGCGAGACAACAACATACTATCACTTTCACCACAAAGAAAAATGTTCAAAGAACAAAGTTAAAGATGACGTCAAAGCGTAACTGTTCAAAGTTAACGATCTCTCTACACTGGGAGATTGTTCGAATCAAGACAATTCCTCTCACAAGAAAGGAGAATGTCGGAAGGCGTCATGACTACTATTACATCAACGCCTTCACCGTTTACATTCATATATACTTGAGGGGAGATTGTTGGAATCACTCCTAAACAATATTTCAAGTATTTATATTTCATATGTAATAGGTAGCTTTATTATGGCCTTTATGTTTGTTTAAGGTCAAGCTTATGTAGAAGGCCCATAAGCTTGATCCAAGCCCAATAAGGAATAGGGAAGGAGAGGGAGTGTTGCCCTAGCTCCTTGCCTATATAAACTATTGTAAACCCTCATTTGAGGGTTGGTTGTTCAAGTTTTTCTCTTTCACATACTCTCTTTGTCTTAACCGTGTTTAGTATTACGTGTGTGTGTGTGATAACTTGTTCATCCGCCTTCATCTATTCTCTTATAAGCTTGTGTTGTAAAACTAGTGACCTAACAATATCTGTATAATTGTGTTCTGCAAGATCCTCTTTGAATCATTGATTCCTTTCCGTTGCGACCTTGTTATCACTTTCCTTATTTCATTTGCATCTCTGATTTTGTTTAGCTTTCGTTTTGTATATCATTCACTTGGGCTTTTTAAGCTCACCGCATTTCTTTTCTGCGGCGGGTTTTAGGTTTGAAGATGGGCTTTGATCGGTGAGAGTTGGATTATCGAGTGGACCAACCCTAGTTACCTTATTATTTTGGACTTACTTTGAAGAGTTTTGTTTTGATATTTCATTTCATTTTGGATATTGTATTTTCTTCGTCGATCAATTGTTTATATGATTTGATACTTTATTTTTAAGGTTTCCGTTTGAAAATATTTTATTTGTATGTTATGATATGACACCAGAATGTGACACTTCTACCCTTGTCGGGTTGGGGTGTCACAATTATGGTATCAGAGATAAGGTTCCGTCTTGTTGACCTTAGGATTGACACGTGAGGACTTGGGTAGACATTAGGCTTCCGTGCATTTCGATCTCTTATGATTCTTTTGATTTTCGATTCGATTTGACTTGATATTCTTTTGTCTTCACTAATTTGACCTTCTCCTTTTCGCATTTGATTATGTTTGTTTTATCCTCGCGCATTCGTATGTCGACCATTAGATGGATATTTCTCGTGAGCCGAAGATGATGGTGCCGACCGCATTGCCGCATGATCCCTCATTTGGAGAGTGCGTGAAGCGAAGCTACACCATGCCGTCCTGGGAGACATCATGATCTTCTTTGGAGGAAGCTGGACGGATCAACCAAAGACGCAAAAGACGGAGAAAAGATTCAATCGGTGGCTGAGAAGGTTCATCTACTTCATATGATTTGGGCGCGACTTGTGTTACTCCGATTCGTTTGTCATGCGTTTTGAGGCGGTTTGATATTTTGTTAAGTGATTTTGATCAGTATTGCTTCTCCTTGATTCGTTCAGAACTCGGTTTGAATCGTGAAGTTTATGATTTCACATTCTGGTATTATCCCAGCTTTATCTTGGATCGTCAGTAATGAGTCATGAGGAACCGTTTTGTGCAAGTTGGTAGCCTTCCTTCTTTGTGTTATGGTAAATGGTTTGATGTATTATATGCTGCATGCATGTGTATCTGGTCTGCTTTGGTATGTTATTTACTATCTGTATGTTATCTGTTTTGTTATTGGTTATGTGGTTTGTCATGACTTAGGACATAATATGATGACAATAAGGACTTGTTATGTGATGCAAGTATTATGACGCCTGATCAAAGTAATAATACCGAGATCATATTATTTGAACTTATTGAAGTCATATGACGTCTTGGGAAATGCCTGGGGTTGGTACGTGAATGGACTAGGGCTCATATCCATTACTTGTCACCCCTCATGTTCGTTTGGAATTCTGTACCTCCTTGTGAGATTCTCACCGACATCTGTTACGTATAAGTTTTGTACGCTTTGGACCTGAAATTGTTTGATCTGTGCGAACCTATGGATTGCAACGTCTGACTTAAAACTCGTACGTCTCTGCGTACCTCTGCGACTTCAATTTTCGAGGATGAAAATTTTCTTTTAGAGGGGAAGAATTGTAAAACCCAAAAATCTGTGAACGCGTTAAAAGACTATTATACCCCTAAATCAGAAAACCGTAAATTAAATCAAATTTGATAATTACGTTAACAACTTAATGGTCAATGATTTACTTGGAACTTTGAATAATAAAATTTACAATTGACTTATTAAATGTATATAACACATTAAAATGTTGCATGAACTAATTAAATACATGTTTAGAAAATTTAATAAATGAATGTACAAGTTATTATGGTAACTAAAACAAAAGGGCATGATTTGGTCATGTGATTTCCTATTGATCGCCAAGAAAACGCCTAAGACCACCATGATTTATGCCAAAAATAACTCATCCATATCACCTTTTTAATTCCACGTATCTCATTCATTTTAAACACACTAAAACCCTAACTCCCTCATTCCATTGTGACAAAGAAAAAAATAATAATAAATCCTCCTCCATTCCATTTTTCGTCGGCGCAAGGAACGACAAAGAAGGTTCGAAGGTGTGGTGTAAAGGTTGAATTCGTGTGTTGTTTCGAAGGTTGTTTGGCTTTGGTGTCGTGGACTTACTGGCTGCTGCTGTCGTGGTCATTAGAAGCACAAAGAGTGCTTGGTTCAATTGTTAGATCATTGTTTCTTCACCTTTGTGTCACGCTACAAGGTATCCTCCATGAACTCGTTTTCCCTTTCATCTCTGAACACGGTCATGAGTTAGAGCCTTCATACGCTTTGATTTTATGCCTATAAGAACATGTCACATAATGTATTTAAAACATGCTCATAAAATCATGGTATATATTTAGTTTGGAATATGGTTTTTAGACCATCTTATCATGCTCCATAAATAGATAAAACGTGGTCATGTAAATCGTCTTAAAGGGGCTGCATAAAATCATGTAAACGGAATACTATACCTATCGATCATTAGTCCTGTTTTGTTTTCGAATCTGACTCTATGTATACATTTCGATCTGGTTATTATAACCTTCTCATATGCACATTCAAAATATGTTAAACTTGGGTAATAAGAATGGAGCATGCATGTTAATCACGTGGTTAATGTATTGGCTCCTTATTTTGGTGTGAATGGGTATCAATGGAGTCCTACATGAAGTCACAATATAGTCTCATGATATATCGGTTTTAAATAGCCATATATGCGACCATAGGTGTCTGTTTTGAAACCATTTTGACCTTCATATTCAACATGCACATAATTCTTTTAAATTGTGCCGAGCTAAAATGGGTCATATAAGCGTGTACATTTGGCCATCTATTGTCACCAATAATTATTAAAATGGGTCTCGCATGATTTCGTTGGGTCGTATGAATTTAATATGGGTTATGATATATGTTCGACTAGAATAAACACTAAAAATGGGTCATATAACTTGTATGTTTAGGGTTTCGACCTACTTATAATGAAATGGGTGTCGATATGGATTAAAGTTTTAAAAGGATTTGAGTTTGATAAAGGTTAAAGAACTCATTTTGTAAAATTGTGAAATCTGAAGGTTGTCTTGTTAATAATGATAAAAAGAATGGACTAAATAGTAAAATGAGTAAACTTTGTAATATTTACACTTTGGATCCAGAACTTGTGTAATTTGTCATAAATAATCCTTGAAGGATAATAAAACTCATTTTTCGTCATTAACCTAATATGACATTAAATACATTATTTATGGTTAAACCTGCTAATTATGGAAACCTGCCTAAAAATAGAAAATTACCTAAAAATGGAAAGTTACTAAATATGGAAACCTGCTAAAAATGGAAAGCCGTCTAAAATGAGTAATCCGATTTTAATAAGCATTATCTAATTCATAGGTCTGGACGGCGGGATTGATTCATCGTGTGACCTTACTTTCTGTTTTGCTTGCTTCGAATAAGATACAGATATTCTGACCTTACCTCTTAAGGTTTCTCATGATTTGTATACATCTTTCGATACTAGCTTGAGCGGTTATGCTTTTACTACGAGCCTTCTTATTAGGGCTTCCTATGACTTTGCTAAGCTCCCTTTGATATGAACCTCGATATGAACTTATGATATGAACTTGATTATGAACCTTCGATTATGAGCCTTTGATATGAACCTCCGATATGAACTTATGATATGGACTTTGATATGAACCCTTATGATACGATATGATTATGCTTTGACCCTTGGTTTGATACAGGAGCCAAATATGTGTTCCTAGTCATGAAGGTAACATGACCGTGTCATTGATGCACCAATGGCATCACTCCGGTGTGTCTGAGTGATGTTGCACACAAATCCCATTATGTTATATGATTATGAGCTCATTATATGTATATGATTTGGCCACTATGTTTCCGGGGCGTATGGATGCATCCTAGATATGATATGATATGATATGCTATGATATGATATGATTTATATGGTGAATGATGTCGTATGCAATACTGCGTCTTCACATTCCGGAGCTAGCTACTCCATTTATTCTTGAGGTCTCCCCCTATTATGTATGGTATTCGAGGTCACCTCCGAATACAATGGTTACTTATGATATGATATGATATGATATGTTCCGGGCTCGTGGTAGATTTCTGACAACCCTTACACTTTTGATATACCTATATTGTACCTTCCGTATTCCCCAACGCACCATAGTCTGTATTAATTGTTAATTACTCAGTACCCTTATATGACTCACTCTATTACCAAGATATAGATACTCCATTACATTGATCTGTCACACTCTCATTCCGTTACTTCAGACTATCGTTTCATTCACGTACCGGGTTATTATGTGTTTATTGAATTTGATTATGCTATTTCATGACTTATGTGACTACTGATTACCCTGCTACGATATGATTATTATGCGGTTATCTGATTTCTTGTTGTCATCTGAGAATATGTGATCTCACTGTTATGTGACCCTCTGAATTGTCTGGTGACCATGCTAGCGTGTGTCGATAATTTTAATACATTTATTATGTGTACTTCTTTAAGTTAATCTCGTGGACTATGACTATCCATTGTATCCTTATATGCTTATTGTTGACCTGCCATGTTTACATTTCTGTCTATGCTATGGATTGATTTAGGTAAATGGTTCAACTTATAACGTCTTGTTTGTTAACTTGTTTAATTGCCCTGCTATGTCCCTAGTTCATTTAATTATAATGCTCATATTGTATTCCTACTGGTTATGCATGTTACGAATCTTTGTTGAGTACTTCATTTATTTACGATCTTGGTTATGTTTTCAACTAAGGGTTTTTACCTGTGTGATTGCCATGCTCAATTAATAATTAATTGCTTCCGCTTGCCTTAGATTTCTCTTTGACGTGTATGTCTTATGATTTCTGAATCGATTGTATGCCATATATATGTTGTGTGAATATGACGTCTGCTATGCTTGTTTATGTTTCAGTTATTGTACGCTTGGTTTGTATGTGCTTGTATATATGTCATCGATGCTTTGCTTTGCTTCGTTCTCCTTGTTATCTGTTCTTTTTGGATATACGTATAATTGTGTTACGCAAGATCCTCTTTGACTCATTGATTCCTTTCCGTTCGACCTTGTTATCACTTTCCTTATTTCATTTGCATCTCGATTTTGTTTAGCTTCGTTTTGTATATCATTCCTTTGGGCTTTTAAGCTCGGCCACATTTCTTTTCTGCGGCGGGTTTTAGGTTTGAAGATGGGCTTTGATGGGTGAGAGTTGGATTATATGAGTGGACCAACCCTAGTTACCTTATTATTTTGGACTTACTTTGAAGAGTTTTGTTTTGATATTTCATTTCATTTTGGATATTGTATTTTCTTAGTCGATCAATTGTTAATATGATTTGATACTTCATTTTAAGGTTTCCGTTTGAAAATATTTTATTTGTATGTTCTGATATGACACCAGAATGTGACACTTCTACCCTTGTCGGGTTGGGGTGTTACATAATTATTCACAACATAAATTAGTAATATCATGGTTCATAAAATTAGAAGCTTCGAATACATAAATAACCAATCTTGTTATAGATTAATAGTTGATACATGGTTCACAAAATTACAATATAACTAGAAACTAAGATCAATCATGCGAGGCGTAGTCGCTCCAATGATCTTGCCATCATCCCCACGAGACTCTAACTTTGAAATCGTCTTCTCAATCCGTCAATCTCTCGCTCGCACTTGTCAACGCGAGACGGCGTAACAAAAGATGAGGAAGAACCGGAGGCGGTGTATAAATTGTCCTCATCTGCGGTGGAGATATAGGCGGAGAGGAGGCACATAAGATTGTGAAGAAGGCACATAATCTGGACTCTCAACACGAGCGGGTGTGTTTTGACACAATGAATGTCCTCAACCGAATGTCATCCGATTCTGTAACAAAAGATGAGGAAGAACCGGGCAGGGTAAATCTGTAACAAAAGATGACGAGTCGTTTACTATAAATCGATGTCGTCTATACATGTTTTGTCATTTACAATATAAATCGATGTCGTCTATACATGTTTTGTCAACTACAATATAAATCGATGTCGTCTATACATGTTTTGTCATTTACAATATAAATCGATGTCGTCTATACATGTTTTGTCATTTACAATATAAATCGATGTCGTCTGTACATGTTTTGTCATTTACAATATAAATCAATAATCGTTTTCTCGTCTGTCTAAACATCCTCTGTCGTTGAGTAAACATATGTTCCCATGTCGCTGACCCGACATTTCTAAAAATCTCCATTGTATACGGGGTGGTGAGTTTTCATCAAGAATCGCAAGAACAGTGAGCACATTGGTCTTCCCACACGAAGAATCACAACGGGGACAATATTTGTCTTGAATTGGGACCATCTCTCAGCGGAAGACATATAACAGATTGTGAATTGGATATACATATAATAGGACGGTTAAGAGCTGTAGCAATAGCCACGCTCGTTTCTGGCATAGTCATCCAGTAACGCCGGGGTGCTGCACCATTAAACCAATTCATCGAGTTACGTGTATATGTAAAATAATCACCCCACATTTTCCTGTAAACTTCCTCGTTATTGTTTACCTCTTCCCTGGCAATAGCTCGAATTCTGGGCCACATTTCTTGCTGATGACCAAGACCTATGGCAAGACCTCGATAGCCACAATTTCCATCACCTGCCACGTTAAAGATCCCTAGGATCCAACGTCGGAAAAGAGCTGGAATTTTAGCCATACAATATTCGCTAAAGTCATCTGGAATGTACAAGTGGTGTCTTAAGTCGCCCTCGCTAGGTCCTTCATTAGGTCCTTCGTTTAAGTCTGGGACATTAGAAGGCTCTCCCACATAAGAAGCGTATATCATGATTCTTCATTTAAGTCAGGACTTTTTAGGTTTTGTGTAACCTGCGGTGCTTTGTGGGGGGTTCTTCGTTCAAATCCGGATATTTGGTTTAGACTTGATTTGTTGTCCTTTGCTTTCAGGCGTCCACGATTACTTTCTTTAACGTGAGGTTGTTGGTGACACAGTTCGGGGCGTATATACCTCGAGCTGTTTAACATATTTTTTGACAAGCAGCGATGCTCGGTAAAAACACTTTGGAACTTTTATACGTCATCTTCACAAGAAAAATATTCGGGCTCTTGAGTGCCTCGAGGCTCTTGAGGATATTCAGGCTCATCGAGCACTTGAGTATTTCGGACAACAGGCCAGGGAACGCTTAGTGTTCTCCAAAAATTATCAACAAAATCAAGCGGAATAGGCAATCCTGTATTCGAAAAAAGGAACTAGTTAAAATTATCGGTATTGACGGGAAGAATAACTTGATAGGCATAAATTTTAAGTTACATACCGTTTGCTTGAAGCCAAAACAGTTGGTGATAGCATGGTAAAGCATACACTAACCGCAACTGATGACCACATGCATGTGGGTCAACATCCCGTTTACTTTATGCGAGTATGAGCCGTAAAGCATCCATTGAAACATTATACCGCAATTCGTTAAATAGAGTGCTCTTACAAGCATGCAGTTTCTTGATTTTGCTTTTATTCAAAGAGGCTCGTATCGCAGGTTTCTTGCGACTATAATCTTGTCGACCGAACACAACAACGTGTCTAAGGCTGGGTGTGTGGAGCCCAAGTATAACTTCAATAGCGGGTTGACTCTCAACTCTACATGTTGTTGTGCGGCGAAGCTGCGATATTGATCGGTAATGTACGACACAAACATGCGGTCGTAATCTCATGACCGATTCAAAATACCGGAAAACATCGAGAAAACAAAGATATAATAAAGTGAGAAAACAATTGAGTAGTTATTTATTAAATAATAATAAAAATGTATTAATGGTTGAGTACCCTTTTGTTGGACCAATAAATCACAGAGGTCTTGATAATAATCGTGAACACATCTTGATCGAGTGTAACCATCAATCCATGTCCATCTAACGGACTCATACTCCTTTACCGAATCGAATACGTATGCGCAATGCTTTAGCACATTTTGATTTATATGCCATCGGCGAGTAATCTGATAGCGTTTGGGAATTCTTGCGCATGCCCCAAGCAACGCTAAATCTCTGTCGGTGTGATAACTCGCGATTAATATTGTTCTTGTATCACCAACAACACATTCCAACACCCATTTGAAATTTGGCTTTTTCCTTGTCCAAAAGCTAAGCGCCATTGAGAATGTTGTGTTTGTTGGAGTAACCAACAAGCTGTAAAGAATGGCGGTTTAAACATGTTGGTGTTGTATGTGGAGTCCATCGGCATGATTTCGGATATGTTGTCCACGGGGCATATGGCGTCGGGTGAACAAAAAATATTTCATCTAGCTCATTTGTGTGGTCATTTATCCAAGGGTAATGTGTATAACCTTGACGCTGCAAATGTACTAAAAGCAGTTGTATCGGAGTCAAATCACCAAGACTGTCGCGACGTATCTTTTCTTGTGCATTATACACCATTTTAATGGTAGACACGTTATTCGGATCGATCTCTTTTAGTCCTGAAAGTATAATTCATGGTGCTACATGCTGTTTTGTCATCTGCGTCACAAAACTAACTCACTTTCTTTTAATCTCATGGCTGTGAAAACCATGGAGCAGTGCGGAAAATTATGATTATGCCCGGACATAACCTTCAATATCCAACCATTTTGACGTTTATAAATTTCGCTAGTAATCTGAATGGGCAATTAATTTTAGCGGTACTAGTCGCCGTTCAAGTTCATCTTCTAAACCTTCACGTGCGGGCGTCCCATGTCTAGAACACAAAATTCGATAGAGTACTTATAGCCCCTATTCGTTTTACTTTTTCCTTTAACAATAAGAAAACCAATCGATTCAACAATAGATCGCACCCAATCAGTTAAATCAACTTCAGTACCAAACACCTAAAAAATAAAAAACACAACAACTTTTATAAAAAACTTTTTAAAAACTTTGATAAAAAATACAACCTTGTACAAATTTTTTTTACAAACTTTTATAAATACAAATTTTTTATTAACTTTTCTTTATAAATACATGTTTTTATAAATATTTTTAAAAATACTTTTATTACTTTTATTAACTTTTTATTAACTTTTTATTAACTTTTCTTTATATATAAAAAAAAAACGTTTTTTTTTGTTATAAAACGTTAAAGAGGTGTGTGTGTGTGTGTTTTGCTGTGGTGCTACGTGTGTGGTTCTCAAATGGTTTACGCGTTTTCTTTTGATACCGTGTATCCAGCACATGGTTTTTCTGTCTTGTGCAGTTGAGATCCGCTCTCTCTCTCACTTCTGGCAAACCACTCTCTCTCACTCTCACTTCTGCAAAACCACTCTCTCTCTTAAAATTTTAGATCTAAACATTTTAGATCTAAAATTTTGATCAAACAAGTATTATACTTGTTAGATCTTTAATATGGTGATTATATTGTGTTTGTGGTGATGTTGTGGTGGTAGTGGTGATGTTGTGGTGGTTGTGCGGTTGTGGTATCTTTTCGTTGTTAAAGTTTTAGATCGAAATATTTTAGATCTTGAAGCGAAGGTGTTTTGAAATAATATTGAGGTTGGTTAAAAAGCGCTTACTTTATTTGATTATTTTAAAGATTTTAGATCTAAAACTTTGATCTAACAAGTGTAAAACTTGTTAGATCTTGAATCTCAATGGGCATATGGTGTTAGTTATGTTATGGTGGTGAATTTGTGGTGGTTTCGTGAGTGGTATCTTTTTCGTTGTTAAAGTTTTTAGATCTGAAATCTTTTTAGATCTTGAAACTGAAGGTGTTTTTGAAATAATATTTGGTTGGTTAAAAAAAACGCTTACTTTATTTGATTATTTTAAAAGATTTTAGATCTAAAAACTTTGATCTAACAAGTGTAAAACTTGTTAGATCTTGAATCTAATGGTGGTTTTGTGTGTGGTATCTTTTTCGTTATTGTTTTAGATCCGAAATATTTTTAGATCTTGAAACCGAATGTGTTTTGAAATAATCTTGAGGTTGGTTAAAAAAATGCTTACTTTATTTGATTATTTTAAAAGATTTAAGATCTAAAAACTTTGATCTAACAAGTGTAAAACTTGTTAGATATTGAATATATGGTGGTTTCGTGTGTGGTATCTTTTTCGTTGTTAAAGTTTTTAGATCGAAATCTTTTAGATCTTGAAGCGAGAGTGTTTGTATGTTTGTTTTGCGGGGTTTGCATAGGAGGACCCTTGTGGGCAAAGCTGCATAAGCACCCATTTAATCTAGCCATGGTAATGCTGATTCATTCTTGGATGGTAAAGTGATAATTTTAATTCACTTTGCAACTTTAATGAAAAAACTTAGTGTTTTGGTCTAAAAATTTCATTCTTGGATGGTAAAGTGACCATTCAAGGTCATTTTGCAACTTTAATGAAATAAACTTGAGCTAAAAAGGCAATGATGATTTTTTTTTTAAAACTTAAAAGAGTTTTGGCGAGGCAAAACTGAATTTGCAGCCAACATGAGTTAAAAAGATAATAATCTAAGCCTATTCGATAAGTTTACCTCTTGTGTGTTAAATGGTGAACTAGACATGGTGGAATGTGATGTTGTTGCTTGTGCAGTTGTTGCTTGTTGTTGTTTGTTGTTCTTCTGGACCACTTGTTGTTGTTGTTGGTTGATTGTTGTTGGTTGCTGGTTGCTGTTGTTGGTTGATTGTTGTTGGTTGTTGGTTTCTTCTTGTTGTTCTGGACCACTTGTTGCTGTTGTTGGTTTCTTCTTGTTTGGGAAGTGGACCACTTGTTGCTGTTGTTGGTTGATTGTTTTTGGTGTTGTTGCTTTCGTCTGGGATTATATGGGGTGCTTGTATAGGCTTTGCCTTTGAGAATCTTAGTACATTCTTGTGAACTTTTGCAGTTTTGGAATCCTACTTACCACATTCATGTTGGCGTGTAACTTGTGAAACACATGGTGGTGAGTCTTGTGCTTGTGCGGTTTGAGACTTGTGAGATTGTGCGGTTTGTGAGGCTTGTGCGGTTTGTGAGACTTGCGTTTTGTGAGACTTGCGGTTTGTGAGACTTGTGCGGTTTGTGTAGTTGTGACTAAAAATTTTCCGGCGATGATGGCTGAATGGAGGGCAAAGTGAGATAAAATCTCACTTTTGCAACCTTCGAACTGAGCCTCAAAAATTTTCTGACTACGTTTTTTTTAAAGTTCTAAAACTGAAAGTTATGAAACTTGTAAAAAAGGTTATAAAAACTAGTTATAAGACTGAAAGTTATAAAACCTAGTTCTAAAAAAAGATATAAAACTTTTAAAAAAACACTTGTAAAAAAACTTGTAAAAAAAACTTGTAATACAAACTTGTAAAACAAAAACTTGTAAAAAAATCCCCAAAATTGTAATACAAACTAGAACCAAACAAAAACTTGTATATTTTAGCACGGAAATCGAGACCACAATAATTAGGACACAAAAAACCTTAAAATATGCAGCACCCCCTACCCATGGGGTGCCTGCATAGGAGGACCCATCAAATAATGTGATAGGTGTATCAATGACCAATGAAAAAAGAAGGTACATTTCTTTCATATCCTCACATAAATTAAAATCACTGTTCTAAAAGGCTCGCAAAGTCTCTGCAAAGACGTGAGATTTGGTCATGCCGCCACGCGTCTTAAGACACATGTTTTTGTAAACTCGATATATATGAATTATGATATAAATATATAAATATTTTCATACTTTGTGTCACCTTATGCTACGCTAATAAGCGCAAAAACGCGCTTAGCGCAAAGTCATGGGTGTTGGTCATGCCGCCACGCCACAACTCATCCTATTTATAACCTCGAGTAAAATCAACCAACTACCCGATGTGTACTTGTATTTGACCAATAGGCGTGTATGACTAAAAATCAAATTTGTTCTCTACCACATGAATTAAAATCAACCAACTTCCCATTCTCTCTCCCACAAACACAAACTCAAACTTGTTTTCTTTCTTAAACACAAACCTCCCTCAACCCAAAAACCTCCTATCTGAACAACATTTTAACCGGACGGATTGAGAACATAAACATGGTTATGTACTATATCGACTACGACAATTTGCCACCAGCATGCCGCTTTTTTTGTCTTGACAAAAGTGGGTTAGACTACGTTCATAATATTCACAGGTAGTTAGTGTCATTACCGTATGTTATCAGGGATTAGTTACATGTAGCAACTGATTTATAACTGGAGGGGGATAGGATTTAGTGTAAGCTTGTATGGCATATTGGAGGAAATGTAGTACACTTATGCTGTTTGGTCTTGAAGCTATTGTTTGTTTGTATCTTGTGTCTTTTGGTGGTGTTACGAATTTTGATCTGGCCCATGATGGACATGGGAAGTACCTTAGACACGCGCTGGTCATATTTACATGTTTCATTAATATTTTAAACATCGAACCAGTTCGATGTCATATAATATTTACAAGTTTCATTAATATTTTACATATCGAACAAGTTTCATTAATATTTTACATACAACGTAACTATTATGGAATACACATGTCATATAATATAAGTATGAATATATAATTTGTATATTTTTTAATACTCCGTAGTAGTTTTTTACTAATAACTAATTAATGTTTTGATGTTTTAATTGCAGGTGGGCAACATTTCCAGGGTGTTACCGCTTGTCCATATCCCGAAGGGTGATCCACATAGGACAAGAGGATTCGCATTTGTCTATGTGAAGAGTTTGGATGACGTGTGGAGGGCTCTCACGTTGGATAGTACCCACATAGGATGCAAAAGGATAAGGGTTACCCCGGACTCTTCCCGGATAAGGGTCCATTTCCCACCTTCATTTTCCGATCCATATCATTATGATGTGACCTGTACCTGTCAGTCGGGGCCTCATAAGAGGGTTGACGCTAGGCGTTGGTCCTTTTTGATGTTGGTCATAAGTCAATGGAGGGCAGAGGAGGGTTCACCGAGTGCTATGGAGCTTGGAGATCATTTGGTTGCTGTTGCTGAGATTCTTCCTGTTACGGGAGAACCTCTTCACCACACCGTTCCATTGTTAGTTGTACGACTTGTGCGATGTGAGGGTCAGCTTGGGGAGGCTATGTCATACGATGAGGTTCCGCTGGTCGAATTGAGAGCATAGAGGGCGAGTTGGGAGCCTCGTTGCGGGAGGACCGCGATGGGCGAGGTGTTTGATAGGATTGGCACTCGGTCGGGCGAGCTAGTGAGGCGATGTGATTACGGAGCGGAGGATGGAGTCGGAGAGATTGGGTTGCTAGGCGAGTTGAGATGCTAGAGGAGTTGTACAATGACGATCGAAGCGAGGTCGAGTAACACTTATTCGCTACTCATTTCCATATCCTTCCTTGATGCAACATTCAAATTGTTATATACGTGATCTTTTTAGGATGTATACAGCTTGAGAGAATGTTCTGTACCGGGTCGGTAACCTTTTATCAACATATTGATCTAGAAGTGGAGTATTAAGTGAAAATAACAATGCTTGTATCTCTGTGTTCGTAATTTCTTTTGATACTGGTACACATAATTAATGTGAACCATGCGCCAAGATGAATGAAGCCAAGCTGTCCATACTTACCTAAACATATATTATACGGTCATAAAAATGTCGGTTAGGCTCATAATTATTTTCCTAGTAGAAAAAGCTTCAAACAATAGTGTTCGCACAACCAGAACCTAGTTATGATCCTAAAAAGACGAAGAATAATTCGTTCAACATGCAAGAACAGTTTTTATTGAACAGTTTTTAAGATCATAATGATGACCTCATTTGGCATGTGAAAGGACTTAAGAATGTAAGTTTGCCTCAATTAGCAAAACATCTATTTCTGGAGACAAATATCGGAACAGAATAGGAATTATGAGTTGCGTGCTTGTTTTTATCTTCTGTCTTTTGGTGGTGTTACGAATTTTGATCCGGCCCGTGATGGAAATGGGAAGTACCTCCGACACGCGTTACAAGTTTCATTAGTTTTTGACATATCGAATCAGTTCAGCGAATCACATACAACGTAACTATTACGGAATACACATGTCATATAATATAAGTATGAATATATAATTTGTATATTTTTTAATAGTAGTTTCTTACTAATAACTAATTAATGTTCTAATGTTTTAATTGCAGGTGGGCGAGCATTTCCAGGCGGTTACCGCTCTTGAACCTCTGGTCCATATCCCGAAGGGGGATCCGCATAGGACAAAAGGCTGGTATGGGTGATGACCCAATATCGCACTTAGGCAAACCCTCGGTTTGGGTAATTGTGCCTTTAGGGAAGCAGATGGAAGGGTGTTTCCTAAAGGCACGGATACTCGGCGAGGTTTGTCGGCTATGATATTAACTCCTTTGTTAAATTCCCGTGCTTTAACATTCTAGATCCACACTCAACCATCGTGGCATTGGGCTTGAACATTCTAGATCCACGCTCAACCATCTTGGCATTTGACTAGAGATCACACTTTGTGTCTAAAACTGCTGATCAAGTCCACATAAGGACTATCAAACGTCCAGGTTTCCTTTGGATACGGGAACATACTTTGGCTGATTTTGGTTTTCACCGGAGGTAAAGGAAATAAGGGTTGGCTCGTCTTGCTCGAGAGATGTAGTAGGAGTGGGGGATTGCTTACTACATCTCGAGCAAGACGATCCAATCCTTAAATTATTTCCTTTACTCGAGTAAAAACCAAAATCAGCCAAAGTATGTTCTTAAGCACCGACGCAAGGATCTTTGTCCGTCAACTGAAGAAGCCGTAGTTGAAAATCTTAACCTGCTGCACTCTCGTCAAAAGAAACTCCTGCAGGTAACAATTTAATTGACTTTATTAGGGGCTTCTAAGACCTATCAAGATGTTTTAATGTATCGATCTCCTAGCATTTTTACTTTGACTTTGTGTGTTGTTGCAAACTGCTGTGGTTATGTGTGAAATCTGTGGGGTTATGGTCATCTCAACCATCATTTTGGCTGCCTTTAAGAAAAATTAGTCTAAATTCATGAATTACTATGCATAAAATAGTCCTTGATATGGTTTAGTAACCAAATAGCTCAAATTTCGCAAGTACTGGCGAACGAGATTCAGTGTCTAATACCCGTTTCAGGCTGTGATTATGAGTCTCACTCTTGTGTCACTCGTAATGGTTACTGCCATACATAGATCATGTTTCTTTCACATGAAGGTGTTGCTAAAGAAAGAAACATCAAAAAATCACATCATTGTTGATCTTCTTTAAGAATCCTATCTTGTGTAAGATTTTTGTTAAGTGCATGTCAAAACCTCCTCATATTATCGATGAAATGTTGGAATTTGAAGCCATTTTGCAATGTTGAAATGCTCTTTTGCAAGAGCTATCTGCTGATATCACATGAACTTGTTAAGAATTTCTAATAGACTCTTACTTGAATCCATCTATCGGAGTTATTTTGCTGCTAACTTTGTACTATTTAATCAATTGTATAAAACAGGTGCCAAAGCTAAAGCTGGAGACGAACCACTTGCTCAAGAAGAAGGACGACATGTTCTCAAGTGTCCATTATTCTTGTTATGAAATATAAAGAAACAATACCAAAAAATTACTGAAAATTTAACTAAATTTCTAAGTGTAAATAATTTCTACGCCTACTGCGCCTAGCTATAACCGGCTAATAGTTTTGTATGTTTTGTTATATGTGGTTGCACCATTATAGCACGTCGAAACTCCAACCAAAATCAGCTTCATGTGTATTTCTTGGGTACTCGGTATCTCAATGGGCTTACAAGTGTTACCATCCAATTTCCCATAAATTAACTATGTACTCAGTCATGTTTATGGGTTCCCTAACTACTTGCAAAGTTTATGATGTTAATGCCAAATTGCCACATATGTTACTACGTAGTATTCCACTTTAGAGTAGCACTTTAGAGATCATTTCGTATTCCACTTTAGAGTAGCAAAGGGTGCATCGACCATCGCTCTCAATCCCTTGAACAAACGAGAGAGGATGCGGGTGGAGATCTCTAAACTTGTGAATACCCCCAAACTTTATATTCACATTTTCATAAGGTCCTTGATATTGGTGGTAATCATTAGATGTAGATGTTTCATATTGATGTATGTGTGGTGCACAAGCAGTATGGATTGATTGGGCACTCTGAGAAAAGAAGCAAAAGTACATGAGTGATGAGTAGATGGGAAAGAATAAATGGTGCCCAACTGTGTCCTCACATGAAATAAAAGTCACCAACTACCAAATGTGTTTTGACATCAATTGTGTATGACTAAAATCAAATGCAGTACTTGTATTTGACCAACTAAAGACCAAAAAAATTTCGTTTCTCTGGTACTCTCTCCCACAAACACAAACACAAACAAAGACCCTTCTCAGATCTGAACAACAACAACAACACACCATCATTTTAACCGGGCAATATAAACATGGTTATGTACTATATCGACTACGACAATTTGCCACCAGCATGCCGCTTTTTTTGTCTTGACAAAAGTGGGTTAGACTACTTTCATAATATTCACAGGTAGTTAGTCTCATTTAGTTCATGTGATACCTTTGTAATTCTTATAAAGTTTCTTGTTCTTGTGTTCTGTGTTGTTTATTACTTGTTATCTGGTTGATTATTATTATTATTTTTTATTTTTTTATTTTATTTTTTTTATTTTTTGTATTGGTAACTAATACTCCCTCCGTCTCAAAATTATTGTCATGAGACTAAGTCGTAGTTTAATAAAAGTGGGACCTATAAATTTCAACCACTCGAATAGAATATTCTCCACTAAATTATCTTTTATTACCTAAAATAGAAGGTGGACAATTATTTTGAGACACCCAAAAAGGAAATATGGATGATTATTTGAGACGGAGGAGTAACTTTGAAGGCTGCAGTTAGTACCGTATTATCAGGGATTAGGCATATTGGAGGAAATGCCGTACACTTATGTTGTTTGGTCTTGAAGCTATTGTTTGTTTGTATCTTGTGCTTGTTTTTATCTTCTGTCTTAAACACACACACAAACTAAACACAAACCAAACGAAACACAAACCATAATATGTGTCAGTATACAAGTTAGTGTTTAAGTGGTAGTTGTCTATAAGGACTTGTATAAATGTGGTGTTCGTGCCCTCTATTTCTTGTTGTTTGTTTCTAGTGAGTGGAAGGCCATGGTTCTATATTTACATTGGTCTAGTGAGAGTGGCATCAAGGGGGTTATTACTTATTTAATAGTACTAGTTTTTTACTATTAACATTTAATCAATGTTTCAGGTGTATGAGCTTTTTGACAATGTGGTCGAGAGTCAATTTGTTCTCTACCTCCCGTTGAACCAGGGTGAAGAGACCAACAAAGGCTTTTGTTTCACGTACTTCACATCACTTGAAGACTATTTGGCACGGCTCGGTCTTCACAACTCCGAGGTGAATGGAAGAGAAATCTCGGTTTTGCCGGGATTATACTCGGGCGGTAGGGGCCGTCGATGTCTTTGAGGGTAATATTCTATTCTCTTTTGAACTTTGTGCGTATGCACTGTAAGAACCATAAATGGCCTCTATTTCTTGTCTAGTTAGAGTGTCCAGAACCATAATATATTTTGGTCCCTGGTGCTTTGTTTCGTTAGTGTGTGTTTGTAATGCCCGATGTTGTGCTTTGAGAAATTTGTTCTGTAAAACCATCATGTTCTCCTTTTGCTTTTGTAATGATTGTGCCTAAAAGATGATAAAAGTGGCATAAATGTAAACTTGTTTACTTTTTCAGTTCCTTCGTTGCTTTATTATTTTTATCTCGAGAACATAGCTAGCAAGTGTGTTTGCACATTTTGATGATTTGAAGTAATGATATATTTCCACCTTTTGCTTATCATTATAGTTAACTCATCTTTCGCATGCCTTTGTTTCGAATGGTACTCATTTGGACAAAAGACCTGTGATAGTCTCGGTCATTGACGGGGAAGAAAGTCCCTATGTATCTGGTTGCTTAGAAACTGCCCATAATGCAAACTATGATGAAGTATGACTTGTACATCATCATTCAAAATCATTATATATATGTTACTATTTAATAGTACTAGTTTTTACTAGTAACATTTAATCAATGTTTCGGTGTATCAACATTTCGACAATGTGGTAGACAATCACTTTGTTCTCAGACCTTCCTTGAACAAGGATGAGACAAACAAAGGGTTTTCTTTCACCTACTTCACATCAATGGAAGACTACAGGCAGGGCTCGGTCTTCACAACTCGAGTGCAGGAAAGGATATCTCGGTTTTGCCGGGATTATACTCCGGCGGTAGGGGCCGTCGATGTGTGTGAGGGTAATATTCTATTCTCTTTTGAACTTTGTACGTATGCTCTGTAAATCAGAACCATAATATGTGTCAGTATACAAGTTAATTTTTATAAATGTGGTGTCCATGCCCTCTATTTCTTGTCTAGTGAGAGTGTCCAGAACCCTAATATATTTTTGGTCCCTGGTGCTTTGTTTCGTTAGTGTGTGTTTGTAATGCCCGATGTTGTGCTTTGAGAAATCTTTTCTCTGTAAAACCATCATGTTCTCCTTGCTTTTGTAATGATTGCGCCCAAAAGATGATAAAGTGGCATAAATGTAAACTTGTTTACTTTTTTCTGCTCCTTTTGTTTCATTCTTTTTTTATCTCGAGAACATAGCTAGCAAGTGTGTTTGCACATTTTTTATGATTTGAAGTAATGCTATATTTTCACCCATTCAATGGTTGCTTCTAATTCTATTTAACTCATCTTCATGAGCACGAGAGCGAGAATGGTACAATGCGGACAAAAGACTTGTGATCCTCTCCGTCGTTGTTCTTTGGAAGGAAAGTGCCTATATATTTAGTTTCTAAAAAATGCCCGTAATGCAACCTACGATGAAGTATGACTTTTACAGTATCATTCAAAATAATTATATATTACTATTTAATTGTACTAGTTTTTATTACTTCGTAACATTTAATCCATGTTTTACTTTCAGGTGTTTCAACACTTTTACACTTCAACAATGTTGTAGACATACACTTTATTGTGTACCATCCAATGAATGAGGATGAGACAAATAAGGGCTTTTCCTTCATTTACTTGACTTTGGTTGAAGACTACGGGGCAATATTTGGTCTAAACAACTCTGAGTTGCTCGGAAAGGAGATCTCGGTTGTGCCGGGATTGCACCACGTAGAAAGGTAAAAAAACATAAGAAAAATATAGAACCTTGTTAGCAGATTGTAACACTGTCCAGTTTCATGTTCAATGAATTGAAACTTTGAATATGACACTCTACAAATCCAGTTTCATGTACAATTTAGGCATGTTCTATATTAGATTTTGGTAACTATAGTAAACATAGGATATAATTATTCCTAAAAACAATAAAAACCAAAATCCGGTGACTTTAAATTGAAATAATTCATACCCTTAAAATGGTCTTAGGGATTAGGAAATTGTATGTTTGGTTAGGATAATTAACTCAAAATGGACCACTTAAGAGATGATGGACAACATAGTGAATATTAGATGTATTTGTATACATCCACCAACTTCTAATAGTATATATATATATAATTATTTGGACCCCTTGTTTTATAAATGAGACCCACCTATTTTTTTGCTTTTTATTTTTTTAATTATTTTATAATTTTGTTTATATCAAAAATTATAAATCGATGCGGAATAGAAAATATAAAGTTTAATAAGTTAAACGCTTAAAATTGTCGAATTACGAAATAAAAAATTGACAAAAAACTATGTTATACTAAAAACAAATAAATAACAGAGGAAATCTTTGACCAAACACCCCTTTTATATGACATCATAGGGGACCCTAACAGTATAACTTTTTCTCTATTTGCTCTTGAAACAATTGTGTCCTCCCATTAATTAAAATCAACCAACCACCCAATCTATTTGTATTTGACCAATTAGGCGTGTATGACTAAAAATCAAATACTTGTATTTGACCAATAAAAAAAAAGTAAAGAAAAAAAAAGATTGATATAACTAACATATAAGCCTAAATATTAGTCTACCCTATTAAATAAGTGACATATGAAATGCGCTATTTCTCTCTCTCATTACATACTATTATCTTAACATATGTTTCAAGATCCTAGTTAGGCATGCTTATTACTAAAAAAAATGGTTCTCTTAGTCTTATCTCCCACAAACACAAACACAAACTTCAGATCTATGTGTTTTGGTCGGTTGGAAAAGCCAACAACATTTTAACCGGACGGATTGAGCTGAATAGGTGACAAAAAATTGTTATATAGACAAATAGCAAAAAAATTTGATGAGTGATATTACTGGACCAATATTATAGATACCATCAGCGTAATCGCGCGTTGCAGTGACACATACTCTGTAATTAAAGTTCAGAGTCAACAAAATAACAATAACGAACTGAATAACCGGAGAAAAAAATTATCCTAGTCTCAGCCAATTCACCCGTTTTTACCGCTTCTGACTGGTCCTCTCCTGAACGGCTTTTATTGGCTAGCCGAACCGATGGCGACTCCGGATTCCTGTTGAACCTGTTGTTCCGATCCGTTTTTAAATTAATATGCACCAAAGAACTTTTTAGCATATAAATTGTATAAAGTTTTGACCTTTTTATTTCTTTGTACAATGTGATTAATAAAATGTATTTTTCATTATAGGTGTGTTTTAAATATAACATTAATTAGCGTGTTTAATGTTGTATTTTTAATTTTAAGATTTTAAGATGTGTGTTTAATTGGTTTGTGCTAAGAGTTTTATATGTTGTATGTAGAGATGTAAACGAACCGGATGAACACGAAAATAGTGTATTTTTGTGCTAAGAGTTTTGGCAAGTTTAGAGACAAACGGTGTATTTTTGTCTTTTTTATATGAGAAAAAAGTGAAAATTTTCGTGTAACAATATTAAAAAATTAGCAACTAAATAAGTTTTAGTGGTATTTCACCACTATATAAGTCCTCAAAGCTTGGATTCTTCTTTAGTTATCAAACTTGTTAAATGAAATTTCAACCCGAAAGTCATACTGGTTAAGTAATTAAGTCAATGGTCCAAGCTAGATCAATAATGTTCCATGTAACTTGGTCCCCTATGTATTCATATAGTTTCTATAAAAGGAAAGTTTCCCTACCATATTCGGTTAAAAGAATTGTACTAAAACCAATGTAACAAAAGAAAAAGAAATAAATAAATTATATTGTAAATAAGTTTCAAAGTACTACATTTGTGTATTTATGTTTTCAAAGTATAACGGTGTAACAAAAAAATTTATAGTAATGATATAAAAAATTTAGAAATAAGTTAGTAGATTATTCATTTCTTTCTAAAACTATTATTATTATTATTATTATTATTATTATTATTATTTATTAATTTATTTATATATTTATTTATTTTGGTTCAAATGTGTAAAATGGGTTAACATCACATAGCCTAGACAACACAAGTTACTTTGTAATAATGCCACGTAGCCAAATACACAAAGGCATAACACTTGAACGTTGATAAGTATAGCCCACGAGCAAATAATTATGAAGATACTTTTCTAGACCACAAACATCATCGACGTCGAAATACCCGCGTGATTCAGGTTACTTGGTTAGATCTCCAGAAAACTCTTAGTGAAAATAAGATGATGAGTTTTACAAGCGGGTCAGATAATGAAACGAGAATGTTTGGTTTACGAAGAAATATTTGAAAGTTAACCAGTGATTTAAACTAGCCAAGTTTTAAAATCTTTCTTATACTAAAGGATCCATAAGTGCTAAGCTACTACTATGGATATTATGACATACTAAAGATCATATACGAAGTGAAGCTAGATATACCTTATAAATAGGTTTCCTCTAGTTATCAAGCTTCTCCTGTTGAAAACGCACCGCCATCCTCTCTTTAATCTAGACAGTTATTCACATTTTTCTTTTGGTTGAAGAGAGGATGGCGGCGGCTACCATTTCTCTTTGAGCTCTTTTTCTTTTTGGTTTTGAGAATGGCAGCTAGAGTTCACAGATAAGTGGGTGTATGTATTTATGGTGGAGTTGAATGTTAAATTAATCGATGTGGGCTTAGTTTTTATTTTATGTTACATATAAGTTTGAAATATTGGACCTACTAAAAAAACAAACGAATAGTAAAGTAAAAGTTGTGTTGGTTTGGTTTGGTTTTGTACTTGTGTTTCTCGCCCCACTCCTCTCGTCGGAACTATGCTCTCTTTCTGTACGTTCTTTAGTCTTGCTCAATTTATTATTAGTATTATTTTTTTAAAATAAATAATTTATCTTAGCCTTTCATAAACTTTTCTTTTTGATTCATTCATTCATCTTATACACTAATTAATTAGGGTTTACTTAAAAAAAATTAGGGTTTACTTATTTTTATTTATTTACTTTAGTTTAATTAGTACTAAGTCAATTGTTAATATGAGCAGTTTTTTCAAACGTTATAGGCTTTTTACAAGGGGTTCAGTTTCAACCAGCTCATACCTTTAAGCTTAGTTTGCTTATTTTCTCACACATAAGCTAACGAGCTTTTAAAAATATACTGATATTAAGCAGATAAGCCAATGATCTTATTTGGAGTATGTGAGTATTATGAAATTTGAAGAATTGCTTTCGCTAGCTAGTATGTCTAATTGTTATAGTTTAGCTGCATTCAAGGGAGGGAGTTACCAATTACGGTATGTTCTGTTACAAAAATTTGTAATAAGGATTTGAAAATTCCACGTGTAGGGGATCTTTGACATCCACATTTTGCTAAGTTGGGACACTTTGATGTTTTCACTCGATAGTTTTGCTTTTAAAAACACTAATTCTTTTATATTTGTATAAGTGGCTTTTGGCTAAGTTTTTCTTAGTCCCTTTTTTTATTTAGTTTTGTTTCACTTAATAGATGGGAAATTTTTTATTTTTTCTTTCAGTATAGTCATCTATTATATCTTTTATTTGGCTGTTTTGGAAACTCTTGTAATCGAAAGGAAAAAAAAGGTATTGGTATGACCAAACCCACGCGATTAAAAGGTATTTTCAAAATGGACTTATATAATGGATATTCGAATTGATTGAACCCGTTGCTAAAATCTTAGTATAATCATTCTATTGAGGTCGTTCCTTGATTTCATTATCTAGATAACTTATTTTGTCAAGCTTTATATGTCTTGTCATATATTGTATGAGTGATAGTATGTTATGTGTGTACATGATAATGACCAATAATAGATACACATTAGATCGTAAATGATCCGTTGGATCATCTACCGATTAACCCATGTTAGCTCTGTCAAAAGAAAGGAACCATGATTGTATTAGATGATAAGTAGGCCCAAGCCCGTTTGTGGGTTTATGATTTCTAGGGTTGTCTCTTTATATATTGTGTCTCAATAAAAGTTATAACCTACGGGTTTCATTGTCTAACATGGTATCGGAGCGGGTTTGATCCTCAGACCTAGGTTGCTATGTTTAGCCGCCTCCCCTAAGCTACCCGTCAAACCCTAATCATAAATTTTCTTTTTTTTTTTCTTTCGTCTATATCCCACCACAAATATTCCTTTCTGACGTTATTATCTTCGAAGTCGTAGCAGTTGTGAAGCTGCTCTTCATAATTACTATTATTCTTCATCTTGGCGAGCGTGCATTCATATTAAACAAAGAAAAGAGTTATCAAGCCGCTCATCATAACAAATATGAGGAAAATGCTTTATCAAGGATTTTAATTTGTTTTGATTTTGTAAGAGAAAAAAAATTGTATCAATTCCCGAGACGACTTTTGTTGGTGTCAAATCCAGGGTATCAATTCCCGAGACGACTTTCGTTGGTGTCGAATCCAGGGTATCAATTCCCGAGCATTGTCTAACAGATTGGGCTAAATACAGGCATCACCGAATTGACGCTATTTAAGATATATAGTAATTTTATTTTTTACAATGTGTTAAAACTCAGGTTGAGCCAGGAACCATGAAACCGGTTGGGTCATCTTAAGTAGGTTTTGAAAAGAAAACTCGGTTAAACCATGAACCGAAAGCTCGGTCGTGCCGATTAGACAAAGTTTTTTAACACATTGATTTCGTAAGATAATCCAACAAAACAATAATATGTATATCTCCAAAATTTCATAATTACTCGTAAAATGAAAAAAGGGTTTGATACTTATACTATAATAGTATAATATTTGAGGCACATATCATAATTATGCATATACATGTTGTAACTTATGGATTAGTGATATAACATTGTGAGTGTATGTATCAAATAATGTGATAGGTGTATCAATGACCAATGAAAAAAGTATTAGTGGATAATTAGGTCCAAGCCCGGTTTGTGGGTTTAGGGTATTAGGGTTTTCACCATTATAAATAATGGTCATAATAATATTATACCTACGGGTTTCAATGTAAACATACGATCTTACATGGTTTCAACCCTAACCGATCCTTCTTATGCTTCCGCAAACCGGGCTTGGGCCTAATTATCCACTAATAAAAAGAAGGTGCATTTCTTTCATATCCTCACATAAATCAAAATCATTGTTCTAAAAGGCTCGCAAAGTCTCTGCAAAGACCTCGCAATGGCGTGAGGTTTGGTCATGCCGCCACGCCGTCTTATGACACATATTTTTGGAAACTCGATATATATGAATTATGATATAAATATATAAATTTTTTCATACTTTGTGTCACCTTATTATTAGTGGATAATTAGGCCCAAGCCGGTTTGTGGGTTTAGGGTATTAGGTTTTCACCATTATAAATAATGGTCATAATAATATTATACCCACGCGGTTTCATTGTTCAACATGGTTTGAGCTGGTCCGATCCTCGACCCAAGTGACTATGTTGAGCCGCCTACTCTAACCCACGTCAAACGATCTCCTATCTAAAAAAAAAAAAAATCTTTTTTGCCTCTTCTTCAACCTCTGCTGCTTCTCCTTCCTAACCCTCTCAATCATCTCCAAAACCCTAATTCTTTTTCTTTTTCTACTCTTCTGCCGGTCAAAAAAAAAAAAAAAAAATACCTTTGCCGTCATTGTTGACTATAGATCTCAACTTTGAAGACTTCAAGATTTGAAGATTTGTCTACATATGATTTACTGTTCCAAAAAAAAAATTATTTAATTTCTTTTTTTGTTTTTGTTTTATGTTGAATCCAGGGTATCAATTCCCAAGACGACTTTTGTTGGTGTCGAATCCAGGGTTCTTATTCCCGAGACGACTGTTTAGGATACTTTGAATTATCCCGTTTTATTTTGGTTATTGTTTTATTTTGCTTTCTTAGTTTACTACTTGATTCGAAGCTTCGCGATTTCGCCGCCGAATCTGCGAGGGAGTATTAGTGGATAATTAGGCCCAAGCCCGGTTTGTGGGTTTAGGGTATTAGGGTTTTCACCATTATAAATAATGGTCATAATAATATTATACCTACGGGTTTCATTGTCTAACACTTATGCTACGCCTAATAAACGCAAAAGACTCGCCTTAACTGCAAAGACGTGAGTCTTGGTCATGCCGCCACGCCACAACTCTATCCTATTTATAACCTCGAGTAAAATCAACCAACTACCCGATGTGTACTTGTATTTGACCAATAGGCGTGTATGACTAAAAATCAAATTCGTTCTCTCCCACATGAATTAAAATCAACCAACTTCCCATTCTCTCTCCCACAAACACAAACACAAACTTGTTTTCTTTCTTAAACACAAACCTCCCTCAACCCAAAAACCTCCTATCTGAACAACATTTTAACCGGACGGATTGAGAACATAAACATGGTTATGTACTATATCGACTACGACAATTTGCCACCAGCATGCCGCTTTTTTTGTCTTGACAAAAGTGGGTTAGACTACGTTCATAATATTCACAGGTAGTTAGTGTCATTTAGTTCATGTGATACCTTTGTAATTCTCGTAAAGTTTCTTGTTCTTGTGTTCTGTGTTGCTTATTACTTGTTATCCGTTGATTTTTTTTTTTTTTTTTTTTTTTTTTTTTTTTTTTTTTTTTTTTGTTTTGTGGTAACTAATAACTTTGAAGGTTGCAATTAGTACCGTATGTTATCAGGGATTAGTTACATGTAGCAACTGATTTATAACTGGAGGGGGATAGGATTTAGTGAATAAGCTTGTATGGCATATTGGAGGAAATGTAGTACACTTATGCTGTTTGGTCTTGAAGCTATTGTTTGTTTGTATCTTGTGCTTGTTTTTATCTTGTGTCTTTTGGTGGTGTTACGAATTTTGATCTGGCCCATGATGGACATGGGAAGTACCTTAGACACGCGCTGGTCATATTTACATGTTTCATTAATATTTAAAACATCGAACCAGTTCGATGTCATATAATATTTACAAGTTTCATTAATATTTTACATATCGAACAAGTTTCATTAATATTTTACATACAACGTAACTATTAGGGAATACACATGTCATATAATATGAGTATGAATATATAATTTGTATATTTTTTAATACTCCGTAGTAGTTTTTTACTAATAACTAATTAATTTTTTCATGTTTTAATTGCAGGTGGGCAACATTTCCAGGGTGTTACCGCTCTTCAACCGCTTGTCCATATCCCGAAGGGTGATCAACATAGGACAAGAGGATTCGCATTTGTCTATGTGAAGAGTTTGGATGACGTGTGGAGGGCTCTCACGTTGGATAGTACCCACATAGGATGCAAAAGGATAAGGGTTACCCCCGGACTCTTCCCGGATAAGGGTCCATTTCTCACCTTCATTTTCCGATCCATATCATTATGCTGTGACCTGTACCTGTCAGCCGGGGCCTCATAAGAGGGTTGACGCTAGGCGTTGGTCCTTTTTGATGCCGGTCATAAGTCAATGGAGATCAGAGGAGGGTTCACCGAGTGCTATGGAGCTTGGAGATCATTTGTTTGTTGCTGCTGAGATTCTTCCTGTTACGGGAGAACCTCTTCACCACACCGTTCCATTGTTAGCTGCACGACTTACGATGAGGTTCCGCTGGTCCGAATTGAGAGCATAGAGGACGAGGTTGGGAGCCTTGTTGCCGGGAGGACCGCGATGGAGGAGGTGTTTGATAGGATTGGCACTCAGTCGGAGCGAGCTAGTGAGGCAGTGACAGTTCTGGAGCGGAGGATGGAGTCGGAGAGATTGGAGTTGCTAGACAGAGTTGAGATGCTAGAGGGAGTTGTACAGCGACAGTCTGAGCAGGTCCAGGTAACACTTATTCGCTACTCATTTCCATATCCTTCCTTGATGCAATATTCAAATTGTTATATACGTGATCTTTTTAGGATGTATCTGACTTGAGAGAATGTTCTCATCGGGTCGGTAACCTTTATCAACATATTGATCTAGAAGTGGAGTATTAGTGAAAATAACAACGCTTGTATCTCTCGTGTTCGTAATTTCTTTTGATTCGTACACATAATTAATGTGAACCATGCGCCAAGATAAATGAAGCCAAACCGTCCATACTTACCTAAACATATATTGTACGGTCATAAAATGTCGGTTAGGCTCATAATTATTTGCCTAGTAGAAAAGCTTCAAACAATAGTGTTCGCGACAACCGTAACCTAGTTATGATCCTAAAAGACGAAGAATAATTCGTTCAACATGCAAGAACGCTTTTATGTTAGGTATCAAATCTTAAAGTGATAACACGGACCCTTATTTTCTCGTGATTAATGATTTGTGCTTTAAGATCACAATAATGAATTAATGACCTCATTTGGCATGTGAAAGGACTTAAGAATGTAAGTTGGCCTCAATTAGCAAAACATCTATTTCTGGAAACAAATAGGAAATATGAGTTGCGTGCTTGTTTTTATCTTCTTATGAGCTTATTTGGAATTGGAAAAGCTTCAGTTTTTCGGCTTGTGAAGTTGAGTTTACGGACTGAATAAACAAGTTTTAAGTTTGTGATGTTTGAAGGGTATAATGGGTAGTTTGGATTAGCTTATTTTTCGGGTGTTAGTATTACATAGTACAAAATGTTACTACCAAGGTTCTAAATAGCGTGAGGTGTGAGCAAATGTTGCTACCTCATTTTGTTAAAAATCGTTATCTTTGCATAAAACTAACCTTGCGTTTGAATTGGTTTTGTAGGATAGATGACTATTTTGACTGTATATGTTTCACGGTCATTGTTACCAATATCATCACAGCCATAGGCTTATTCGGATCCATGCTTAAGAGGACAGAATACTTTGGACTCTACGTTCTTGCACGCAGCGTTGTTTCGCTTATCTTGCTCTCACTTGTCCCTGTCTCTATTTACATCTCCAAATCTCGATGCAAGATGAGAGACGAGAGCCAAGGGAGATCGTCTAAATCATTACCTATGAAGTTTGTGGTAATTCACGGACGTGTCAAAGGCGATGAGCGGGTAGGGATGAGGAACCGAGTCCGTAAGAGGGGCGAGCAGCAGCTGCAAGTCCATGCTACCTCGGTGATGGTGAGAGCCAATGGAGATCGCCTAAATCATTACCTCCGAAGGAAGTGGTAATTCACGGACGTGTCAAAGGCGATGAGCGGGTAGGGATGAGGAACCGAGTCCGTAAGAGGGTGATGCGGTTAGGTGCAAGTCCATGCTACCTCGATGATGGTGAGAGCTGTGGAGATCGTCTAAATCATTACCTCGAAGGAAGTGGTAATTCACGGACGTATCAAAGGCGGTGAGCGGGTAGGGATGAGGAACCGAGTCCGTAAGAGGGGTGACAGTTAGCCAAGCAATTCCATGCTACCTCGGTGCAAGTCCATGCTACCTCATTGATGGTGCGGCTAGTGGCCGTTTTGGAGACATTGAACAAGACATGACTCTCTCTTCTTACGATTGGAGGCAATTTATGAAACCTCGCGAATATAACAAATGGGGTGAAACAGGTATTTACACCATTAGTGAAGGGTCGAGTGTGTCAAATGATGAACCTCCATTTTTGGACATTGCGATGAATTCCGTCTACATATCATTTAACACCCCGTTCACCACCAATGAGTATAATGAGTATTATGGACATGTATGAATCCTCACTCGTTCATAGAAACACCAGACTTTGTTTATTTTTGTGATGGCTTATGAACTGTTTTATGTTATGTATCAGACGATGCCATTGTGTAATGATATCATCTCATATGTGTTTCTTTTGTGTAATGATATAACCAATCAGACAACTATATAAATCAAGGAACTTTGAACAACTTGTGGAAGGGAGTTGGTTTGCAGATAACACATTCACTTCACACACCACAAGGATTTTATTTGTAGACCTTGTGGATTAAAATAGAAAGTGCACCTCTAAATGCACATGCTAAAATAAGTATACACCTAATTTTTGTTGTTGCAACTGCTTGTTTTACCGAGTTTAGTGTCTTTCTTTTGCAAAGTATAATTTTGTTGTCTTTCTTTTCGAGTTTAGTGTCAAATAATGGAGATACCACAAATAATGGAGATACCACAAATATCGGAACATAAGGACTATCAAACGCTTGAGTTTCCTTTGATACGGAACATACTTTGTCGATTTTGGTTTTCACCGAGTAAAGGAAATAAGGGTTGGCTCGCCTTGCTCGAGAGATGTAGTAGGAGCGGGGATTGCTTACTACATCTCGAGCAAGACGATCCAACCCTTATTTCCTTTATTCGTAAAACCAAAATCGCCAAAGTATGTTCTTACACCGACGCAAGGATCTTTGTCCGCCAACCCAAGAAGCCGTAGTTGAAAATATGAACCGCCGCTCTCGTCAAAAGAAACTCCTGCAGTAACAATTTAATTGACTTTTAAGGGCTTCTAAGACCTATCAAGATGTTTTAATGTATCGATCTCCTAGCATTTTTACTTTGACTTTGTGTGATGTTGCAAACCGCTGTGGTTATGTGTGAAATCTGTGGGGTTATGGTCATCTTGACCATCATTTTGGCTGCCTTTAAGAAAAATTAGTCTAAATTCATGAATTACTTTGCATAAAATAGTCCTTGATATGGTTTAGTAACCAAATTGCTCAAATTTCGCAAGTATTGGCGAATGAGATTCAGTGTCCAATACCCGTTTCAGCGTTAAATTTGAACGAACAAAGCTAAACTTGAAAGAACAAAGCTATTCAACCGCTTTAAAGCCTGAAACTTAGTGCAATCCAAATTTGCCATAGGACGATTTTGTTCACCAACGGCGATGCCAGACTGCACCGGCGTTGGCGCCGTTGGGGTCTTCGCTTGGTAAACCATGACCGTTGTTAGCTTTTCTTGTGAGTAAGTAAGGGTTTTTTTGGTAATTTATGCGACTCATATACATCGATAACGGTTATAGTTGAAGATAGTATTTTAATTATTGCGATCTTATTGGATGGATGCTAAAGTGACACATCAATAACGATTATTGATCCCCAAATGCCCAACAGCACCAAGCACTATGAGGAAAAAAGCAAAACTACATGAGTAGATGGGAAAGAATAAATGGTGCCCAACTGTGTCCTCACATGAATTAAAAGGCATCAACTACCAAATGTGAATGACATCAATTGTGTATGACTAAAATCAAATACAGTACTTGTATTTGACCAACTAAAGACCATAAAATTTTCGTTTCTCTTGTACTCTATCCCAAAAACACAAACACAAACACAAACAAAAACCCTTCTCAGATCTGAACAACAACAACAACACACCATCATTTTAACCGGACAACATAAACATGGTTATGTACCATATCGACTATGACAATTTGCCACCAGCATGCCGCTTTTCTCGTCGTCTTCACAAAAGTGTGTTAGGCTACTTTCATAATATTCGAAACACAGGTTAGTTATGTTGTGTTTGTTAATCTAATGGGTAGTTAGTGTCATTTAGTTCATGTGATACCTTTATAATTCTTATAAAGTTTCTTGTTCTTGTGTTCTGTGTTGCTTCTTATGAGATGTTAAGTACTTGAGAGCCAAATGAAGGAATTCCATTTGGTTTACATTATTACATACTTGGTTCGGCTTATATTATGAGTTAAAAACTATTTATGTAAATTGAATAAAACACTACGAAAACTCAAACAATTGTGATGAATAACATATGGCTAGATCTAATATATATTGAGAAAAATTCATGGAACACATGATATAATAGAACTGCTGTGAAAATGCTTTACTTCTTTCTACTCATTGTAGTGATAAGAATATTATTACTTGTGATGTACTTTCTACAATGCATTACAAGAATAAATCCCTTTGGCGATAAAAACCCTCCACTTGTTGTCACTAAAGGTGCAATGGGTCTATTTCAGCTCATATTTTGTCAAATGTTTGACCAAGGGACTCACACTTTCAGCGACTACATATGTTCTCGCTAAAAGTGCAAGTCAAATTATATTAATTTATAACCAAAAAAAAAGCAGCTAAACGTAAATATCAACACGCGAAAACTTTAGCGACAAAATGTGTGGTCTTTAATCAATATTTTTTTAAATTAAATAATACTTAACAAATAATTTAATAAAAAATCTTGTTACGTGTACACATTTACAAAGTTAATATTTCAATAAATCATTAAATTTATTTTGGTTGTTGAAATGTGTTTGTAAAGGTAATTAATTATGTATTTTTGATACTTTCAATTAGCACATATTACTCATAGAAATAACTTGCATTGATAGTGTCAAGAGCACAAATATAAATGTGTAAACTAAAAGAACATTAACGTATCAAGCGGTGTTAAATCACAACAAATAACTAAGCATGCGAATTATTGATAAACATTTAAAATTAACACATTAAAATAAGGAAAATTCAGAATAAACCGGTCGTTTAATGCATATCACTTTTACCTTCTTTTTTCAAAGTCCAAAATAGACCGGGGCGACTCTTGTTTGGGGCAACTTTTGTCTACGTTTTAACCCGTGTCCGAGTCAATCGAATAAAAAATAATTCACGTATCGTATTTTGATGTTGACTCATGGTTGGGTTGTATAGGTTGCCCAATCGCCTGGTCTATTATGAACTTTTGAAAATTTAAGGTCTAGAAAGTGATATGCATTAGGGAGACCGGTCTAATTTCGGAATTTTTCCTTAAATAAACATACAGATTAACACATTAAACGAAGGGGCAATGACTAAAAAAGACCGAGAGAAATTGTTTTTCCACCTGAATACCATTTCCGAAATTTGGAAAAAAATAATCAAAATATAGACTTACTCGACCACTCGACAAATCGTTTTTCCGAGACTCCGCCAAAATGTAATCTTCACACATTTTTCATTAGTAAATGTTTTTTACTCAACTCAAAATAGGCCTTACTCGACAAATATGATATTTTGTTTTTTATGAAAAGTGGGCCCATGATTAACTTTTAATTTACCCGACAATTGAGTTAGTTTTGTAATACTTTCGGTTGACTAAATTTCTTTATTTAACTCTTTTGTCTTTTACCAAAAAAGACAAATAATAAATATATTTTTAATTCATTTATATTTTTCGCATTAATTTATTTTCTTGACTTTTCTTTTTCTAATCTGTGACTTTTTTAATTTTCTTTTATTGGCCAAGTTAACCAAATGGTTAACCACAACTACCTAACGGACACACTAAACTAACCCAAACACACACACTGCACAAACTAAACACAAACCAAACGAAACACAAACCATAATATGTGTCAGTATACAATTTAGTGTTTAAGTGGTAGTTGTCTATAAGGACTTGTATAAATGTGGTGTTCATGCCCTCTATTTCTTGTTTGTTTCTAGTGAGTGGAGGGTCATGGTTCTATATTTACATTGGTCTAGTGAGAGTGGCATCAAGGGTGTTATTAGTATATTTTTGGTCCCTGGTGCTTTGTTTCGTTAGTGTGTGTTTGTATTGCCCGATGTTGTGCTTTGAGAAATTTGTTCTCTGTAAAACCATCATGTTCTCCTTTTGCTTTTGTAATGATTTTGCCTAAAAGATGATAAAGTGGCATAAATGTAAACTTGTTTACTTTTTTCGGTTCCTTTCGTTCCTTTCGTTGCTTTATTATTTTTTATCTCGAGAACAAAGCTAGCAAGTGTGTTTGCACATTTTTGATGATTTGAAGTAATGATATATTTCCACCTGTTGCTTATCATTATAGTTAACTCATCTTTCACATGCTCTGTTTCAGAATGGTACTCATTTGGACAAAAGACCTGTGACAGTCTCGGTCATTGACGGGGGAAGGAAAGTCCCTATGTATCTGGTTGCTCAGAAACTGCCCCGCAATGCAAACTATGATGAAGTATGAGTTGTACAACATCATTCAAAATCATTATATATATGTTACTATTTAATAGTACTAGTTTTTTACTAGTAACATTTAATCAATGTTTCAGGTGTATCAACATTTCGACAATGTGGTAGACAATCACTTTGTTATGTACCTTCCCTTGAACGAGGATGAGACAAACAAAGGGTTTTCTTTCACCTACTTCACATCAATGGAAGACTACAGGTATGTGGCTTGGTCTTCACAACTCGAGTGCTGCAGGAAAGGATATCTCGGTTTTGCGGGATTATACTCCCCGGTAGGGGCCGTCGATGTGTGTGAGGTAATATTCTATTCTCTTTTGAACTTTGTATGTATGCTCGTAAATCGAACCATAATATGTGTCAAGATACAAGTTAATTTTTATAAATGTGGTGTCCGTGCCCTCTATTTCTTGTCTAGTGAGAGTGTCTAGAACCATAATATATTTTTGGTACCTGATGCTTTGTTTCGTTAGTGTGTGTTTGTAATGCTATATTTTCACCCATTCAATGGTTGCTTCTAATTCTATTTAACTCATCTTCCGCAGGCACTGGAGCAAAATGGTACAATGCCGGACAAAAGACTTATGATCCTCTCCGTCCTCCGTCGTTGTTGCTGGAAGGAAAGTGCCTATATATTTGGTTTCTAAAACAATGCCCTGTAATGCAACCTATGATGAAGTATGAATTTTACAAAATAATTCAAAATAATTATATATTACTATTTAATAGTACTAGTTTTTATTATTCCGTAACATTTAATCCATGTTTTACTTTCAGGTGTTTCAACACTTCAACAATGTTGTAGACATACACTTTATTGTGTACCATCCAATGAATGAGGATGAGACAAATAAGGGTTTTTCCTTCATTTACTTGACTTTGGTTGAAGACTACGGGGCAGTATTTGGTCTAAACAATTCTGAGTTGCTCGGAAAGGAGATCTCGGTTGTGCCGGGATTGTACTTCGGCGGTAGGGGACGTCGTTATATGTGAGGGTAATATTCTCTTTTGAACTTTGTTCGTATGCTTCTTAAGCACCGACGCAAGGATCTTTGTTTGTCAACTTAAGAAGACGTAGCAATAAATCTGAACCTGCTGCACTCTCGTCAAAAGAAACTCCTGCAGGTAACAATTTAATTGACTTTATTAGGGGCTTCTAAGACCTATCAAGATGTTTTAATGTGTCGATCTCCTAGCATGTTTACTTTGACTTTGTGTGTTGTTGCAAACTGCTGTGGTTATGTGTGAAATCTGTGGGGTTATGGTCATCTTGACCATCATTTTGGCTGCCTTTAAGAAAAATTAGTCTAAATTCATGAATTACTTTGCATAAAATAGTCCTTGATATGGTTTAGTAACCAAATTGCTCAAATTTCGCAAATATTTTCGAATGAGATTTAGTGTCCAATACCCGTTTCAGGCTGTGATTATGAGTCTCACTCTTGTGTCACCCGTAATGGTTACTGCCATACATAGATCAAATTCTTTCACATGAAGGTGTTGCTAAAGAAAGAAACATCAAAAAATCACATCGTTGTTGATCTTCTTTAAGTATCCTATCTTGTGTAAGATTTATGCTAAGTGCATGTCAAAACCTCCTCATATTATCGATGAAATGTTGGTTATTTAATAGGTGCAAAAACTGAGACCTACAGAGGATCTGTTTTCAACAAAGGTCTTCCATTGTCGACTGCTGCAGATTGCTCATCTGGTGCTGGTAAGAATTTCTAATAGACTCTTACTTGAATCCTACTATCGGTGTTATTTTGCTGCTAACTTTGTACTATGTAATCAATCATAAAACAGGTACCAAAGCTAAAGCTGGAGACAACCCAATTGCTCAAGAAGAAAGATGACATGTTCTTTGGTGTCCACGTGGTCCGCCTACTACAGAAAAAGAAGCCGTTGTTGAGAATCTGAACCCTGCACCAATGCTTGCCTCAAAAGAAACTCCTCCTTCTCCTAGTAACAATTTGAACCACTTTACTGGAGGCTACTTACTAGCATGTTTATTATTACTTTTACTTTGTGCTTTGTTGCAAACTACCATGGGTACGTATGGACTCCGTGTGGTTATGGTCATCTTAGAGCATCATTTTGGCTGCCTTTAAAAGGCTTTTTTTAGCAATTATGGTCATCTTGGTCCGTCAAGTGAAGAAAATGTGATTCCTGTGACATATTCATCAGAAGATGCTGGTAACAACTAAATCGAATTCGTTGGGGGTTCTGAAACCTATTAAGATATGAATGTATAAATAAATTTGAACACTTGCTCTCTTTGCATGTTTAGTACTTTGACTATGTAAGTTATCTTGAGCTGTCATATGGGCTGCCCTTTTGGCAAATTTGTCTTTGCAAGCATCAAGATTCAAAGTTGAAAGTTCACTATATAACGACCTTCAGTTAGGAACAGATGAAACAAGAGAAAAATGTCTCTACCTTATCCTAACGCTCAAGTCGATGATGCAAAATTTTGTTAGCGCTGTCATGTTCTACTACCAGGTTGGACTTGCGGCACGGTGATAATACAAATGAAACCATGAATTGAAGTAGCATAAACTTGCATAGCCTGAACTCTGAAAATGGAGACCTCAAAGTACATTATGATTGTAGCGATGTTAATATGCATACATGTCATGATGTTAATTATTTACCAATATAGTTATGAATTAAGAGGTTAACACCCTTGCCTCTGAAGACAGAGGTCAAGGGTTCGATCCTCACCCATTGCAAGGCCGGAGGTCTTTTTCTACCTTTGGTAGAACCGGAAGCAGCCTCTCTACCTCAGGTAAGGGTAGGGTTGTCTACGTCTGAACCTCCCCATACACCGTGGAAGACGGTATTGGGACCCATAACCCGTGGAATACGGTATTGGGAGTTACTTTACTTTACTTTTATAGTTATGAATCTAAATCTTGAAACTTTGTTTGAGTATATGAAAACAACTACTTAAATCAATTACCAAATTCTACTCCTACCAAACCAAATATCCATAACCAACATTATTTTTTCGCATTACATATCTCTACATCGCGAGCAAATACATTTGGTTGGCCCTTTTATTCGATCGCTAGTTAATACGTGCCACAGCTGTATTTAAAAAAAATATTGGATTGCGAGCAAATTTTGTTGCTCGCCACATCCGTTTCCTCGTCAAATATGAGATGATTTTTTAAAATTATTAAACGACGAGCAAAGAATGTTGCTCGCTACATGATTTGCTTGACACAATTTGTTCCTCTGTTGTATGTCGCATGGTTTGTAGATTAATAATATCTGACAATATGGCCAAAACAATTTGCTTAGAAATTTTGAATGCTAGTCACCTTGTATTTCAACCACCATCTTTAATATTTCAACTACCAAACACTCTTTAATATTTAACCAACTTCATCTAATATGTTATGAAACATTTATACAAGCTAGTAAGTCTCTAAGTAAATTGAAAAATCAAAACTTATACAATACTTCGTATAATATTAAGCAAACACTCACAATCGGACCAGTAGTTGTTTGCTTAAAACCTAACCCTACACACAAAAAACTTGTACAAGAATCCTACACACATAAGTTGCAGCCACCAAACCACTGCACACAAAAAAACTCACCTATCACTTGTACAACAGAAATGATTTTGGGTTTCGGGTAAGTTTTAGTTTGCTTGGTTTAGGCGTTTAGCTAACAAAACATGGTTATGTACTATATCGACTACGACAATTTGCCACCAGCATGCCGCTTTTTTCATCTTGACAAAAGTGGGTTAGACTACTTTCATAATATTCAACACACAGGTTAGTTATGTTGTGTTTGTTAATCTAATGGGTAGTTAGTTCATATGATACCTTTGTAACTCTTATAAAGTTTCTTGTTCTTGTGTTCTGTGTTTCTTCTTATGAGATGTTAATGTTGGAATATGGTAGTTGGAATAGCCGATACGGTTAAGGGTGTGTGAGCCTATTGGGGCACACACTTTAAACACTAGATCTAATATATATTGAGAAAAATTCATGGAACACATGATATAATAGAACTGCTGTGAAAATGCTTTACTTCTTTCTAATCATTGTAGTGATAAGAATATTATTACTTGTGATATACTTTCTACAATGCATTACAAGAATAAATCCCTTGGGCGATAAAAACCCTCCACTTGTTGTCACTAAAGGTGCAATGGGTCTATTTCAGCTCATATTTTGTCAAATGTTTGACCACGGGACTCACACTTTCAGCGACTACATATGTTCTCGCTAAAAGTGCTAGTCAAATTATATTAATTTAAAAAAAAAAAAAAAAAAAAAAAAAATTAAACGTAAATATCAACACGCTAAAACTTTAGCGACAACATGTGTCGTCGCTGAAAGTTTAATCAATATTTTTTTAAATTAAATAATACTTAACAAATAATTTAATAAAAAATCTTGTTACGTGTACACATTTACAAAGTTAATATTTCAATAAATCAATAAATTTATTTTGGTTGTTGAAATGTGTTTGTAAAGGTAATTAATTATGTATTTTTGATACTTTCAATTAGCACATATTACTCATAGAAATAACTTGCATTGATAGTGTCAAGAGCACAAATATGAATGTGTAAACTAGAAGAACATTAACGTATCAAGCGGTGTTAAATCACAACAAATAACTAAGCATGCGAATTATTGATAAACATTTAAAAATTAACACATTAAAATAAGGGAAAATTTCGTAAATAAACCAGTCGCCCTAATGCATATCACTTTTTACCTTCTTTTTTTCAAAAGTCCAAAATAGACCGGGGCGACTCTTGTTTGGGGCAACTTTTGTCTACGTTTTAATCCGTGTCCGAGTCAATCGAATAAAAAATAATTCACGTATCGTATTTTGGTGTTGACTCATGGTTGGGTTGTATAGGTTGCCCAATCGCCTGGTCTATTATGAACTTTTGAAAATTTAAGGTCTAGAAAGTGATATGCATTAGGGAGACCGGTCTAATTTCAGACAGATTAACACATTAAACTAAGGGGCAATGACTAAAAAGACCGAGAGAAATTGTTTTTCCACCTGACAGACCATTTCCGAAATTTGGAAAAAAAAATCAAAATATAGACTTAATCGACCACTCGACGAATCGTTTTTCCGAGACTCCACCAAAATCTTCACACATTTTTCGTTAGTAAATGTTTTTTACTCAACTCAAAATAGGCCTTACTCGACAAATATGATATTTTGTTTTTTATGAAAAGTGGGCCCACGATTAACTTTTAATTTACCCGACAATTGAGTTAGTTTTGTAATACTTTCGGTTGACTAAATTTCTTTATTTAACTCTTTTGTCTTTTACCAAAAAAGACAAATAATAAATATATTTTTAATTCATTTATATTTTTCGCATTAATTTATTTTCTTGACTTTTCTTTTTCTAATTTGTGACTTTTTCAATTTTCTTTTATTAGCCAAGTTAACCAAATGGTTAACCACAACTACCTAACGGACACACTAAACTAACCCAAAACACACAAACTAAACACAAACCAAACGAAACACAAACCATAATATGTGTTAGTATACATGTTAGTGTTTAAGTGGTAGTTGTCTATAAAGACTTGTATAAATGTGGTGTTCGTGCCCTCTATTTCTTGTTTGTTTCTAGTGAGTGGAGGGCCACGGTTCTATATTTACATTGGTCTAGTGAGAGTGGCATCAAGGGGGTTATTAGTATATTTTTGGTCCGTGGTGCTTTGTTTCGTTAGTGTGTGTTTGTAATGCCCGATGTTGTGCCTTGAGAAATCTGTTCTCGTTAAACCCATCTTGTTCTTCTTGATTTTGTAGTGATTGCGCCTAATAGTGTTCTTTTTTTTGTTTTTCAGTTTCATTTGAGGATGTTAGCTGCTGTTTGCTTGAGGGATGATTAAAGTTGGTGGTTTTTTTCTTGAAAACTATGGTCTACTTTTTTGTTTGTACTGTAATATATCTTTTGCCCCACTATGTTGTTAAACTAAAGAAAATGTTTCTCATTCACCGTAGTGGGAAGGTGGTGAGTCGTATGCCTATTGCTTTTACTTTCTTTGGTCAGAACTTGTCCTTCTTATTGGGATGAAGAACCGATTCGCAAACAAAGGGTTTTGTACCTTCCCTTTGTTATGTACCTTCCTTGAACGAGGATGAGACAAACAAAGGGTTTTCTTTCACCTACTTCACATCAATGGAAGACTACAGGTGGCTCGGTCTTCACAACTCGAGCTGCAGGAAAGGATATCTTGGTTTTTAGGGATTATACTCGGCGGTAGGGGCCGTCGATGTGTGTGAGGGTAATATTCTATTCTCTTTGAACTTTGTACGTATGCTCGTAAATCGAACCATTATATGTGTCAAGATACAAGTTCATTTTATAAATGTGGTGTCCATGCCTCTATTTCTTGTCTAGTGAGAGTGTCCGTAACCATAATATATTTTTGGTCCCCGGTGCTTTGTTTCGATTAGTGTGTGTTTGTAATGCTATATTTTCACCCATTCAATGGTTGCTTCTAATTCTATTTAACTCATCTTCCGCAGTAATGGAGCAAAATGGTACAATGCCGGACAAAAGACTTATGATCCTCTCCGTCCTCCGTCGTTGTTCTTTGGAAGGAAAGTGCCTATATATTTGGTTTCTAAAACAATGCCCCGTAATGCAACCTATGATGAAGTATGACTTTTACAAGATCGTTCAAAATAATTATATATTACTATTTAATAGTACTAGTTTTTATTACTCGTAACATTTCATCCATGTTTTACTTTCGGTGTTTCAACACTTCAACAATGTTGTAGACATACACTTTATTGTGTACCATCCAATGAATGAGGATGAGACAAATAAGGGTTTTCCTTTATTTCTTGACTTTGGTTGAAGACTACGGGCAAGATTTGGTCTAAACAACTCGAGTTGCTCGGAAAGGAGATATCGGTTGTGCGGGATTGTACTTGGTGGAGGGTAATATTCTCTTTTGAACTTTGTTTGTATGCTCGTAGATAAGAACCATAATATGTGTCAAGATACAAGTTAGTGTTTTTGTGTCGACTTGTGTGAATGTGGTATCCATGCCTCTATTTCTTGTCGCTTGTTTTGACTGAGTGAAGGGCCATGGTTCCATATTTATATTGGTCTACTGAGAGTGGCATCAAGGGGTTATTGATATATTTTTGGTTCCTGGTGCTTTGTTTCGTGAGTGTGTGTTTGTAATGTCCGATGTTGTACCTTGAGAAGTTTGTCCTCTTTAAACTCATCATGTTCTCCTTGAGAAATCTTTCATTTTTTAATGATTGTGCCTAAGATGATACTGATTATTTTTTTTTGTTTTTCAGGTTGATTTTTGGAGTAAAGTTGTTGTTGGATTTTAGAGAGACTATTGTGTTGCTAGCCGAGATACCCGTTTTTATCTTGAAAAGATGGTTTACTTTTTTTACTTAGAATTGTCGTGTTATGAATCTGTGTTTTGACCCCCGCTATGCCATTAAACTAAAATCATGTTCTTTTAGTAATGCTCATTCACCTTAGGCTACTCGCATCAAATCCGGTCGACCAAGGTTGGCATTGGTGTGGTTGTGTCGGTCTCAGTCGGTCAGCAGAGGAAGTTGGACGAGATCACGACCGAGATAGAGTGTTTGTTTTGTATGTGTTTTAATTAAATTAAAGTGTATTTTGTGGGGTATGTTTTTGTAATGTAGGTTGCATTGGTGAGATGAAAAGTCGTCTGTAGGTCGTCGGAGAGAGAAAGTTGATATGGTCGCTGAAGTCACTGGTATGCTTAGTCTTAGTTCTGGGCATGTTAGGACCTTTTATTTTTAGACTCCCTTATGTTTGTACGCCATACGCCTAATTATTATGCCTAAAAATTTCTATTATTCCTAATATACCCGCATTAATGATTAAATAATTTTGTTTTTCTTCTATTTCTCCACACCAATCTCATTCAACCTTAGTATTCATTTGGTGTTATATTCCATATATATATATATATATATATATAATTTTGCAGAAAATTTTGTGAGAAATTACTTGGAAATGAAAGTCAAATTCTATAAGAAATCAGTAGGGACCAAACTGAAACTTGGTTGGAAATTGGTAAGAAATAAATATTCTTCATTGTTTCAAAAAAATATGCACGATACAACAATAACCTATTCCTCCAATATTTTATTGATCGTAATCTTCCGATATTCTATTTCTTTTACATTAATGTTAACAACGACTAACAATGAAATTGTTATCATATATTCATATATGATGATGATTTATAAACGGGTAGTCGCATAAATTACAAAATTCGTATAAACGAATCTTTATTATTGGAAAGTTGGTTACTAGCCAAATTCATTATGTGAGACTCTTTTAGCCATACATAAACTTTTTTTTTTCTTTAATTTCTGTTAGCTCAACTATGAAACACCCATATTTAAAAAAAAAAATAGTAATTGTAACAAATAATTATTAGACAAAATTACATGTTTGGTCCCTATGGTTTACCTCAAATAACAGTTTAGTCACTAAGTCGTTTAATTACACACATACTATTTTTGAAACCTATTGCCCATTTAGTCCCTATTATGAGAAATAGGGACCATCCGTGTAATAAAAATAATTACACGATGATCCCTATTTTTGAAATAGGGACTAAATTGGCAAATGTGTTTCAAAAATAGATACGTGGTGTAATTAAACGACTTAGGATTAAACTGTTATTTAGGGTAAACAATAGGGACCAAACATGTAATTATTAATCAAAACTTTCTAACAATGAAAAGATGATTTCAGAGTGCAATAAATAACACCAAAAGTGAAAAAAAAAAATAAATAAATAAAAAAATAAGAGTGAAAAAAGAAAAACCTTTTTCAATACGAGTTACTCAAATATGACATTATGTTTTATCGCAAAGAAAGAACAATAATGTTGTGAGATAGTCACGTTTTGGAACCACGTCCACTTGTAATTCGCCTTTTTATAAGCTTAAACAAATTTTTCTTTTTACTAAATTTTCTTTCATAAAATTTTGTTATATCTCCTCGTCTCTTCAAAAAAGAAAATAAGGTTTTGCTTTTGATTCACCTTATAGCTTACCAAGTAGATATATTTTGACAACATTTTATAACTGTAACCTCTAAATAAGGTATTTGCCTATACTACATTACAGTATAGTGATGTTAAATACATCGCATCATTGGCCCAATAGGCGATCCATCCAACCCACCTCATCACAGAATCACAGGTAGCATTTGCTGATAAATGCATGCATGCGCATATCTAGTTTGTTGCTGTTGTTTTTCCCCTGCTTCTGCCATGGGTATGTCTTGTATATACTAAATAAGAATCCAACCTAAAAGGTTAATAAGAAACCATTTGTCATGGAATGTGATGAATCACATTAAGTATAAAAATTGAACTCTGAATTTGTTAAACTTCTTATGAAGAATGATTATTAACAAAGGGATTGAGTCGTAGAATAATAACGTCTTTTCAAGTGTCCCATTCGTCGTGTATTTTTTAAAGTTGTATAATAGCAATGTATTTTCCATAAGTGTCCCGTTTAGATCGTGTACTTTTTAATTAGTAGAATAGCAATGTACTTTTTCATAAGTGTTTCAATTTAGTACGTGGGATGACGCACCAAATTGAAACACTTCTGGAAGTAGGACGTACCAAATTGGAACACTTATGGAAAGTACATTGCTATGCTACAACTTAAAAAAAGTACACGTATTAGAACGGGACACTTATGGAAAGTACATTGCTATTTTACAGCTTAAAAAAAGTACACGTACCAGAACGGGACACTTGGAAAAGTACGTTGCTATTCTACGACTCAATCCATTAACAAAATAGAGTCACGAACTTTTAATGTATTTTGTGGTTTCCCAAAAAGAGAACAAGCATTGTTACTATACATGCTAAGTATTATACAATTACAAAATACATAACCTTCTAAATACGCTAGTAAAAAGAAGATAGGGAGTCAATTAGTGATTTGCCCAAGACCACCACATGGAACCATCTAATTTACTCTGACAACAATAAAAATCTATTACAAACTTGCACTTCTGACATTTAAAGATCATTTTGTATTCCACTTTAGAGTAGCAAAAGGTGCATCGACCATCGCTCTCAATCCCTTGAACAAACGAGAGAGGATGCGGGTGGAGATCTCTAAACTTTATATTCACATTTTTATAAGGTCCTTGATAATAGTGGTAATCATTAGATGTAGATGTTTCAGATTGAAGTATGTGTGGTGCACAAGCAGTATGGATTGATTGGGCACACTGATAACAGTGGTAGAAACACCCCTCTGGATTTAATATGTTCTCGCAAACTTCACAAAAGTAATCACTTTTATGATTTTCAACCGGGAGGTAATTCAATCTCATGGGGTGCTTGTCTATCTTATGCCTAATTTCACGAGGCAATAACAAAGCACACTTGACATGTAGATGAGCTTTACAAGTGTGACAAGCGAATGAACATTCGTAAGAAGAAATGTCACTCGACAAATATGACAGTGTTGTGTACACTACTAGAAAACAGGGCAACACCAACGGTCAAATCCGTCATTAATCCGTCGGTAACAGTCATTACTAACGGTTTATTCACGGAAAATTTCCGTCGGTAATATCGTCGTCGGTAATTTTGGTGACGGACTTTACCGACGGATTTCAAAAATCACCAACCGAATTTTCCGTTATTAATCCGTTGTTAATTGTCGACAGGTTACCATCGGATTAATGATGGATTTTAGTGACAGATTCCTAACAAGTATTACTAACGGATACCCGTTAGGAAATGTTGACGGATTTTAACAACGGATAATCGTCACTATCTCGACAAAATATAATTTAGTGTTTCGTCACTATCCCATCACAAATCTGTGGCTATTTTTGACAATTAACTACCGCCATAATTATTTACGTATCGTAGAATCCTATAAAACAAAATATAAAAACACAAAAGATTCAAGTCATATTGTAAATTCTGCAAATATGACACAGTGTTGTGTACTCTTTACGCGTAATGAAAGAACTGGAAAGGATGTGACCTGAACGAGCCTCGTGTGTGATGCTTTGAGGTATGAAACTACAAGTAACATCAATACAACTGTAGACAAACCCATTAGAGTATAACCGACAAACTTTACAATAAAACACTGCAGAAAAAACTTACAGTTGTCGTTTAGACACTTGTAAATTGGAAAAGTTGTGATTGGTCTCACACATGCATTGCATAACAGTTGAACTTTGTTCATCGGGTTATGCCAAGATATAACAGCAGTTTTTGTGGAAGTTGATGTGCTTGTAACATTGTTGCATTCTGTACGGACCAGGTTAGGGGTGTCGATGAAACTTGTGTTTTACGTTCCCCTCATTTGCTCCATATGTTCCATGTTCAACAAGTTTAGAAAACAGGTGTTTTTGTAGGTTATAACTCTCATAAGGGAATGGGAGATGGAGGAGATCTAGATAATCAGAATCTTCATAATTTTTTATAAGCTTTCTGTTTTCATTGCCTAGAAAAAAAATTGTAGATGAAATAACAAATTAAACTGCTGGACTATAAACAAGTAAAACCCCAATCATAAAAATATGTAAATGAGTTTACTGACTCACCTATTGATGTAGCACAACGAATATGGACATAGTATATGCATTTATCACATTCAAAAATCCAAGTGTTATCATTATAAAAACCACCATTACATACCCTGCACGTAGGATAAAATTTCGCACTATTTCTTCTTGTGGAAAGGAATAAGAAAGGATGAGCAGGTGAGAATGAGAGAAAGCGTCACCCTCATGGATGAATAGGCCAATACAAGTGGTACATAGATAAAAAGTACCTCCATGCTCCTTACGACAAGCGTTGCATTTGGACAGAAGTGGTTTAGAAAACAGGTGTTTTGTATGCTATAACTCTCATCAAGTGTTATCATTATAAAAACAAGTGTTATCATTATAAAACCACCATTACATACCCTGCACGAGGATAAAATTTGCACTATTTCTTCTCGTGGAAAGGAATAAGAAAGGATGAGCGGGTGAGAATGAGAGAAAGCGTCACCGTAGCCATTTGAATAATGATCTTGTTTGGTAGGAATGCACAACCCTCATGGATGAATAGGCCAATACAAGTGGTACATAGTGTTGGAAATGTATATATTTACAAACATGTGAATGTCCGGATTCGAACTCGTGACCACGGGATTGCACACATTAGCGAATGAGAATTAAAGTTAATAATTAATGTTTATGTTTACGATTAATTATTACACATTAAGTCCCGTTAACGATCGTTAAGTATTTAACGGAGAAATGACTAACGACCGTTAAATGGAAAAAGAAGGACTAGAAATGGAAACTTGAAAAGTTATGGAATGGGCTTTGGGCTTCCATCATGGCCGCCATAGGGGTCTCTCCAAAGCCTAATTCACAAACTTGTTCCTAAGTTTACCTACTAGTATATATGGAGGGTAGGCTCTGGGGTTTCATACACTTGTGCATTGAATTAACCCTAGATCTCTCTCTCTCTCTCTAGTCCATATTTCGCCGAACACCCCAAGTAAGGGAGTTTGGTTTCGCTTTTCTTAAACGAGGACTTGTGTTAGATCTAGCAATCGCTGATTCGTTTGGTTAATTCGTGTACAAGAACGTGGTTGTAAGACATTATTCTTACACCAATAAGTACTTCTTTGGTTTGCTTTGCTCGAGGGTGGTTTTGCTTTGCTCGAGGATTTGATATTCGCAAGAGTACGTTACGCATACTTTCGTTAATTAATTTATTTGTTATGATCTTAAGTCTTCCACGTGTACTCTTGATGTCTTTATGTTTTATTTTATTTTATATATCATAAACTCAACAGTGGCATCACGAGCCTTGTATAACAAGTAATTAATTATGAAACACATAATTAAAATAAACATGAATGTGTTATTATTTGTATGCTTAGATCTAGGGTTTGCAAAACCTAAACCCTAATTTTGGGGCGTTTTGGTGCCCTAATTAGGTTTTGTAAACTTTTGTTTTAATTGGATTAGAAACCCTAAGATGCATGCAACTTTATGTGTATATGCGTAACTCGCTTAATTGCATTAATTGTTAAGTGTAATTTATATCCATGATAATTATCTCGCATGTTTTATCATGGATCATTTTATTATATGTCTTTCATGTTTTAAGTGATATACATTAAATAATGATAGATCTTAAATTGGGAAGACCTCAATAATTATTAATTTTAATCAAGAGTAAATTACATAATTGGTCCTTGTGGTTTGTTGAAAATTGCAGAAAATGTCCTTGCTTTTTTTTTGTGCGTTTCGTCTCGTGGTTTACAAATCCACGGATTTTGTCCTCCTCCATAAATGTCCGTTAAGTGTTTTGCACCGTTAGTCCTTCGTTAGTGCAGTTCGTTAAGTGTTTTGCACCGTTAGTCCTAATTTTTTAAAATGTAGTTTTCCCATTAGTCCTCCGTTAATAATAGTTATCGCCGATTTTTACGTTTTATCCGTTTCCCCGTTTTTTCGTTTTATCCGTTTCCCCGTTTTTCGTTTTGATCCGTTTTACGTTTTATCCCTTTTCGCTCGCTTTTACGCTTTTGTCCGTTTTTATCCAATTTCGACCGTTTTTACATTTTATTCGCTTTAGCAGTTTTTTTTTTTTTTGTTTTCCGTTTTACCGTTGTTTTACGTTTTCTTACATTTTGTCCGTTTTCTTTTGTTTTTAAAAATTTTCCAAAAAAAAATTGGAAAAAAATATTTCAAAAAAAATTGAAAAAAATATCAAATTTAAAAAAATTGAATAAAAATTTCAAAAAAAATTTGAACAAAAATATTTTTTCAAATATTTTTTCAAATATTTTGAAAAAACGGACATATTTAAAAAAAAAAACATATTTGAAAATAATTTTTTATTCAAAATTTTTTTTTGAAACGGACAAAACGTAAGAACAATGACAAAACATAAGAAAACGGACAAAATGTAAGAAAATGTATAAAACGAAACAACAAAGAAACGAAAAAAGGGACAAAACGAAAAAGCGGCGAAACGAATAAAATGTAAAAAGCGGTGAAATCGGATAAAAAATGCATAAAACGGATAAAACGGACAAAAGCGTAAAAAAAGTATTTAAAGCATAAAAAGCAGATTTAAATGGATAAAACGTAAAAACGGATTTAAAACGAAAAAGCGGGAAACGGATAAAATCGAATGAAAACGGATAAAAGCGGACAAAACGTAAAAATCGGGCGATAACTATTATTAACGGAGGAATAATTGGGAAAACTACATTTTAAAAATAAGGACTAACGGTGCAAAAACTTAACGAATCGCACTAACGAAGGACTAACGGTGCAAAACACTTAACGGACATTTTTGGACGAGGGACAAAATCCGCAAGATTTGTAAACCACGGGACTAAACGTGTCAAAAAAAAGCTTATGGACATTTTACGCAATTTTCAACAAACCACAAGGACCAATTATGTAATTTACTCTTTAATCAATTATGTGCTATGTGGTATATATTTAGTTTTGACTTACATAATCGATGCATGTGGTTCACCTTGTACATAGATGAAAACGGGTGGAAGTCTTAATTAAATATATGCATATTGATGATTATAAAATTGGTTATTAATAAGATTTATCAAAACCGTTTGCATGTGGCTATTTGATATGCATGACTTTTATTTGTTATGTATTCATTGTTTATTTATTTATTTTTATAAATACTTGCTTGTTTGTGTTTTGTAACAAGGGTATTTTAAAAGAAAAATAAACCGACCTAAACAATGGTGAAACATGTATTTTTAAGAATAGTAATCATAATCGTTTAATTGATTGATGACTTTGGTACAAATGGTGAACGGCTCACCCATGAGAATGAACTAATAAAAGGGGTTTAAAGAAGTGCGCACACACATCGAATGGATGTCTAAGGTTGTGCTTAGCACGCACGGTCCTCTCCGCCTCGTAAGTTCGAAATGAGCTACTTAGTAAGTCATTAAATGTGCAAGCTCATCTTAAGGCTAATTAGTATTGATTCCATGCGCCACTTAGGTGGTAATTATCCAAACACTAAGTGTTTACACTTATGCAAAAGTACGGTATAATGGATGATAATTAACACTAATTCCTTGATTGGTGAACCCAATACCTCAATTAAAGTTTGATGATGAAAAACTTAAACATTAAAACAAGATATAAATGTTTTAATAAAAACTATGCTACAAAGATGAATGCATGACATCTTTGTACATATTTGATTTTACATCAAAACTATTACCCTTTAATTTAAGTTATATGCTATCCAACGAAACGGAAACACCTAAGATTACTTTCTATTTGCGTGAGAACGTGATTTAGATCTTAATCAAAGGGTAAAATGTCCACGTGTCGTGAGAACGGGCATGGACGATTTTGCAGTTTCTTAAGTTGGACAACTTAATTGAGTTAGCGGAGAACGGCAACTCAAGGCATAAGATGGGATAAAACATGTTTACATGGCGATTGATATTGGCTATATGTAAATCCCATAAATCTAGGAATTGCAATTGAAATTGGCAATTGAGCAAATGCTCTACCATTTCAGATAAGGTTCATCACTAACGAGATCAAGCGATGTGATGAGATTATGACAATTTGGATCCTAGTTTTCAATAAATATTAATTGGTTATATGAATATGAACCTTGGGTATTTAATTGTTTATTGAAAGGAAAATTATCAAAATACTAATGATGGTTTTTGAACTTTTTCGTAGATGGCTCAATCGATAACACTATGAGCTTACCGAGTGCCGCTTTCAAAGATATGATTGGAAGGGACAAGTCGACCGCCCTAATTTCAATGATTGGCATCGTTCACTTAGGATCATCCTTCGTGTTGCCAAAAGGGTTGAAATTTTGACTACACCTCCGCTCGAAGCTTAGGAACACGGCAACCGCTCTTGAATTAGAGGCATATCGTGTTGAATATGAGAAGCATAATGATGTGGCGTGTCTAATGCTTTCGGGGATGTCCGCTCAATTGCAAAAACAATTTGAGCACTATCCGCCTATGAGCATGCTAGATGAACTCAAACGTATGTTTGAGAAGCCACCGGCGGTGAACTGTATGAACTAATTGAAAGGTTCACAGTGCGCAGTGTGAGGTTGGCAACTGTCTCCGACCACGCCCTGAGATGAAACATCACTTGGACCAATTGGAGAAGCTCACCGTGGTTACTCGAACGATGTATGTGTCGGACTCATCAATCATTCCTTAATCAGAACGATTTGGTGATTTTGTCCGCAATTTTAACATGCATTGCACGGGAAGACAAGTGAATGAGTTACATGCAATGCTTGTAGACTACGAGAAGAGATTGCCAAAGAAGGCTCCTACACCGCTGTGCTCGCTATCTGTGGTGGTAGGGTGAATAAGCCTAAGCCGCAAGCGGATAAGAAAGGAAAGGAAAAGGAAAGGGAAACAAGTTGTCATCCCACCCACCCTAAGAAGAACCACGAAAGAAAAAGGAGAATCCTAAGAAGGATTTGTCTTGCCACCACTGCAACTCACTGTGTCACCGGAAGCAGAACTGCCCGCTTTATACGAATGAGTGCCTTGAATAAAAATAAGATGGTGCCTAGCTCATCGGTATTTTATGTTTGAATTATTTTCTTTTCCTCATAAGTTAAATTCTCGATATATGATGTGATGTGGTACTCACATCCGTAATACATCGCAGGACTTAGAGGGCGAAGAAGTCGACCGTGGAGAGAGATACTTGTACGTTGGAAATGGAAGCGTGCAATTGTCAAGACATAGGGACTTTGATTTAGTGTTGCCTTCGGCTTAATTTTAGAACTAAATAATTGTCATTATGCACCCTCCATTGTTAGGGGTGTCATTTCGTTTCTTTGTTAAAAGATATTGGTTTTGTGCACACTTTTACAAGTTATGGAATTTCGCTTTAAATAATGTATTTTACTTTAATGCAATTCCTATGCTTGGTGTGTTTGAAATTGATATGGATGGTTGTATATCCAATGAAAATAATTAGTTGTATAGCATTAGCAATAAGAAGAGCAAGTCGAACTGTGACTCTTCTTATCTTTGGCATTGTCGCCTTGCCCATATTGGCAAGAAACGCATGGAAAAGCCGCAACACGATGGGCTTTTACAAACGGTCAATGATGAATCATTTGACAAATGCGAGTCTTGCATTGCCGGAAGATGACAAAGAAACCTTTTCACCACAAGTGGAAAGGGCTTCGATCTACTTGGATTGATACACACCGATGTGTGTGGTCCACTTAGACATGTGTCAAAACGTGGGTCAGTCTACTTCTTAACCTTTACGGATGATTTCGATCGTTATGGTTATGTTTATTTACTTAAACATAAACATGAAGTCTTTGAAACATTTAAGGTTTTCAAAAGTGAAGTAGAATTACAACTTGAAAGAAGATTAAAGCTCTCCGATCCGATAGAGGTGGTGAGTATATAAGTCAAGAGTTCAAAGATTACTTAGTCGAGTGTGGAATTATCCAACACTCACATCTCCTTATACTCCACAACAAAATGGTGTATCCGAAAGGAGAAATCGTACTTACTTGACATGGTACAATCAATGTTTGAACTTACGACTCTACCTTTACTTTTGGGATTATGCCTTGAAACTGCTATTCGCATTTTGAATATGGTTCCAACTAAGAAGGTTGTTAAAACTCCATATGAAATATGGACCGAAAAGCTCCCAACTTTTCTTACTTAAAGGTCTGGGATGTGAAGCGTTTGTTAAACGTGACACACCCGATAAGCTCCAAGCCGATCGTTAAGTGTATCTTTGTAGGATACCCTAAGGAAACTATGGGTTACTACTTTTACTACCCAAATGAGAACAAAGTCATCGTGGCTAGGTATGGAGATTTCCTTGAAAGGAATCTCATATCTCAAGAACTCAGTGGAGAGTATATGATCCGAATATGATCAAGAAGATACAACACCTTCGAAACCACTAGCCAACTTCAAGAAGAACCCGAAAGCTTAGGTGCTCCTCCCAAGTTGTTCCCATTCGTAGGTCTAAAAGGACTATACGTGCACCGACCGCCTATGTCTTAACGTAGAGGTGGAGGAAAATATGGTTGGGGATCTTAATGAACACGCTAACTATAAGGTCGCCATGGCCGATCCCGAAAAGGATAAATGGCGATTGCTATGAATGGGGAAATGCAATCCATGAAAGATAATGATGTCGGATTGAAGTTGACCTTCCTCCCAAGGCTAAGGTCGTTGGGAGTAAGTGGATCTTCAAAAGAAAACCGACATGGATGGCAATGTACACACCTACAAGGCTCGCTCGGTGGCTAAAGGTTTTACTCAAACCTATGGCATTGACTACGAGGAGACATTCTCTCTGTAGCGGACATAAGAGTTATTAGGATTCTCATAGCTATAGCCGCACACTATGACTATGAGATTTGGCAAATGGATGTCAAAACCGCTTTTGAATGGCCGCCTAGATGAAGACATCTATATGGCACAGTAGGAAGGGTTTGTGAATCCATTATTTCCTAACCGTGTATGCAAGCTTAAAAGGTCCATTTATGGATCAAGCAAGCATCAAGGCAATGGAATAAAAGATTCGATGGGGAAATCAAAAGTTTTGGATTTACTCAGAATCTTGATGAGCCATGTGTATATCACAAAGCTAGTGGGAGTCATGTTACTTTCCTTTGTTGGGTTTTAGGTTCCTTAGATTTGATGAGACAAAATAAATAAAAGAATGAAACATCAAGGGCTTAAAGAGAAAGAGATGAAATCTACAAAAAGATGGAAGGACTTGCTTGCAAAAGAAGATTTACTTATTAGTCCTTCGTAGTATCTTGTAAACCCTAATCCTCTAGTATATAAAGAGGACATGGGGTGTAGATTTAATATACAAGTCTTCTATAATGTAGTCATTAAAGGTGTGTGTGTGTGTCTAGGCGTCAAGTCCTCTAAGTGGACGCCTAGGATTTGTGTAGTTTTGCCTCAAGGATCTTTGATCCTCGTTACAAGTTTAGTGTAACCGATTATTCCGATCAAATAATATTTGAGGCTTGGAGTGATTATAATGAAAACCTTGTGTCAATAACTTTGATTTGTTTTATTCACCGCATGTACAAGTTTCTTATCATCGTTATTGTTAACCCTAGAGGCTCAAAACGATCTCAAGGAGTCTATCAAACTCACAATTGGTATCGAGCTTGGGAGCTCGTTACCTAGGGATTCGCAAGGTTTCTTGGCGAAAAGTTTGAAGAAAATCGATTTGTGCGAGAATCGCAACTTCTCGCAAAGACTGCTTTGAAACGGCGATTACTTTTTCGTTAACCGTTGGATCGGGCTGAAATTTTTGGTGGAGCTTCTCTATATACCTATTTAACTTTCCACCGAAGGAATTTTCGATCTGAGCTTCCAGTAAAAAGTTATACTATGCCGAAGTTGGCTGCTGAAGGAAGATGATGTTTTTCTGAAAATCAGAATTTTAGGGTTATGATTAAACTCAGATTGGTCATCTTGTGCAAGGTATAATTAATATTGATTTGAAACATAAGAATATACTTTGTAATGGTCTGAGTTTGGTGGTTTTTGGATCGAAGAAAGCATGTGCTACTGATTATTTTAATCGGATTCTATCATTCAAGGTGGATGATATAATATGTGGGGTTAGTTTGTTTGTTTATGCTCACACATATTTGATCTCAAAAATGGTTCGCTGGTATAACAAGATGGTGCTTCTCGTTACACTTTCTACTGCTTGTTTACCTATATCCACTGATAGCTTCATCTCGTAACCACGGCTAAGTAACATTCATCGTAACCACTGACAAGCTTCTCAAAACCACTTCTAGTTATATCGAAACCACTGATAGTTTTACTTGTAACCACTGATGGGCTTCTCGAAAGAGTTACTTGATACCATTGCTATGTTTGAAGATGCTACCGCTCATGGTTGCTAGGGTTTCATGGTTTATTTGTGAGTGGTGATTGGAGGGTTTGTGATCTATGGATGTTGATAGTCTTCTTTGTTCTAAAGGTTAAAAGGTTGAAGGTAGTTTGGTTTGTACTGTGATTATATGCGTTACTATGTACGGATGCATGTTCAACTTAGTGCTTCTTGTATACACGATATTATGTTGAGTGATCGAGTGATATGCTTTCGAGGTATCTTAAAGGTATCTCATATTAATTGCATGATGGAATAATGAGAGTGCTAACATGTGAATATATCATGGGTTATTGTGTCAAGTGAAAGGGACGATTACATCATCACATGAGCGTATTTTATTTGGTCTTCTATTGTTTGTGTTCACATGGGATGGTATTTTCGATTGCAAGGTACTAAGTTAATATTCATGGTCAGTATAAAATTGTTATTGGTTTATACTGTTATCATTGTCCGAGATATTACGATTTGTACGAGAAAGTATTACTCGATATCAGACGGTACATGGTTTTTAATTCTCGTATAGTTTTGGACTTAAGGGGAAGCGAGATTGATACACACACAGAAGATTTGGTACACACACGAAAGAAGTTTGAAAGTTGTTCTTAAAAGATTTAAAAAGCTCGGATTTGGATTTATTGAATAATTGATTACGAAGACAGTTGAATATCATCTATTTGATATTGTAGTTGAGTAACACAGATTTTTGTTCTTATCATATCTTAAAGTGGGTGTTACACTTTAAGGTAACTTGTTCGTGCTTCAATGATTATGACGAAGAATTGACAAACACTTTAAGGAGTGACGTTATTGTGCTCAGTGATTATTGTCAAGAGATTGGAGTCTCCTTATACATTAGTTAGTATACGTTCAGAGTCACGTGGATAAGCAAGACATAAGACGCAAGTTTGGGTTATTCTACTTCTTCATCAAGTTCGTTATATTTGGTTTTCTTCACAAGTGATCATTACATGGAGCTTACAGATTTGAAGAATCTTTTTATGTTCGTGCACCACTCAATGGGAAGTTTCTAATGTTTACATTCTCTATTTGTTGATAACAAAAAGGGGAAGAGATGTTGGAGTGGCGTAGCATGGATTAAGGGGAAGACAAAGGAAGACAAGATTTGTTTCATTCACAGAGATGTTTACATCTCAACTTCTGCTACTTCGTCTAGGGAAGTTCGTACACGACTTTGTTTGTTTTGTCATCATCAAATAGGGGAAGATTGTTGGGTTTTAGGTTCCTTAGATTTGATGAGACAAAATAAATAAAAGAATGAAACATCAATGGCTTAAAGAGAAAGAGATGAAATCTACAAAAAGATGGAAGGACTTGCTTGCAAAAGAAGATTTACTTATTAGTCCTTCGTAGTATCTTGTAAACCCAAATCCTCTAGTATATAAAGAGGACATGGGGTGTAGATTTAATATACAAGTCTTCTATAATGTAGTCATTAAAGGTGTGTGTGTGTGTCTAGGCGTCAAGTCCTCTAAGTGGACGCCTAGGATTGCCAATCTAGTAGTCCTTTTATAGGCTCAAGGATATCCTAGTCGGTTTACAATTGATAACCTTGTACGACAAGTAATCTAATCATGGAATACAATACTTTCCATAAACGAATATAATGGATCTTCTGTTCTAGCGAATTTGACTTTATCTTGCAAGACTTTGACTTTGTCTTTAGCAAGATTTTGACTATTTGACTTCTTCCAATACTTTGTATTACAAGATTTTCATATCTTCAAGACTTTACTATCTTCAAAGACTTTCATATCCCAACAATCCTCCCTAACTTGAATTCTACTTGTTTGACTTCAAGTTCCTTTGTGAATATATCTTTAACAACTTTATCTTTAAAATGGATTGTTCTTTAGTCTTTAGATTATATCTTTGTAGAATCTGTGCTTTTGTCAAAGTATCTCTTAGAATTGTTTTCTTCACAATGAAGATTCAAACAATCTCCATCTTTTCAAAGAACACAAAGAACATATGACAATGTGTACAATAATTCAAGTTTAAGTTGCATACTATTCTCATCACATCTAAGTGAATCATTGAAAATTCAATGGATTTAGAACTCTTTACCAAAGCCATTATCTTTGGAGTAGCCAAATGTTTTGGTGTGTAAGACCATGGTACATTGATAACCATATGATTTTTAGCAAACCACCGCTATCAATGATTTGTTTTGTCTTTACCAAAAGTCATACCTTCCGGACTAGTTAGTTCTTTTATCTAATGGTGAACTAATTACCAATAATGGTTTTTCCATCGCCTTTACCACAAGCCATTTCTTGTGGGCTAGCCAACTCTTCACATTCGATATGGTGAGTTGATAACCATCCAACTTATTAGCAAGTTGTCAACTAAAACGGATTTGATATATCTTTACCGAGCCGTTTGCTCATGGATTAGTCAATCCTTTTGTAACCATGGTGGATTGATAACCTATTGATGTTATCATCACAAAACCATTTATTCAACCTTTATTTCAAAAATAGTTATTATTTAGCAAAAGGTTTCATCTAAAATTTTACTTAATCGGTTTAGTTCAAAGAACAAGACTTTGATGAAAGTCTTGTCGACTAGCAAGATTTTGAATAAAAGTACCGATTATATCAAAAAGTATTTATTCAAAAATCATACCGTTATAGATCATTCTCAACAATGGTAGTCCAGTCTATAAGCAAATTGATAACCATGCAAGCAATTTCATCACCTCTTCTACTTCCAATCCATGCTCAAGCATTCTTCTCATGAGCTCAACAAGAAGAGGATATCTTCTTTACGCAAACATGTGAATCATTGTTCCATTTTCCGGCTCCAAGACATGAACTCCAGATTCTCCAAAGAATCTCCAAGAACTATCTCCCGTTTTCTTGATCCTTCCAAATATCATCAAGACTTTTTTCATCGGTTCCCACATGGTTATGAGATCCCTTGTAAAACCAATCCAATCCCTTCTAATGGATTATCTTCAAAATAAGTCTTCACAAGATGATATAAGTAGAATAGATCTACTCGTCTATGATATGCAGCAAGTCCCATAGCCGCTTAAACACTCGAAACTTTTATCTTCTTTGTGAAAACCATGTAATCTCCATTCTCCGATTTCTCAACTTTGAAAGCACCGATCTTTGATCCGTTCATCTTCATGTCATTATCTTCATCGTATAATCAAAATCTACCACTCGAGATAATTCTTCAATTCATCACTAGTCTCGGATCTTAATTCAACCTTCTTTCTTTGAAAACCGAACATCCGTAGCTTCGCTTTTTCTTTTCTCTTTAAGTTTTTCTTCCTTTCACCTTCAATTCAATAAGCTTCTTCTCTAAAGTCTTTGATGCTCGCAACATCTTTCTTATAAGCTTCTCTCAAAGATCATATAATCTCTTCATATCAACATAATTTAGCTTCGTAATCCTTTAAATCCTCTCGCTTTTAGATATGCCATCATTGCATTCCTTTCTTTAGCTAAATTAGGTCTTCTTGACATGAATCTAACAGTGTTGAGATCGTAAAGGTTCAGCAGACTTCAAGATCCAATTCATCTTGCACTTTTGAGTGCCTTTCTATCCAAAGCTTCGAGCTTCTCGTTCTTCTCTATCTTTAGCATTTATCTCTTCTTGAACTTTTCTAGTCTGCAGCTTCATTCCTTGCAACTTCAAATGCTCTAATTTCGCTAAAGTAAGCTTCTTTTCTTAACTTCAACCAAAATACCTTTTCCTTGTCTTTTGGATCAATTGCAGTTGATCGGTTTTGGTTGTTCTTCTTCTTGTGCTTCTCTAATAGTAACACCACCTCTTGGTTGTGATAGATCAAGAATTGTAGCAACTAATTCATCATCACTTGGTGAATGAATGGGTTTAAATCTAGGTTCCTCCTCTTCCTCTATAACAACCGTAGAAGGACCGACTTCTTCTTCAAAATTCAAAACCCTTGAGTTATTACTTGTCCGAAAGTTTCATGAAAAGCAAGTACTTTCATGTTCAAGACCTTGATCTTCAATAATTAGTTCTTCAAGATTTGAGGTTCAATCTTTTCTTGAACTTTCAATATGAACCAATTCTTCAAGCTTTGAGATCCACTTTCCTTGTTATCATCTTTCTTCGTATCATGTTCTTTCTCCTTATCATGTTCTTTCTCCTTATCATCTTCTTTCAATTTCGTTTTAAATTTCCTCCCAAATGGACGTAAGATGATTTAGGAACCTTCTTACGTTGTAATTCCTTACGAAGAGCTTTTCGACGTTTATTCTCCTCCTTAACCCATAAGTTAAAACCTTGAATATAGGGTTTAACAAAATTTCGTAACCGTAAATAATTTTCTTCAATTTTCTAATAGTTCGAGCTTGACCAGCATGTTTTGGTCAACCGAGCTATTGCCATTGTCAAAGCGAATTATCCATAGGTAACTCTTCTCTTGGAATTTCGTATAAAGACCTTGAATTGGAGAATGTTCACGTGAAGCAGAACAACATGGAGATGGAATAGGTGTTTTCTATGTCTTCTTGAACCCGAGGACCAAGAAACATCACCTTGTAACGAAACAAGACCTTCACTGAAGCGATTGCGATGCAAGACTTGTGAAGCGACTCTTTTGAAGCGAAGATGGTTGAAGCGAAGATTATGTGAAGCAAGACCTAGATCAAGATCGGTACCTTCGTTTCTTCATCCTCTCAGAATCGCATTACGAACGACTTGCACAATTTCCATCATTGATGTTGTTAAAGGAATATCTCCACCCGAAACAAGTTACTTCTTTTAGCCATGAATGTAAAGGTTTTGGTGGTTGCACAATAAGATAGTAAAGCAAAGAGGTTTGGGAACATCGACCAATTGCTTATTCAAGAAGACTTGTATAAACCTTGGATACATCAACCAAGTAGCCCCTGATGATATATGAGAGAGCATTCCATCCAAAATAAGCCGTGAAAATTTAAATACTCATCGTTGCTAAACCAACCATCGCAGATGCAATATTTGAACCAAAGCGCTCCCAAGAAGTGCTTTTAGAACTTATGCGGTGGAGCAAGACATGGATCAAAACTTCCATTGAGGATGAATAAGGCCTTCTTAAAAGTTTGTTCACCAAAGAGCCTTCATAACCCGTATTCCTAAAAGTATCCCAAATCGCTTGCTTGTCAAATCGAATAGCCCCATCTTCATCTTCAAATAATAAATGCCGCGAATAGATGCCTCTCGTGATCTTAATAGTGCGACCAAAGAATGATTGATCTAATATAGTATTCATCCTCCTCCATATTTTCTCTAGCATTAGCCCAAAATTCACGAATCCATGGTTCAATAACATCCGGCTCAACTAAAGAGCATAGCTAATAAGCGACCCAACTAGATAATCAATAATATCATAGAAAGCCACGTCACCTCAGTCTTGTCCAAATTAGCCACCATATTGTGCTTGAAGCAGTTAAACGATTCACCATTGTTGAAAGAATAAGCACAACCGAAAGATTGTATCGAATATTAAAGAGATGGTAATTGGGAGATAAATATGGAAAAGATGTGAAGTAAGAATATGAGAGGAAAATCGGAAAGAAGTTATTTATAGGTGAGATTTGAAAATCACGACCTAAATAACAAAGTTACCGTTACTACCAATTACCCTTCAATATTACCGTTGGAACAATTGCTTTAACACGACAAACAATACTTTCCACATAAGCACTACTTTCCCAAGCAAGACTTTCAGAAATACAAGATGATTGTGAAATACAAGACTTTCGTGAAATACATGCTTTGCCAAAAATCTTCAAATAATCTAAGTATACACTAACATCCTCCCTCAAGCAATACAGGACTATATCAAACATCTTATAGTCCTCCCTTAAACATAGCTTAGTAGTTAATCATTCCAATGCTCACGACCAAGTGATTGAATCGTGACACATCAAAACCTTTGGTGAGTAGATCACCACATTATCATCTGTGTGGACTTTAACCACATTAATGAGCCTATGCTCATAACAATCTCTAATAAAATGATGCCTAACTCGAATATGCTTTGTCTTGGAATGATACAGGATTCTTCACAATACAAATAGTACTCTCATTATCAATGTTGATAGGAGTATTCTTAAAGTTGAACCCATAATCCAAGAGTTGATTTTGCATCCATAAAACTTGACCACAACAACTTGCGCTAGACTACATATTGACTTCGGTAGATGATGTTCTTGAATTGTCTGCTTCTTGCACCGCCATGAGACTAACCTTCTTCCAAGATATTGGCATCCACCGTTGTGGATCTTCTATCATAGTTATCTCCCGCATAGTCACCGTCTCGAAAAAGCTTCTAAGTAAAGGTGACTCTTTAGGATACCACAACCCCAACTTAGGTTGTTGTTTCAAATAATGTAATATTCTCTTGACAAGATTCAAGTGAGAGATCTTTGGTGAAACTTGATATCCGCACATAAACATCCGCAAACATGATATCGTGCCTTGATGCAAGAAGATACATAAGAGAGCCAATCATAGATCAGTATAACTTGACTTCAACAGTCTGTCCATCTTCATCTTTTCCCAATGAATTGATAGATTTAATTGGTGTAATGTGACCTTCATATCATCAAAATTAAACTTAAGTATGTCTCGTAACATACTTGTCTTGGCTAATAAAATTCCTTCCTTGACCGCTTAACTCAAGTCCTAAAAGAATGTTAACTCTCCCATTGAACTCATTTGAAATTCCTTCGCATCACCGCTCAAACTCCTTAACCATGGACTGTTTGGTAGCCCCAAAGATAATATCATCAACATATACCGAACTAACATGATATCCTTCTTGTCTCTCTTGATAAACAAAGTCTTGTCAATGGCTCCCTTACGTATCCATGTTGTAATAAGAATGTGAGAGCCTCTCATACCAAGCTCTAGGTGCTCGATGAAGACCATATAAAGCCTTCACCACCTTATAAACTTTGTTAGGATGCTTAGGATCTTCAAAACCGGAGGTTGTTTCACATACACCTCTTCGTAAATAGTGCCATCTGAAAGGCACTCTTGACATCCATCCGGTATGCACGAAACCCATATAAGAAGCAAAAGCAAGAAAGATCTAATAGCTTCTATCCTTGCCACAGGAGCAAAAACCTCATCATAATCTACCCCTTCTTCTTGTCTATAACCCTGAGCAACTAACCTTGCCTTGTTCTTGATAACATTGCCTCTTTCATCTCTTTTGACTCTAAAACATATCTTGTTCCAATAACTCTCTTCCCATCGTGAAGATCACATAAAACCCAAACCTCTTGAAGTTTAAATTGAAGAAGTTCTTCCAGATAGCTTCAACCCGCCTTTCTTTAGTCAAAGCTTGAGCAATGTTCTTGGGTTCCTCTTGAGAGATGAAACAAGTGAATAAGCGGGTTTGATGATCCTTATGATTTAGCTTTGTTTTGTTTATACACAAAGCTAAGTAAAGCATTATGCGGTTTTGTGAAACCCTTAGCTTTGTGTCTTGTCATTACTCGAGTAGAAGGACCAATAATTTGATCCGTTGATGATTCTTATGAATTCGTAAGATTGAAGATCGTGGAACTTCATATGTATCATCTAAGTTAGTATAATCGGCACCTTCATTGGAATTTGTGAAAATACCTTCATCTTCAAGCTCATCATCGTTTCTTCTAGCTCGGGCATGGTAGGATCATCCAAATCATCTAAAGCATCTTGTCATCAGTGCATCAATTACTTTGGTTGAAAATCTTGCCCAAAATCTTGTAAGAGAACTCTGCAGCCTTGTTCTTCTTCTTTGCTTCTTCATAAGCTCTCCTTTGTTCATCGTGTAAGAATGTGCTAATACATCTTGAAGAAGCATCCGATTAAGTTCCTCTTGAATAGATTGGTCCTCGCAGATTGTGGAGCAACAAGATTTTTGTTTTGGCGAATCAAGACTTTGCTTAGGAACATCGAAGACTTTGTTTTGGACTCATAGAATCTTTATCGTGAATAGCAGCAGGTCTAAGATGAATATCATGAACAACATCTTGAATATCTTCTTCATTATGCAAAGGTTGATTTTCTTCTCTAACGTGTACATAATTCATTGAAGAAGATAAAATCTCAAGATCAAACATCCAATCAGACCCTTCCCTTTCTCATTGTCTTGATCCTCTAAAAACTCAACATGAAGACAATCTTGAATCTTCTTAGTAACTCGTTGTAGACTCGAATCCTTTTCGTTGTTAGTGCAATATCCCAATAAGTAACCTTCTTCGACTTGCCATCAAACTTCCTAGATTATCAATGGTATTTAAAATAGTAAGAGGGCATCCAAAGGCTTCATAAAACGAATGTTGGGTTTATTGCCCATCGCCAGTTCATATGGTGTCTTCATCGTGGTTTTGTGCGAAACCCTGTTGAGTACATAACATGCAAGACACGACCGCCCAAAATTGAATAGGAGATGAGAATCACTAACATAGTCCTTTGACTTCAATCAAGGTTCTATTTTTCCTCTCGCAACACCATTTCTTTGTGGTGTTCTAGCAATACTAAACTCCTTTTATGCCTTTATTTGCACAAAAGTCATCCATAGGCTTGTTCTTGAATTCAGCCCATTGTCACATCGAATACCTCTAACCTTGAGTCTTAATTGGTTTTCAAGTGCTATTATAAGAGTTTGAATAGCATCAAAGGTATCATCCTTATAGGAGTCACTAAACTAATAACCTAGGCGTTTACAATGAACCATACGCCTAGGACATGCTAATCTAAAACCCTAGACGTTCTTCCCTAACGTCTAGGCTAAACACACACCTTTTACTAATCGTCTACATCTTGGAAGACTTAATTAAAAACCTACACCTATGTCCTCTTTATATACTAGAGGATAAGGACTAAATAATAAAACTTTCATTGCAAGCAAGTCCTTCCATCTTTTAGTAGGTTTCCTTTTTGTCATATTAAGTCCCTCTTGTTTCATTCTTTTTGTCTTTATCAACTCAAACTTGTAATTCCTAACATAAGATCGTTTATAAGCTCAGTTAGGGATCAATAACAAAGATAATAAACATAATACGCAGCGGAATAATCAAAACAATACTTTGTTATTGAACAAGGTTTTTCATTCACTAATACTCTAACAATCTTAGACGTTTATAGGAACACGTCTACTAACTAAACTAACAACCTAGGCGTTTACAATGAACCATACGCCTAGGACATGCTAATCTAAAACCCTAGACGTTCTTCCCTAACGTCTAGGCTAAACACACACCTTTTACTAATCGTCTACATCTTGGAAGACTTAATTAAAAACCTACACCTATGTCCTCTTTATATACTAGAGGATAAGGACTAAATAATAAAACTTTCATTGCAAGCAAGTCCTTCCATCTTTTAGTAGGTGCTTTAATAGAACTAGTTTGTTTGTTTATGCTCACACATATTTGATCTCAAAAATGGTTCGCTGGTATAACAAGATGGTGCTTCTCGTTACACTTTCTACTGCTTGTTTACCTATATCCACTGATAGCTTCATCTCGTAACCACGGCTAAGTAACATTCATCGTAACCACTGACAAGCTTCTCAAAACCACTTCTAGTTATATCGAAACCACTGATAGTTTTACTTGTAACCACTGATGGGCTTCTCGAAAGAGTTACTTGATACCATTGCTATGTTTGAAGATGCTACTGCTCATGGTTGCTAGGGTTTCATGGTTTATTTGTGAGTGGTGATTGGAGGGTTTGTGATCTATGGATGTTGATAGCTGCTGTTGTTTCTAAAGGTTAAAAGGTTGAAGGTAGTTTGGTTTGTACTTCTGTGATTATATGCGTTACTATGTACTGATGCATGTTCAACTTAGTGCTTCTTGTATACACGATATTATGTTGAGTGATCAGAAGTGATATGCTTTATGAGGTATCTTAAAGGTATCTCATATTAATTGCATGATGGAATAATGAGAGTGCTAACATGTGAATATATCATGGGTTATTGTGTCAAGTGAAAGGGACGATTACATCATCACATGAGCGTATTTTATTTGGTCTTCTATTGTTTGTGTTCACATGGGATGGTATTTTCGATTGCAAGGTACTAAGTTAATATTCATGGTCAGTATAAAATTGTTATTGGTTTATACTGTTATCATTGTCCGAGATATTACGATTTGTACGAGAAAGTATTACTCGATATCAGACGGTACATGGTTTTTAATTCTCGTATAGTTTTGGACTTAAGGGGAAGCGAGATTGATACACACACAGAAGATTTGGTACACACACGAAAGAAGTTTGAAAGTTGTTCTTAAAAGATTTAAAAAGCTCGGATTTGGATTTATTGAATAATTGATTACGAAGACAGTTGAATATCATCTATTTGATATTGTAGTTGAGTAACACAGATTTTTTTTCTTATCATATCTTAAAGTGGGTGTTACACTTTAAGGTAACTTGTTCGTGCTTCAATGATTATGACGAAGAATTGACAAACACTTTAAGGAGTGACGTTATTGTGCTCAGTGATTATTGTCAAGAGATTGGAGTCTCCTTATACATTAGTTAGTATACGTTCAGAGTCACGTGGATAAACAAGACATAAGACGCAAGTTTGGGTTATTCTACTTCTTCATCAAGTTCGTTATTTTTGGTTTTCTTCACAAGTGATCATTACATGGAGCTTACTGATTTGAAGAATCTTTTATGTTCGTGCACCACTCAATGGGAAGTTTCTAATGTTTACATTCTCTATTTGTTGATAACAAAAGGGAAGAGATGTTGGAGTGGCGTAGCATGGATTAAGGGAAGACAAAGGAAGACAAGATTTGTTTCATTCACGAGATGTTTACATCTCAACTTCGCTACTTGTCTAGGGAAGTTCGTACACGACTTTGTTTGTTTTGGCATCATCAAATAGGGAAGATTGTTGGGTTTAGGTTCCTTAGATTTGATGAGACAAAATAAATAAAAGAATGAAACATCAAGGGCTTAAAGAGAAAGAGATGAAATCTACAAAAAGATGGAAGGACTTGCTTGCAAAAGAAGATTTACTTATTAGTCCTTCGTAGTATCTTGTAAACCCTAATCCTCTAGTATATAAAGAGGACATGGGGTGTAGATTTAATATACAAGTCTTCTATAATGTAGTCATTAAAGGTGTGTGTGTGTGTCTAGGCGTCAAGTCCTCTAAGTGGACGCCTAGGATTTGTGTAGTTTAGCCTCAAGGATCTTTGATCCCTGTTACAAGTTTAGTGTAACCGTATTATTCCGATCAAATAATATTTGAGGCTTGGAGTGATTATAATGAAAAACCTTGTGTCAATAACTTTGATTTGTTTTATTCCGCTGCATGTACAAGTTTCTTATCATCGTTATTGTTAACCCTAGAGGCTCAAAACGATCTCAAGGAGTCTATCAAACTCCACATCCTTATTCTGTATGTCGATGACATATTAATCATGGGAAATCATATACCAAGTCTAAATGAGGTGAAAGCCTATCTTGGTAAATGTTTTTCGATGAAAGACTTAGGGAAGCAAGATATATACTCGGAATCAAGATCTACCGGGATAGATCAAGGCGGCTAATTGGTTTAAGCCAAAGTGCTTACATTGACAAAATATTGAAGAGATTCAATATGCAAAATTCCAAGAAGGGATTTTGCCAATGCAAGTGAATCATGGTTTGAGCGACCAAGGCGTGCTTCAACACTGCAGAGGTGGCGCGTATGAAGAAAGTTCCTTATGCTTGGTGTAGGATCTATCATGTGCAGCGATGCACGATGCACAAGGCCCGATGTGGCGTTTGCTCAAAACTTGACCGGTCGGTATCAGCGAATCCGGGTGAAATTCATCGATGGCATTAAGCATATTCTCAAGTACCTTAGGGCTACAAGAGATATGTTCATAGTGTATAGAGGAAATCCGAGCGTAAGCATCATTACGAGTTACCGCGATGCATCCCGGAAGTGTGACAAAGATGATACGAAGTCTCAAACGGGTTACATTTTGTCATCAATGGAGGTCTTGTGGATTGGAAGAGTAAGAAGCAGACAACACTTGCGATGGCGCTCTGAAGTAAAGTGAGTACATAGCGGCGCCCGAGGCTTCCATGGAAGTCGTTTGGATAAGGAAATTTGTTTGGGGCTTGGTGTTATGCCGTCGATTGAAAATCCTATTAAAGTATATTGTGACAATTCATTGCAATTACTTTTGCTCATGAAACAGAGTCATGAAGGGCACCGGACACTATCCTAGACAATATCACTATGGTCGAGAGCAAGTCGAGATAGGTGAAATTGAGTTGCTCAAAGTTCACGAGATGATAACCTAGCGGATCCGTTAACGAAGGCCTTGCACGGTGAAAAACTTAATCATTTGTGTCGATAAGTTTGGACTTCGTTTAGCTAGTAGTTTCATGCCCATCCGTGACTAAGTATTTTAGATAAAAGGATATTGTAAACATTATTATTGAAATGAAATAAAGTATTTTGTTATGTTTATTATTCATTTATTATGATGTTGTCCTATATTTACATGTTTAAATCCTTGAATAACTTAAGTTATTCTAAATAGTCCGTTGTCAATCAATAACATGGGAATGATATTGAATTAAGACAAATCGAGTATTAGTTAGAATATACTTGAAAGTATATTGATGCGTAGCATGACTAATTTCGATGATATTCAATGAATTGAATATAGGACTTATCCCACTCACATGATGATACTTTATGGATCTTTGTCGTTAAGTATATCATGGATATTTATCCTCGACTTGAGATACAAGAGATATGTCATGGATGTAGTGCATTTTGTGAAGCAATCTAACGCTACACGTGGCGGTAGTTATAAGGGTTGTTTTCGAAGTGTTGCGAAATTTATGAATCACGCTTGTAGTCAAATGGGATTTGTTTCCTTCAAATTTATTTTGAAGTTCAATACTCTTGGGCCCTCGTAGGATTGTTAAGATGTTTGTATGGCCATACCCAAGGTCTTTGTTTAGAAGAATTGGTAATCTTAATAAATCATAAAGCGAGAAAGAATAGTTAATTAAGAAATGAGTAAGATCCATATTCTTATTAACATGGTATTAGAAACAAAGGATGAATATGATGATGAATCATCAAACTTGGTTTTCTCCAGAAAACCATACACGAGTTGTACCGGGGCATTGGCGTGTTGCAAGACGCTAACCAATGTCATTTCACGCTTTGTAAACATATCCAAGTGGGGCTGTTGGAAATGTATATATTTACAAACATGTGAATGTCCGGATTCGAACTCGTGACCACGGATTGCACACATTAGCGAATGAGAATTAAAGTTAATAATTAATGTTTATGTTTACGATTAATTATTACACATTAAGTCCGGTTAACGATCGTTAAGTATTTAACGGAAAAATGACTAACGACCGTTAAATGGAAAAAGAAGGACTAGAAATGGAAACTTGGAAAAGTTATGGAATGGGCTTTGGGCTTCCATCATGGCCGCCATGGGGGTCTCTCCAAAGCCTAATTCACAAACTTGTTCCCTAAGTTTACCTACTAGTATATAAGGAGGGTAGGTTCTAGGGTTTCATACACTTGTGCATTAAATTAACCCTAGATCTCCTCTCTCTCTCTAGTCCATATTTCGCCGAACACCCCTAGTAAGGGAGTTTGGTTTCGTTTTCTTAAACGAGGACTTGTGTTAGATCTAGCAATCGCTTGATTCGTTTGGTTAATTCGTGTGTACAAGAGCGTGGTTGTAAGACATTATTCTTACACCAATAAGTACTTCTTTGGTTTGCTTTGCTCGAGGGTGGTTTTGCTTTGCTCGAGGATTTGATATTCGCAAGAGGTGCGTTACGCATACTTTCATTAATTAATTTATTTGTTATGATCTTAAGTCTTCCATTGTGTACTCTTGATGTCTTTATGTTTTATTTTATTTTATATATCATAAACTCAACGGTGGCATCACGAGCCTTGTATAACAAGTAATTAATTCTTGAAACACATAATTAAAATAAACATGAATGTGTTATTATTTGTATGCTTAGATCTAGGGTTTGCAAAACCTAAACCCTAATTTTGAGGCGTTTTTGGTGCCCTAATTAGGGTTTTGTAAACTTTGTTTTAATTGGATTAGAAACCTAAGATGCATGCAACTTTATGTGTATATCGTAACTCTGTTTAATTGCATTAATTGTTAAGTTTAATTTATATCCATGATAATTATCGCATGTTTTATCATGGATCCATTTATTGTATGTCTTTCATGTTTTAAGTGATATGCATTAAATAATGATAGATCTTAAATTGGGAAGACCTCAATAATTATTAATTTTAATCAATTATGTGCTATGTGGTATATATTTAGTTTTGACTTACGCAATCGATGAATCGATGCATGTGGTTCACCTTGTACATAGATGAAAACGGTGGAAGTCTTAATTAAATATATGCATATTGTGATTATAAAATTGGTTATTAATAAGATTTATCAAAACCGTTTGCATGTGGCTATTTGATATGCATGACTTTTATTTGTTATGTATTCATTGTTTATTTGTTTATTTTTATAAATACTTGCTTGTTTGTGTTTTGTAAAAGGGTATTTTAAAAGAAAATAAATGACCTAAACAATGGTGAAACATGTATTTTTAAGAATAGTAATCATAATCGTTTAATTGATTGATGAATTTGGTACAAATGAGTGAGCAGCTCACCCATGAGAATGAACTAATAAAAGGGGTTTAAAGAAGTGCACAACGTACACCGAATGGATGTCTAAGGTTGTGCTTTAGCACGTACACGGTCCTCCCCCTCGTAAGTTCGAGTGGAGCTACTTAGTAAGTCATTAAATGTGCAAGCTCATCTTAAGGGCGAATTAGTATTGATTCCATGCGCCACTTAGGTGGTAATTATCCCAAACACTAAGTGTTTACACTTATGCAAAAGTACGGTATAATGGATGATAATTAACACTAATTCCTTGATTGGTGAACCCAATACCTCAATTAAAGTTTGATGATGAAAACTTAAACATTAAAACAAGATATAAATGTTTTAATAAAACTATGCTACAAAGATGAATGCATGACATCTTTGTACATATTTGATTTTACATCAAAACTATTACCCTTTAATTTAAGTTATATGCTATCCAACGAAACGGAAACACCTAAGATTACTTTCTATTTGCGTGAGAACGTGATTTAGATCTTAATCAAAGGGTAAAATGTCCACGTGTCGTGAGAGCGGGCATGGACGATTTTGCGTTTCTTAAGTTGGACAACTTAATTGAGTTAGGCGGTGAAGCGGCAACTCAAGGCATAAGATGGGATAAAACATGTTTACATGGCGATTGATATTGGCTATATGTAAATCCGTAAATCTAGGAATTGCAATTGAAATTGGCAATTGAGCAAATGCTCTACCATTCGTATAAGGTTCATCACTAACGGATCAAGCGATGTGATGAGATTATGACAATTTGGATCCTAGTTTTCAATAAATATTAATTGGTTATATGAATATGAACCTTGGGTATTTAATTGTTTATTGAAATGGAAAATTATCAAAATACTAATGATGGTTTTTGAACTTTTTCGTAGATGGCTCAATCGATAACACTATGAGCTTCTTGAGTGCCGCTTTCAAAGATATGATTGGAAGGGACAAGTCGACCGCCCTAATTTCAATGATTGGCATCGCTCACTTAGGATCATCCTTCGTGTTGCCAAAAGGGTTGAAATTTTACTACACTCGCACGAAGCTCCTCCCAACACGGCAATCGCTCTTGAATTAGAGGCATATCGTGTTGAATATGAGAAGCATAATGATGTGGCGTGTCTAATGCTTTCGGGATGTCCGCTCAATTGCAAAAACAATTTGAGCACTATCCGCCTATGAGCATGTTAGATGAACTCAAACGTATGTTTGAGAAGCCACCGCGGTGAACTGTATGAACTAATTGAAAAGGTTCACAGTTGCAGGCGGGAGGTTGGCAAATGTGTCTCCGACCACGTCCTTGAGATGAAACATCACTTGGACCAATTGGAGAAGCTTCGGCCGTGGTTACTCGAACGATGTATGTGTCGGACTCATCAATCATTCCCTTAATCAGAACGATTTGGTGATTTTGTCTCGCAATTTTAACATGCATTGCACGGGAAGGCGATGAATGAGTTACATGCAATGCTTGTAGACTACGAGAAGAGATTGCCAAAGAAGGCTCCTACACCTTGTGCTCGCTATCTGAGGTGGTAGGGTGAATAAGCCTAAGCCGCAAGCGAGATAAGAAAGGGAAAGGAAAAGGAAAGGGAAACAAGTTGTCATCCCACCGCCTAAGAAGAACCACGAAAGAAAAGGAGAATCCTAAGAAGGATTTGTCTTGCCACCATCGCAACTCACCGAGTCACCGAAGCGGGCTATCCAGTTTATCTCGAATGAGTGCCTTGAATAAAAATAAGATGGTGCCTAGCTCATCGTGTATTTTTATGTTTGAATTATTTTCTTTTCCTCATAAGTTAAATTCTCGGATATATGATACGGGATGTGGTACTCACATCCGTAATACATCGCAGGACTTAAAGGGCGAAGAAGTCGACACGTGGAGAGAGATACTTGCACGTTGGAAATGGAAAGCGTGCATTGTCGAAGCCATAGGGACTTTTGATTTAGTGTTGCCTTGGCTTAATTTTAGAACTAAATAATTGTCATTATGCACCCTCCATTGTTAGGGGTGTCATTTCGTTTCTTTGTTAAAAGATATTGGTTTTGTGCACACTTTTACAAGTTATGGAATTTCAAGTTCTTTAAATAATGTTTTTACTTTAATGCAATTCCTATGCTTGGTGTGTTTGAAATTGATATGGATGGTTGTATATCCAATGAAAATAATTAGTTGTATAGCATTAGCAATAAGAAGAGCAAGTAGAACGTGACTCTTCTTATCTTTGGCATTGTCGCCTTGCCCATATTGGCAAGAAACGCATGGAAAAGATGCAACACGATGGGCTTTACAAACGGTCAATGATGAATCATTTGACAAATGCGAGTCTTGCATTCTTGGGAAGATGACAAGGAAACCTTTTTCACCACAAGTGGAAAGGGCTTCGATCTACTTGGATTGATATACACTAATGTGTGTGGTCCACTTAGACATGTGTCAAAGCGTGGTCTTGTTTACTTAACCTTTACGGATGATTTCGATCGTTATGGTTATGTTTATTTACTTAAACATAAACATGAAGTCTTTGAAACATTTAATGTTTTCAAAAGTGAAGTAGAATTACAACTTGGAAAGAAGATTAAAGCTCTTCGATCCGATAGAGGTGGTGAGTATATAAGTCAAGAGTTCAAAGATTACTTAGGCGAGTGTGGAATTATCCACAGACTCACATCTCCTTATACTCCACAACAAAATGGTGTATCACGAAAGGAGAAATCGTACCTTACTTGACATGGTACGATCAATGTTTGAACTTCACGACTCTACCTTTACTTTTTGGGATTATGCCCTTGAAACCGCTATTCGCATTTTGAATATGGTTCCAACTAAGAAGGTTGTTAAAACTCCATATGAAATATGGTGGAAAAGCTCCCAACTTTTCTTACTTAAAGGTGCTGGGATGTGAAGCGTTTGTTAAGCGTGACACACCCGATAAGCTCCAAGCCGGATCTGTTAAGTGTATCTTTGTAGGATACCCTAAGGAAACTATGGGTTACTACTTTTACTACCCGGTGAGAACAAAGTCATCGTGGCTAGGTATGGAGATTTCCTTGAAAGGAATCTCATATCTCAAGAACTCGGTGGGAGAGTATATGATCCGGAATATGATCAAGAAGATACAACACCTACGAAACCATTAGCCAACTTCAAGAAGAACACGAAAGCTTAGGTGCTCCTCCCGAAGTTGTTCCCATTCGTAGGTGCGAAAGGACTATACGCACTGACCGTCTATGTCTTAACGTGGGGTGGAGGAAAATATGGTTGGGGATCTTAATGAACACGCTAACTATAAGGCGCCATGGTCGATCACGAAAAGGATAAATGGCGATTGCTATGAATGGGAAATGCAATCCATGAAAGATAATGATGTCGGATTGAAGTTGACCTTCCTCCCAAGGCTAAGGTCGTTGGGAGTAAGTGGATCTTCAAAAGAAACCGACATGGATGGCAATGTACACACCTACAAGGCTCGTCGGTGGCTAAAGGTTTTACTCAAACCTATGGCATTGACTACGAGGAGACATTCTCTCCTAGCGGACATAAGAGCTATTAGGATTCTCATAGCTATAGCCGCACACTATGACTATGAGATTTGGCAAATGGATGTCAAAGCGCTTTTGAATGGCCGTCTAGATGAAGACATCTATATGGCACAGTAGGAAGGTTTGTGAATCCATTATTTCCTAACCGTGTATGCAAGCTTAAAAGGTCCATTTATGGATGAAGCAAGCATCAAGGCAATGGAATAAAAGATTCGATGGGGAAATCAAAAGTTTTGGATTTACTCGAGAATCTTGATGAGCCATGTGTATATCACAAAGCTAGTGGGAGTCATGTTACTTTCCTTATTACGTATGTCGATGACATATTAATCATGGGAAATCATATACCAAGTCTAAATGAGGTGAAAGCCTATCTTGGTAAATGTTTTTCGATGAAAGACTTAGGGAAGCGGCATATATACTCGGAATCAAGATCTACGGGATAGATCAAGGCGGCTAATTGGTTTAAGCCAAAGTGCTTACATTGACAAAATATTGAAGAGATTCAATATGCAAAATTCAAGAAGGATTTTGCCAATGCAAGTGAATCATGGTTTGAGCGACCAAGGTCGTGCTTCAACACTGCAGAGGTGGCGGCGTATGAAGAAAGTTCCTTATGCTTCGCTGTAGGATCTATCATGTACGCGATGCGATGCACAAGGCCACGATGTGGCGTTTGCTCAAAACTTGACCGATCGGTATCAACGAATCCGGGTGAAATTCATCGGATCGTTAAGCATATTCTCAAGTACCTTAGGGCTAAAGAGATATGTTCATAGTGTATGGAGGAAATCCGAGTAGGCATGCATTACAGTTCTGCGATGCATCACGGAAGTGTGACAAAGATGATACGAAGTCTCAAACGGGTTACATTTTGTCATCAATGGAGTCTTGTGGATTGGAAGAGTAAGAAGCAGACAACACTTGCGATGGCGCTCTCTGAGAAAGTGAGTACATAGCGGCGCCTCGAGGCTTCCATGGAAGCTGTTTGGAGAAGGAAATTTGTTTGGGGCTTGGTGTTATGCCGTCGATTGAAAATCCTATTAAAGTATATTGTGACAATTCAATTGCAATTACTTTTGCTCATGAACTGGAGTCATGAAGGGCACCGGACACTATCCTAGACAATATCACTATGTTCGAGAGCAAGTCGAGATAGGTGAAATTGAGTTGCTCAAAGTTCACATGATGATAACCTAGCGGATCCGTTAACGAAGGCCTTGCTCGGTGAAAAACTTAATCATTTGTCGATAAGTTTGGACTTCGTTTAGCTAGTAGTTTCATGCCCATCTGTGACTAAGTATTTTAGATAAAAGGATATTGTAAACATTATTATTGAAATGAAATAAAGTATTTTGTTATGTTTATTATTAATTTATTATGATGTTGTCCTATATTTACATGTTTAAATCCTTGAATAACTTAAGTTATTCTAAATAGTCCGTTGTCAATCAATAACATGGGAATGATATTGAATTAAGACAAATCTGAGTATTAGTTAGAATATACTTGAAAGTATATTGATGCGTAGCATGACTAATTTCGATGATATTCAATGAATTGAATATAGGACTTATCCCATTCACATGATGATACTTTATGGATCTTTGTCATTAAGTATATCATGGATATTTATCCTCGACTTGAGATACAAGAGATATGTCATGGATGTAGTGCATTTTGTGAAGCAATCTAACGCTACACGAATCGGTAGTTATAAAGGTTGTTTTCGAAGTGTTGCGAAATTTATGAATCTCGCTTGTAGTCAAAATGGGATTTGTTTCCTTCAAATTTATTTTGAAGTTCAATACTCTTGGGCCCTCGTAGGATTGTTAAGATGTTTGTATGGCCATACCCAAGGTCTTGTTTAGAAGAATTGGTAATCTTAATAAATCATAAAGCGAGAAAGCAGAATAGTTAATTAAGAAATGAGTAAGATCCATATTCTTATTAACATGGTATTAGAAACAAAAGGATGAATATGATGATGAATCATCAAACTTGGTTTTCTCAGAAAACCATACACGAGTTGTCTAGGGGGCATTGGCGTGTTGCTAGACGCTAACCAATGTCATTTCACGTTTTGTAAACATATCCAGTGGGAGTGTTGGAAATGTATATATTTACAAACATGTGAATGTCCGGATTCGAACTTCGTGACCACGGATGCACACATTAGCGAATGAGAATTAAAGTTAATAATTAATGTTTATGTTTACGATTAATTATTTCACATTAAGTCCGGTTAACGATCGTTAAGTATTTAACGGAAAAATGACTAACGACCGTTAAATGGAAAAAGAAGGACTAGAAATGGAAACTTGGAAAAGTTATGGAATGGGCTTTGGGCTTCCATCATGGCCGCCATAGGGGTCTCTCCAAAGCCTAATTCACAAACTTGTTCCCTAAGTTTACCTACTAGTATATAAGGAGGGTAGGTTCTAGGGTTTCATACACTTGTGCATTGAATTAACCTAGATCTCTCTCTCTCTCTAGTCCATATTTCACCGAACACCCCAAGTAAGGGAGTTTGGTTTCGTTTTTCTTAAGCGAGGACTTGTGTTAGATCTAGCAATCGCTTGATTCGTTTGGTTAATTCGTGTGTACAAGAACGTGGTTGTAAGACATTATTCTTACACCAATAAGTACTTCTTTGGTTTGCTTTGCTCGAGGGTGGTTTTGCTTTGCTCGAGGGATTTGATATTCGCAAGAGTGCGTTACGCATACTTTCGTTAATTAATTTATTTGTTATGATCTTAAGTCTTCCATTGTGTACTCTTGATGTCTTTATGTTTTATTTTATTTTATATATCATAAACTCAACACATAGATAGCCAGTAATGGATGTCGATGGCTAGGGTGATAAATCAACTTGTCTTCTGCCGATGCTATAGCACAATTAACATGAATCATAAAATGACACTCATTGCATTCGTAAAGAAGCTCATCAGTTTGATCTCTTGTACATAAAGCACAACGCAAATAACCAAACCATGAGAAATAAAGGTAAGAGTAAGAATATGATCAGGGTGTGACGCGTGCTTTAACGTCAAAGGACGCTCTCCGCAGAATTTATGGAGCACGTACTCACATGAACGAGCACACTCATAATAATATCTGTGGAACCAAGGGACTTCTTTCTCACACCGATCACATCGGCGACATCGAAAGTTTTCACGTGTAATTCGCTCACCACCGCCATTTTCATTGTCGTCGTCGTCGTCTTCATATTCTACTTCGTAAAGTGGATAGTTTGGTTGCAAATCAATAAGATGGAGTGGATGCTCGTGTTCATCGATATTCTTCGACATAATTGTATGTTTGTTTATTACTCTTTTAGATGTAATGTTGCATTATATGCTTACTTATAGACAAGGATTATACCGGTTTTATGCATAGGCCCGAGTATATGTTCTTTTCTTATTTGCAAGATTTTGCATATTTAACTTGCTTGGTGATTTACATTCTTTATTCTAAAGAAAACATAAAGTGCCCACTTATAATGTTCGCCGACACATTTTTTTTTACCAAATTAACCGACATTCTTTTTCTTTAGAACAAATAAAAGTAAAAACCACCAAACAAAATATAATATGCAAAACTTTGCAAATGAAAAAAGAATATATACTGTTTCGTCTCTTAGACTCTACATACAGTAAGGACTCGGGCCTAAACCACTTCTGTCCAAATGTAGTCTGTTATAAGTAGAATACAACCTTTAGAAAACGAAACTTTTTCTTCTTATTTCTGTTTCTTATGGTATTTCAGTTTTGTGATGGCATAAAAAAGATCAATGGAGACGAGGAAGGTGTGTGTAATGTCGTGGTAAGAACGTAAAGTGTCGTTGTGGATTTTGAATGACGATAATGGTTGCTGAGGTTTGAGGTAGTTGTACTTTATGTTTCGTTTTTTTTTCATAGGGTCTTCCTTTGAACAAAATTAGATTGATCAAAATTAGCGACATACTTAAAATTAGTCACTCATTTGTAGTAGTTTTGGCCCTTGTGAGGACTAAAATGATTTTTACCAAAAGCCCAAATTTGCATACTTCATATCGAATTAATAACATCCAGCGTTAAATTTGAACGAACAAAGCTAAACTTGAAAGAACAAAGCTATTTAACCGCTTTAAAGCACTGAAACTTAGTGCAATCCAAATTTGCCATAGGCGATTTTGTTCACCTGTGGCGAAACTTGCGATGCCGGCGTTGGCGCCGTTGGGGTCTTCGCTTGGTATACCATGACCGTTGTTAGCTTTTCTTGTGAGTAAGTGAGGGTTTTTTTTGGTAATGTATGCGACTCATATACATCGATAACGGTTATAGTTGAAGATGGTATTTTAATTATTGTAATGTTATTGAATGGATGCTAAAGTGACACATCAATAACGATTATTGATACCCAAGTGCCCAACTGCACCAAGCACTGTGAGGAAAGAAGCAAACTACAAGAGTTAGATGGGAAAGAATAAATGGTGCCCAACTAGTGTCCTCACATGAATTAAAAGCCACCAACTACCAAATGTGTTTGACATTAATTGGGTTGACTAAAATCAAATACAGTACTTGTATTTGACCAACTAAAGACCACAAATTTTTCGTTGCTCTGGTACTCTCTCCCACAAACACAAACACAAACACAAACAAAGACCCTTCTCAGATCTGAACAACAACAACAACAACAACACACCATCATTTTAACCGGACAACATAAACATGGTTATGTACCCTATCGACTACGACAATCTGCCACCAGCATGCCGCTTTTTTCGTCTTCACAAAAGTGGGTTAGACTAATTTCATAATATTCGACACAGGTTAGTTACATTGTGTTTGTTAATTTAATGTTTAGTTAGTCTCATTTTGTTCATGTGATACCTTTGTAATTCTTGTAAAGTTTCTTGTGCTTGTGTTCTGTGTTGCTTATTATTTGTTATCAGGTTGATTATTCTTTTTGTTTTCTTATTATTATTATTATTATTATTATTATTATTTATTATTTATTTTTTATTTATTTTATTTTTTATAATATGTTCTTTAAAACATCATTTTGATTTGATTAGAAACAAAACGGTGATGATATGCATGATTGTTAGCATATATTTACTTTTTCTATTATTATTATTATTATTATTATTATTATTATTATTATTATTATTATAAACAACACTTTTATTAAAACTCATAGGATTTACAATGACTTTTATTAAAAAATTTAAAAAAATTGGTGGGGAGCCGAGAAACTTTGAAGGCTGCAATTAGTACCTTATGTTATCAGGGATTAGTTAGTCTTATGAGAGTACTTGTTATCAGTTTTATGGTTAATTATACTTATATGGTTCAAATGTAGGCTTTATTTCTGGTAATTACATGTAGCAACTGATACTATATGTTGCTGTGTTTTCTATGATTAGTAGAGAGGGATATGATTTAGTGAATAAGCGTATATGGCATATTGGAGGAAATATAATCATAGTTGTTTGATATCCTTATGTTGTTTGATCTTGAAGCTATTATTTGTTTACTAGCCGAGTACCCGCACCTAGCGGCATCGGTGTCTAGCGGCAGAAATGTTTAGTTTTTGACAATAGTTTTAAGAGCGAGTAATTTCTTTTCGATAAACTGTATTTGTAATGACAAAGAAAGAATCATGCTCGGAAAACCTTTTTTCCTAATAGCGTGGTAACATAACGGCGTTAATGTATTCTTCTCGATCAACTTGTGTGTGACTTTTTGAATTATATTAAAAGAAATGATTTATGTTCTTAGATTTTTTATCTAAAAATCTGCTTAACTCTAACATGATTGTGTATACATTTAGCAGTGTACTCACATACCAACTATGTTAAACACTTTTTAGACAAACAACTTATGACCTCGGTTAAAAAGTTAATTAACGATTTCGTAGTTGGTTCATATGTCATCATTATGGTTTTTAATACATTGGAACTTAAATTAAGTCCATCGTGTTGTATCAAAGGACTTGTGTTCTAATGTTATCTCATATTTTGTGAAAAGCTCCTCAACTAAAATGATTTGCGACTAAAATATTGTGAAATAGATTGCCTTTAAAAAGCTGCAAAAGAAACCTTAAAAATGATGCTGAAGGTTTCAGATATGGACAATGATGGGCCAGTGGCATTCGGCTCGTCATCATATTCAGCAGATGCCAAAGACAACAGCCGAATATTCCGTCAACGGCGATGGTCGAAAATCATCTTCAAAACATTCAAAATAAATAGATCCATAACAAATATGTATAGATATATACAGAAACTTCAAAACGCCAAATTATATATGTAGAACTATAAAAAATTCCAACCTTGTATAATATATAGATCTATTAAAAAAGAAAAACTAAAAACGTACAATTAGTTGAGGGTTTTGGTGGTTGTGGGGTTTTCTGTGGTTATGGGTTACGGGTTGTGAGGTTACCATGGTGGCGGCTGTGATGCGAGGTAGCGGCGATTTGGAGGTGGGGGTGGTCGGTAGCTCGGAGGTGATGGTTAGGCTTATGTACAATATGAGGGCCTAAATTTTTTTTTTATTAAACTCTAAAAATGAAAATAAAAATTAGGCCACAACGTGAAACTTAAATTTTAGTGCGTATTTTATGCGTTTTGTACAAAATCGCATTAAAAATAAGCCCTCACGCTATAAGTCCTTATCGTTTTATACAAAATACCCACTAAAAATTTAAGCCCTCACGTTGTGAGGGTCTAATTTTTTTATTTTTCATTTTTTAGAGTTTAATAAAAAAAAATTTAGGCCCTCATGTTGTACATAAGCCCAAAATTTAAGTATAATAATTAGAAAAAAAAAATTCTCTTAGGCCCTCACATTATACATAAGCACCAATTTAAGTGTAATAAATATTTTTTGTAAACGTTTTTTTTAAACAAATTTTCGTTTTTTCTTTTAAATTATTATTATTTTTTTTAAATCGCTTTTTTAAACAATTTTTCTTTTTTAATCGTTTTTTTTTAAGTTTTTTTTTTTTTTTTTTTTTTTTTGTCAATTACATAAATCGTCCTGTGGTTTGCCAAGTTAACGGTCAACTAATGACATGACCGTCAAATGACCAAACCCGTAACTTTTGCATACCATGAGGACATGACCCGTCAAAAAAAAGTGCAGGGACATTTTCTGCAAGATCCGACAAACCACAAGGACCAATTATGTAATTAACTCATTTTTTTATTTTATGTAGTTAAAATTAAAATATATAAAGGAGATCTTTTACAATTCCTTTTAAGTTATTACAATATCTACGTGTTGATTGAGCGTATTGTAGTACGACCTCATATATTGAAGGCATGCAAAAATTTTGTTGAATGCACGATAAACATATGTTTATATGAGTATATCAAATATTAGCTTGAATATCCTAACTTATTTTTGTTGTGCTTTTTCAGGAAGATTTTACTTGAAGCCACAAAAATGGGAGTTAGCTGAAGAGGAATTAAAAAATGCACAAAAAATATGGGATGTTAACAATTGTCGTATATCCTGCTTGAAATGCAACCCAGTTTTAGAAGTTTCCATCAAGCATCAATATGGTGATTTGTATCTTCAGAGAGACCCCATCAAGGGAATCAGTAAAGCTTTATCCTATTACAAATATGGCATGGAAAAGCTTAAACGTAGTACGTGGGAAAATATATTTAGTTGTCTTGAGAAAGTTAGAATAATGTTTTGCAGTAAAAGTAGGATATCATCAGGCATGTTGCTGAAAACGATGGTAATAGTTGTTGGCACTGTCAAGAGTCAAGGATTATGCGAAGCATGTCATTGCAAAGTGTAGATAACATGAAAGTCAAATACATTCACAGAAGTATAATGATCAGATTACTTGGAAGGATAGGTATGATAAAAATCACTTAAAACACGTACTTTCTATTCTTATTGTAGAAACTATCACACACATTTGTCATCCGATCCATCATATAACTCCAACCACCAACTTGAGTCGTTTCAAGTAACTTTATTTACATTATACTAACATCTACCTAAATCTTTTTTTGGTTAAAAGGGTTATACATAGGGCTGAGCGTCGGTCATAAACCGACCCGAACCGAGGACCGAAACCGTGAAAAACGCGAACCGAATTTTGTCGGTTCGGTTTTTCTTCGGTTTAGTTTTGTCGGTCTAGGTGTATTTTAGCATGTTTTTGTCGGTTTTGGGCCGAACCGAACCGACCCGAAACCGAAAGCATGTAAACACGAAGCAAAACGAACCGACGGGTTGTCGGTCCGGTTCGATTTTTGTCGGTTCGATCGGTTTCGTCGGTCCGGTTCGGTTTGAACCGGTGCTCGACCCTAGTTATACATCTACCTAAATCGTAAGTTAGAAACAAATACCAATTAGACCACGAACATGTATGTTCCATATTCCATTGATAACTTAGAAAGTTATATACATGAAGGATTACTCTTGTAAAAGTAGAATAAGTCATTGTATGTCACGCTTGTTTCATTGTTTTGAGTTTTAAGAATAAATTAGGCGAGTACCCATGCATGGCAAAAGAACTTTTTATTGGTAAATGTTAGTAGTATGTATTTAGTCTTTGTAGTAGGCCCATGTATTTGTATCAAGCCCATGTCTTTGTAGGGTTTGGCTCCTATTTGTATACCCAGGTTTGGGATTTTCGATCAATGAAACACAAACACATGTTGTATACCTTTCACGCTCCACAAAACCCTAATTCTCTCTAATCCGCTGCTTCTACTGCCTCTTCTACTGCCTCCTCTACCCTCCCCATCTTCTTCCTCCCTTGGTCTTCTACTGCTCCTCATAACCATCACCAATTCACTACTAATCTCCCCTATCATCTCCTACGTCCTTCCCAATGAATGTAAATGCTCCCCCTCCTCCACCAACTATCCTTCTTTCCGATAAATTAATGGCAATAACAAATCTTAATAACATAATACCTGTTAAAATGGACATGGATGAGATGAATTACTCATCATGGGTTTATTTTTTTTACTCACTTCTGTCGTGGTAATCTGCTCCTGGACCACATCGAAACCAAGTCTGCTTCGGATGTCTCCACAAGTACTTCACCACCCCATGATGACGAGTGGTTGAAGGTCGACTCTATCCTCCTCTCCGGATTTTTGTTCTGATTTCTAAAACACTCCAACAACGTTTGGTTGTCGAAACCCAAAGTTGGCTAAAGATGCATGGGACACCTTGGCCACCATATTTTCTGACAACAAACGCACCCGCTCAATCACCTTGAAAGCGGAACTACGGTCTTTAAAGCTTGGTGACATGGGAATTGATGCTTATTTTCAGAAAATCGAGTCTATAGCCACTATTTTGAATAGCTTGGGGTCTTCTGTAGACAATGATGATGTTGTAACTTTTGCCTTAGAAGGCTTGCCCGCGAGGTATGATAATGTGGCCACCATCATAGCCCATCGGGATCCTTTTCCCGACCTTAAAACAGTCCGAAGCATGCTAACCACGGAAGAGATGAGACAAAAAGCTCGCATCCAAGACCCTTTGTCCGATTCCTCACCATCATCTCCAATGGTGTTATTGGCCAACACCGGGTCCAACAATCGCCGCTCTTTCACCTCCTCGGAAAAGGTACACAAGCCGTGCAATAATTATCTCAAAGGGTATTGTCGTTTTGGTGCATCTTGTCGGTTTTTGCATAATTGTGTGCATGGTCATAGTCCACAACCATCATCCTCAACAAATACTATAACCCCAAGTGAAATGCAAACTTTGAAAAGTCTCCTGGAAAAACTTGGGTGTCCCACGAATGGTATATTATCACAGGTAAATACACCACAACCTCATTGAACCCCCTTGTCGTGAACCCCCCATGGTATATCACACCGGACCCCGTGGATTTGGCAGCCCACAACATTATTTTGGACCGTCTACATTGAACCCCGCCACCTACAAACTAACCGGTCCACAACAGCCACACTACCCGGGTCAGCAGATGGTTCATTACCCGGGTCAGCAAACCACGACAGTCCATTACCCGGTCAAGAACTCATGGCGGTCCATTCCCTGTGTCAAGAACCGGTTCACTGAAGACTCTAATTTGCAGCTTGGACTGGCGCTTGGACTGGCATCCTTGGACCTGCACCTAGTACACCAGTTCATCCAACTCCAAGTGGACCATTAGGGGCATCGATGGGTCAAGAGACTGTGTTGCCTCATGCATTTGCTGCTCCTATACTTCACGACCCTGCTCCCGGCAACTGGGACATGGACACAGGTACGTCATCTCATTTAAATGACTCGGTTCATAATCTTAGTGATGTTTTTAATTCTAGTATTTATTCATCTGTTGCAGTTGGCGACGGGCACACTATTCCCGTCACCAACTCTGGCCATAGCATTTTGCCTACTCCCTTTCGTCCTCTTCACCTAAACAATATCCTAATTACTCCCAATATTGTTAAAAACTTGATTTCTGTGCGTCAGTTTGTATGTGAAATTTATTGCACTGTTGAATTTGACCCTTTTGGTTTTTCTATTAAGGATTTTCAAACTCGTCGGTCTTTGCTCATTGTGATATGTGGCGACCTCTACCCTTTACCAAGCCATCTCCTATACCACAAGCCTACCTCACGAGTCAATATCGTGGCATCAACGTCTTGGACATCCAGGGAGTGAAGTGTTGTGTAGTGTTATTTCTAATAATTCCATTTCTTTTAATAAAGAGAAATCTCCCGTGCTTTGTCATGCTTGTCAGCTTGGCAAACACGTGCGACTTCCATTTGTCAGTTCTTCTACTTTAGTTAACACTTGTTTTGATATAATTCACTCGGATTTGTGGACTTCACCAATCCCGAGCTTATCTGGTTTTAAATATTATGTTCTCTTTTTGGATCATTATTCTCAATTTGTATGGGTTTATCCGTTAGTTCATAAATCTGATGTTTTGTCCAAATTTACATTATTTCGCAACTTTGTCAAAACCCAATTCAACCCTGACATAAAGTCTTTTTAGTATGACCATGGTGGTGAATTTGATAACCATGACTTTCATAAATTATTTATCGACAATGGGATCCACTTTCGTTTCTCGTGTCCCCGCACCTCCCAACAAAATGGTAACTCTTAAAGCATGATTCGCACCATTAACAACCTTATACGCACCTTACTATTTCAAGCCCATGTACCCCAAACTACTGGGTCAAAGCCCTCAACATGGCTGTTTACCTCTTAAATATCCTACCCTCCCGTGCCGTTGATAATGACATTCCCCTCACACGCATGTTTGACACCTCACCTGATTACCGTATTTAACGTGTATTTGGGTGTCTTTATTACCCTCATATAGATACCAACCACAAACTTGGACCACGAGCCACACCATCCATATTTTTGGGACATGCCACCAATCATCGTGGCTATCGTTGCTTAGACCTCAACACAAACAAAATCATTATATCTCCCCATGTCACCTTTGAGGAAACCGTTTTTCCCTTTGGCTCCACCACACCCACTGCCAAACCTTCCTACGACTTCCTAGATGACTCACCTAACGTCATTTCTAACATTATAAAACTCACACCAACCCCACCAACTCAGCCAACCCCACCTGATCCTGCAACACCAACCCCACCTCCTTCCTCCATTTCACCGACCCAAGATCCTTCAACTTCTCCCATTATGGTATCCCCAGATGTCCCTCCCTCACCACCACCACCCACCTCTCCTACGCACTCAACAGCCCCCGTTTCCGTTTCCCAAGACCCTCAACCTATTCCTACCCCTACCCCAACTGCGACCTCAGTTCATCCCATGGTTACACGTTCTCGTGTCGGGACTACACGTCCCAATCCCCGTTATGCTTGTCATGTGTCTACCGTTTCCCCTTTACCCCGTTCTTATACCGCTGCTTTTCATGATCCTAATTGGTTAAATGCTATGTATGATGAATTTAATGCTCTTATTAAAAACAAAACTTGGATTCTTGTACCTCGTCCTACGGCTACCAATATTGTTCGCTGTATGTGGTTATTTCGCCACAAGTACTTGGCTGATGGCACTCTCAGTCTCTACAAGGCTCGCTTTGTCGTGAATGGTAGCACTCGAGATAGGGGAGTGATGTTGATGAGACCTTTATCCCGGTTGTCAAACCGGCACTATCATATTGTCCTCGGTTTGGTCGCTTCTAGACATTGGCGGTTCACCACTCGATGTTAAGAATGCATTTCTACATGGGATTTATCTCGAGACTGTTTACATGCACTAGACCACTTTGGTTTTCGTGATCTTGAGCACCGGATTATGTATGTTTGTTCGCCGATCTCAGTATGGTGAAACAAGCTTCTCGGGCTTGGTTTCGTTTTACTACATGTTCTTGGGATTGGCTTTACACATAGTCATTGTGACACCTCCTTGTTTATTTATCATCGGGGTGACATCGCTTATCTTTTATTATATGTTGATGATATTGTACTAACCGCTGCTTCCGATGGATTACTTGATATTATTGCGACTCTTCATAAGGAGTTCTCTATGATGATTTGGGATCACTAAATTATTTTTGAGAATATCATTACACGTGACACTACGGTATGTTTTGTCTCGGTATAAGTATGCTTGAGATTCTCGGCGTGCTCACATGGTCGATTGTAATTCCGGCGGACTCGGTTGACACCGAGTTCAAAGCGGGCGATGATGGCGATCGATATCCGATCCCACCTTATATCAGAGCCTTGCGAGGTCATTTCAAGATCTTACATTCACTCTGGTCGATATATCTTATGTTGTTCAACAGTGTGTCTTCATATGCATGATCCGCGAGCCTCATTTCTCTGCGCTCAAGCGGATTTTGCGCTACATTCGAGGTACTTTGGACTACGGGTTCTGATTGTATTCATCTTCTACTACCTCATTGGTTGCATATTCAGATCTTGATTGGGTGGTTGCCCAACTACTCGGAGGTCTACTACGGATATTGTGTATTTCTTGGCAACAACTTGCTCTCATGGTCCTCTAAGCGCCAACCGACACTTTCTCGTTCTAGTGCTGAGGCAGAATATCGTGGGGTTGCCAATGTCGTTGCTGAAACGTGTTGGTTGCGGAACCTTCTTCGTGAGCTTCATACTCCAGTATCTTCAACGACTCTTGTATATTGTGATAATATTAGTGTTGTCTACATGTCCTCGAATCGGGTTCAGCATCAACGCACCAAACATATCGAGATAGACATTCATTTTGTTCGAGATTTAGTGGCTACAGGTCAATTCAGAATTCTTCATGTGCCTTCGCTATCGGTTTGGACATCTTCACCAAGGATTGCCCTCGACTTTATTTGAAGAATTTCGCTCGGTTTGAGTGTTCATTGTCCTCCCGCTCAAACTGCGGGGGTGTGTTTGTAGTATGTATTTAGTATTTGTAGTAGGCCCATGTATTTGTACCAAGCTCATGTCTTTGTAGGGTTTGGCTCCTATTTGTATACCCCGGTTTGGGATTGTCGATCAATGAAACACAAACACACTTACAGTAAAAAGTTATGGTTGCGAAACGTGAAATAAACAAAATATATATCGACGGGATTATCTAGCGGCAAACACCATGTATACATAAAACGTGAAGTGATCAAAATGTAATTGTAAAATGTTGTAACATTCGGTAATTCAACTCAAAGTAAATTTTTTAGAATGTATCAAAGAACATGTAAAAACATTTAGTAAAACTGAAAATAAAACATTATATGAATAGTAAGATAACTAATAATGCACGTTATTCGCTACGTAAAATTTGTTGGTACATGACAATTGAGGTGTACACTCCTTCTTGACCAAACTCTTGGACTGACTTCATTAATACCTTTGTAGTTCTACATGATATCTCTCTAGAAAACACAACATAAATATGGTCGTGCGATAAAATAGAGTACGGCAAATAGACTATCACATTTGAAATTGTTTGGCCGTGAGCGGGTTTACGGATCTCATGTCAACAAAAAAATATTAGTAAACGGGGTGACAAATGTATAATAGATCATCAAAATATTCGGACATGAGACGTCAATTTTTTTGATAGATTCCAATATTAATTTTGTGATACCAACCATTTTCAAAATGTTAGTAAGACTGCAATTTTGAGGTTGTATGTACTTCGTATTTTATAACATAAACTGACTCATGAAATCCATATTATAACGTGACCCATATATCAAAAGGTTGATGGATGAATGCTAAAGTGAGACATCAATAACGATTAGTGATGCCCAACTGCACCAAGCAGTCTGAGTAAAGAAGCAATGAGTAGATGGGAAAGAATAAATGGTGCCCAACTCCTCACATGAATTAAAAGCCACCAACTACCCTCTCAGTACTTGTATGACTAAAATCAAATACACTACTTGTATTTGACCAACACAAAATTTGTGTTTCTCTGGTACGTACTCTCTCCCACAAACACAAACAAAAACCCTTCTCAGATCTGAACAACAGCAACAACACACCATCATTTTAACCGGACAACATAAACATGGTTATGTACCATATCGACTACGACAATTTTCCACCAGCATGCCGCTTTTTTCGTCCTCACAAAAGTGGATTAGACTACTTTCATAATATTCGACACAGGTTAGTTATGTTGTGTTTGTTAATCAAATGGGTAGTTAGTGTCATTTAGTTTATGTGATACCTTTGTAATTCTTGTAAAGTTTCTTGTTCTTGTGTTCTGTGTTGCTTATTACTTGTTATCTGCTTGGTTAATCTTTCTTTTCTTTTTTTTTTCTTTTTTTTTATTATTATTATTATTATTCTTTTATTGTATTGTTGGTTGTATTGGTAACTTTGAAGGCTGCAATTAGCACAGTATGTTATCAGGGATTAGTTAGTCTTATGACATACTACTTGTTATCAGTTTTATAGTTAACTAGCTTATAGCCGCCGAATAGCCCTGACACACTTCATTATATTATTTGTTAAAATTTGTATACTAATATTTGTGTGGAATAGAATGTAAGGAGTATTAAGAATCAGAGGTCGTGACAATTGTTTGCTTGTGAATGAATGAGTACATATTTTAAAATAATAGAAAATAAATTCATTACAAGCTTCAACAACATATTGTGTTATCTATTGATATTAACCGAACATCTTCCACGTCACTGTCCAATGGGTATTTAGTTGGTCACTGAATATATACATGATTTAGTTACCAGGAATAATAAGCATCAAAAAATGAATGTAGTTATATACTTATAAGGTTTGTGACTCCAACCATGTAAACTGAAGCACTGGTAATTTCTTGTATTCGAGAAAATGATATTAAATAGATGCATATGCAATCTATTTCAAGCTGTGATATTCCTTAACCATCAGGTTACAAGCACGTCATATATCCTTAAAATCTACACATAAAATATCATCACATTATTAATGTTCAAGCCACATATTGTTCATTTTGGCATGTGTTTAGTAGAGTAGACGGGAGATTTTTTTTTCACATAGATCTAAACAGTAAAGGCGCAAACAAACACCATTTTACAACTGTCAATACAAGTGAAAGTGCAGTAAAAAAGCAAATTATAAGACCATGGATCCGAGAACATAATATAAAATATGCTTCAAACACAGATGCAAAAAGCGATATTTTACGACCTGCAACAAAATGTAGATGATAATCAGATCAAACTATACTTTAAAAAGCGATATTTTACGACCTGCAACAAAATGTAGATGATATCCATAGAGCAGTCCTTTTGTGTTTTCAAGTTTATAGTGATGCAGGTCAAACTATATGATTCCTGAGTAGAAAATGGAATGTGGCTATTTGTTTTGTTAATACGCCAAATCTATATCTCTTTATTATCCTTCCTTAACCGATCAAACTTTAGAATTAAACTGTTGTTTGAAATAATCCGCCGGGTGTGTTTCTTGCAGGCTAATGCTCTCCACATCAGTGGCCTGTTGCCTACCACCAAGGATAACAACATCACGCGTTTCTTTGAGGACGATCGTATCCTTGTTTCCAATGTCGAACTCGAGCGGGATCAGAATGGAAACTATCTCCGTTCTGCAAGAGTGTCCTTTGCAACCCGTGAGGCTCTGCAATAGGTATTATGGGATCTGTCTATGTTATTTTAGAGCTTGTTTTTACAACTAACTATTTCCTTCTATTTGAGCCCTCACTGCTTAGTGGCAAGGAGATTGACGGAGGCCCGCATTACATCGTTCTTGAGCCAAATGGTGTGGACTTCACTCTATGTGCATGTTACGACTTAGCTCCACAAGCTAAGCTTTGCGATGTACGTGTCTTTGTTGGCTTGTACTATAATTATGTATTTTTTTAATTACTAATCTAACAACTGAATAATGTTACATTGTTTTTATTGCGAGTTACGCTTCATTTTGATCTTCTTCTTTGTTGTGAAGCCGCTTGTCGCCTTTGTGCCGATGGGGCCCGACAACCAAAACAAACAGTTTCGTTTGTTTACGAAGTCGCTTCGACTTGGTCGACTTCAGTCTGCACTTGGTCGGGACCGATCGTTTATCTGCTGTAGGAGGTCGAGTTGCACCGGTGTGTATCTTTGGTGGGAGGGGCACAATTAAAGTTATATTTACTCTCCGTGATCACAATTTGGTTTATTTTCTTTATTGGCCTAGTAGATATATCTTTTTCTAGAATCTCATCTCATTCCTCACGAGGTTAATAATGTTTGAAGTTTGTTTTTTTAGTTTAATATTAAAAGTCTTCTTTACGTAATCGATCTTTACTTAATTTATTCACTTATACTCTGAACCCTTGAGTGGGTGTTTCTTTTTGGCTTAATGGTCTGAAGAGAAAAACCTCTTAATCCGTGTGTCAAAAACGATGTTTTTTACATTTTCCTACAAAGGGAGATCCGGAGTGTAAGAGGGTGCTAAAAATTGGAATTAATTTTGGATGCTTCAAACTGCTAGAGACACTTTTTTACATTAACTGATGTCTAGATGTTCAATGAAAGTTTGACCGATTTTTAGATATACATTTTGATGTAATGTGAAGGTGATTTAGTTTGTAGAAGACTTCCATTTTTTGTTTTTTATTATGAACAATTTTACTGATTTTTAAAGTTAGTTCTGGAGGGTTTTAGCTTGAGTTGAAGTTGTTCGGGCTGCTCTGATTGTCTTTTCTTGACATAAGTACTTTGTAATTTTGTACTGGCCACTATGTATGTTCGTTTTGGATTGGTGGTTACCCTGGTAGTCTAGTCTGGTTTGATACTACCTTTGATTGGCTAGTGCTCAGTTATTTCAGTTTTATATCTTTCAGTTACTTTTTTCCATACATTGTTTTGAAATATGTCGTAGAACTATAAGCAAATGCGTTTTCTCAAGAGGAAATTTAAATTTCACCACTAAATTTAAAATGAAAGTAGATTATAGTTCAATTCCTATTTAAGATAAGTGAAATGGTGATTCATGTTCTAGAAGAGAAATACACATGTGCAGGGATATTTGATTGGATACGTGATATCTCAAGTGGCAAAAGGAGGAACAGTTACCTCGTATAAATAGGAAACATTTGAGAAGACAACCTACACCACTTCACTTCTTCTTCTACTTAATCTTTTTCCATGTTATTGAGTAAAGGGAAGATATCCCAAATAACTACTTCCACTTCTCTCAAACAAAGTCATTCGATCCTAACTCGGAAATGTGGCGTAAAACTACATATATATATATATATATATAATCAGATCTGGTTGTAAGGCGTAAATAGCTGCATAATCACAAGAAATGCAGAAAAGGTTCTGACACTGTCAACCCTTGTGAATGAAATAATTCCAAAGGCACACATAGGTTCGATTTTATGACAAACTACAAAAACACATTGTGTATTTGAAATAGCATTTGTATTATATTTGAATCTGCATCTATCAAATTGGGGGATAATGCACATCAATTAACAGCTGAAAAAGACTTTATGTGAATCTGGATTGTACTTACCTATATAGTATAAGCAATGGATAAAGAACATTATCAACCTGTGAATAGCGGGTGTCTAAATCAACGGCTGCTCTTTGTTCTGGACCTCAATAAACGGATTGCAATGGATAATCTTAGACCATAAATCTGCATATGACAAGTTTAATGTAAGTTAGTGTACGAAGTCATTAAACAATGCGTCTATGAGTAGCTTTCATTTTAGAAACACCGTACCTTGGGGAAACATTAATACCCAATGAATGGCCGAATACATGTGCTTTGTTCCAACCCAAATGTTCCAACCATTGTCCATATGGAATAGAGTTGAGCATGTATTTAATACAAGTACAAATAGAGGTCTTAGTGTATACCTCTAGCCAAATCAGTGCATACCCTTCAGTCCCTCCATTCCTGTAAAATCAATAGCAACTTAAATTTTGTGGTCAAGCCATCAGTAAAGCTTAATACTTTTCTAAAAAAACAATATAGGAATCAAATAAATATGACAATTAATAGGAAACCATGAGTAAACCATCATTGTTAGAAATCCTTCAGCCTGTCGTTTAATTGGTCGATTAATGAGACTATTATTGGCAACAGAATACATTGATACGGTATTCTAACAAATAATGATTATAGATATTACCTCTGCACCTAGTCGAAAACGAAATATGTCACTAAATCTTGTGCTTGCATTATGAAATATAGCAACACTGCAAATACATCCATACAATAATAATTACAAGAATGCCCAAAGTCTCATGTAACTTAGCACATATAATAGAGATGAAAGAAGATGCAAACCTGTCAACTTGGCATAGAACTAATGGCTCAACTAACTCGATAAAAGCAAGTCAAAGGCATAAAGAGGAAAACGCTCAAATCTTCAAACCATCAAGCAGTTAGTTTTTATCGAACACCGTTCCAACAATTCTTATACCATAAATAAGCTACATAATGACCGGTTCATCTATGCCTTCATGTTCAAATAGACCAATTTCATATTTAAAATCACTGAAAAAAATTCAAAGCAACCCATAAAAAAAAAAAAAAAAAAAAAAAAAAAAAAAAATCCTTTTATTTTATAAAATCATACCACCACAATTATTATGCCAAAATCAAATCTTCAAATCAATCACATGCAAGGAACGATTGATCAAATAATATAAATTAGTGATTAGTAATTGATAAATATAATTGTTAATCAATGTGCAAAAAAATTATAAATTACAAACCTGATTCAATAAATGATAATGAGATCGGGTGATTTCAATGTTTGATGAAACTGGAAAATAACTAATACTACGGAGTCATTATCTGATACATGGTTATACTGACATTTCACAAAATATAAAAGATGATGTAGTTCCCACTTCAAAACGTTCAACTGCTGAACCTTCAAATGATCTACACATCTCTGATCGATATCCATAAACTGATGAACCCACAAAACATGAACCTTAAAGTGATGATGATACTGCTACCTTGTCTGCAAAAACAAGTATGCAAACAACAAACATATAAGTTAGGTACTGTACTATTACATCTTAAAGGAATTAAACACATGACATGGTATTAATCACTGAAACATCACCTAGGATGGCCTTTGGGCGAACAGTGCAAGGACGCAATTTGTAATCCTTTCTTTGCTTCTAAAGGGTGTCTTAACACCCCTAGAAACATCAGCATTAGCACCACCAACCCTTTTAGTCTTCCCCTTCCCATCAATACCAGGCAAGTTCTCAACATCAAAACCTGCAAACTCAACCATTTTAGCCTTCCCCTTCCCATCTAAACCTCGCTTAAATTCTTGAACAACCTAGTTTCCTTATTTTTGGTGCAAAGCATCCTCTTCCTCAACCAGCTTTCCTTTTTCTTTTCCTTTAATTTCTTCATTTTTTTAGCTACAACCCCTTCTTCCTCTTTGATTACAACACCACCTTTCACCGTTGGTGTCTTGGTTTCACTCCCCTAAATTTTTTTCTTATCTATCCCCTGCCATTTACGTCTAGTCCTAAAAGGTGATGGACTAAGCATTCTAAAGTTAGCATCTTGCTCTACCCAACCCACAACTTCAAAACTGATGTTTTTAAGTAAAATTGTGCTAACTTTTGGGGCTTGTGTGCAACGAAGATATCAACTGACTCATGTGTTTCAGCCAGTGCAAACAAAGTATGAACATCATCATCAGTATGAATCAAATGCAAACTATTTTCTAGGGATTCTTTAGGATAACAGAAAAACAACGCCTATTTTTGTTCATTAATCTCTGATAATACATTATCAATGCTTGAACTAAATATCTCCCTATCACTGGTAAAGGCACACATATTAATTAATAAACCTCCTTCGTACCTGAGTGGGCTATAATAAAAAAATCCATTACAGTGGATTCTGAACAAGACCTTACCTTCTTCTTCTTCTTTCACATCCTTAAAAGTTCAGTACGTGAATGTGGATGTATGGTTTGGTTTGGATTGGGTTTTCTTAATTGGGTCGGGTTATTATGATAGTGTTTATGGTTTCGGATCTTGTTAGTTGGGTTTATTTGGTGTTTGGCAACACATTAATTGTGTATAAGCGTATCAAGGAAGGAAAAGGTCAAGTTGCAGGGTAACAGGTTTCATATGTCACACTTGGTCCCTGAATTTGGTCAGTTAGCCGTTTTTGGAACTTTAAATTCCCGCGTATTTTTACTCACACAAACTTGACAATTTCTCTTTTTACTTACTTTACAATTAGTCCCTGAATTTGGAACGTCGCGTTGTTTTTGCTATTTATGGGTTAATAACCTATACCATTTGCATACCAACAATAAAAAAAAACATGTTCTCACAAAATCTCAACAACCTCCGAATGGCTGACTTCCCACTTCTTCAAGAACTCGCCAAAGCTTCGAAGTATGACTACATGTTTGACTTGATTTCTCTCTTTTACCTGAAAAAAGGCAAGGTGCACCTTGGATTGAACTCGACGAATTGCGTTTTGCCAGATTTTATCAGAGAGAAAACGATAAGGACATCAAAATTGCTAATGGCCTCCAACGGACTTTGGTGACTTGATTCTTGGTATGAAGAAACCCAAGAATACATCTCGAGCTCGAAGGCTTTCGAACTCACGTGATGAACTACAATTTTCTTGAGGATCTTCGCAAAAGCAAAGGCTAATGTCTTGAAGGCCGTGGAGATAAGGAAGATGATCTGTCAAACACACTCACAAGTGTTTGACAGGAACAACTTCCTTGATGATCCTAGGAAGACAAAGTGATGAGAAGGGAAATGAAGTGGTTATGCTTTCCTTTTTTTTTTAGAAAAATATGTATTGAATACTTAATGTTTAATATGAAATTAATGAATCTATATGTTATCTTCTAGTGTTATAAGTTGTTAATTTTTTTATCTTCTAGTGTTATAATTTGTTAATTTTGTTATATATGTTATCGTCTTTGATAGTTGTTATATCTGTTTTGATTGTATTGGGTGTTGGTAGAACTATGGTCCTTGCTTAAACAGTTTAAGAGTATAGGGGACTAAGGTTTTAGTCCCCTATCCTGTCCTCACATTTGCATTAAGTTATAGGAAGCACTTTATTCTCACATTTTACCCCAAATTTGAATTCATAAACATAAAGCCTCAATTTAAGTGAAATTGCATCAAAATGGGTAAATCTAGAGCTCGTAAACAGATTAAATGCTCCAATTGTCAAACTGTTGGACATAATAAGTCTAGGTGTCACAAGGATCAAGTACCAAAACCAACAAAGGAAACAAAGGTTCGAGGTAGAAAAAGGCATTGTGATGGCAGAAGGCAACAGGTATTCATTTAATTATCATTTGCATAACGATTGTTCTTGTGTGTTTACATTCTAGTTGATGTGCAAATCTATTACTTTTGCAGTGGATGGATGAAGACGATATAAGGAAGACTATGGAACAAGAGTTTCTTGAAGCTATTTATGAGTAAGAAGAAGAACACACAATTTTGGAGGAAGATGAAGAGCAAGCAAGGATGGATGAAGAAGCATATTCCAACAGTTTTTGGAAGAGGAGAGAATGTACAAAAGGATTGAAGAGGAATGGAAGAGAAAACTTGGCTTGAAGAAGCATAGTTTGAGGCACCTTACTATGGAGTGGCTGTGGAGGTGCTACATCCAAGACATCCATATGTGCTGGATAAAAGATGTTGAATTGGTGTTAAAAGAAGGTTGTAGGCTTCTAGCCATTTGTAATTTGGACAATATCATGTTTGAATTTTATTTGTTTTTGTTGACTTTATAAGTCAGAAGTGGTTATTCCAAACACCCCCTAAACTGCGTATGTTAACTAGATTTTAAGCATTTATGATGTCTTTACTCCCATCTACTTGTTCAACAACCACAACTCCCATCTACTTATATAATACATCTTTAGTCATCAATTCTTTATCATACCAACATATTATCACTATGAATGCAGAAAATGGTTGTCAAATGGTATGCATAGACTGTTGGGTTGAAAGTGAAAACAGGGTTGGATTGACCATTTTTGCAAGGCGTCCACTTTATAGAGATTTCATGTGGTATGTTTGTCCAGTGTACCTTGAGATAAGGGGAAACACATCTAATACTGGTAGAGATGGTGTTATAATGGAAAACACAACCATAGGAGATAGTGATGGATATGTGATGGGTCTACATATTTCTGCACCTACTAGTGTTGGTGCGTACTTGGGCAGTGATGAAGAAGAAAGTGAACCACCTGCAGCTGAAATAGCAAGTGGAGAACGCCCAAGCCAAACACCACGTGAAGCACCTGCAACTGAAAGACCAAATGGAGAACGCCCAAGAAAAACACCACTTGAACCAACTGCAATTGAAAGACCAAATGGACCAACTACTAGTCAATTAACGCAGTGAATTACCTGCAAGAAATGTTATGTTGTCTTTCAGTCTAAATGTAACTTAACTGATATGTGTGTGCTTCTTTTGTTATATGAATTGAATTTTGGTTACAATTTGAATCTGTTGACTTTATAAGTCAAACAAAAGAGATTTTAAAGACTAAAACAATTCGGTGTGGTTCCTCTAATATTTTGGTTTATGTTGACTTTATAAGTCAAAATGGGTTTCTCCAAACACCTACCTAAACTGCATAACCAAGTGCAAACTATAAAATGAAAACAAGAAATCCAAAATATACATACACCACCACCGAATTACACCATATCAAGCAAAATATACATGTTAACAAGTATCGTTTTCAGTAACCATCATCAGCCAAAAAATATACATCTTCATTACACCAACAACTAAAAATAACAGGTGAACTTCTTGATGGGAGACTTGATATTCATGGGGGGAGACTTGAGCTCCTTAGGGGGAGTCACATACCACTCATTCCTATTTGTGCTGGAGCATCCCACGGCCGCTACAAGACCAAGTACAACATTGGGAGCGGAAGGCTTGGAAGCTTGGGAAGTGGAACCTTTCAAAGTAGTAGTCTTAGAAGACATGATCCCAAACTCATCATCAGATGTGTCTGAAATAATGATGACATCAACTTCATTTCCTTTCAAGTTAGTATCTGGAAAGATAGCCAAAACAGAAAGAAATCAGAGTTCACCCATTACAGTTTTCTTAGCTTGCAAACATTAACTCTAACCTTTATCAAACTCCTTATTCCCATATCTTTCCCAGAAGTCTTCAATCACATTAGCAATGTCATCTCCTATATCCCACTTATTCCCATAAGTAGCTATGGCATACTCAATCATATCGTCAGATACCTTTAGCTTGCTATAATCACTTTTTTTGGCAGATTCTGACACTGATCGGATTTCTGTCAAATAAAATAGAGTTATTTATGCTCATCCCTTAAAATGCCAATCATACAAGTACAAAAAACCCAACTAACCTTTCATCACTTCAGATTCTTTCGCAAATCTGCATAAATCTTCAACCATTTCATCAGACATTTCATCTTCTTGTAACCAAGTATCCCTATATTTTGCCTTCACATATTTTACCATCTCATCAGTTACTGCTGTAAAAGTAAGGTCCTTGTATGCCATTGTTAAAGTGTATGTGAGGGTTGTGTGACGAGGGAGGGAAACGATAAAGATGGTATACGGAAGCTTTCCTCTGGTTTAGTTAAGGTGTGGTATAAATGTGTATGGACTATAATACCCTCGACTAACTAACATAAACTAGACGTTGACCTCGGCGTTAATGGTCAAGGGACGAGTTTGGCATATAAAACCCATTTTTGGACCTTGGGCGATGAAAACGCCCAAGTTTGTCCCATCGTGATGCGCAGGAACAAGTTTAGGGACCAACGGTGTATTTTAGTCTATAATCTATTTAGAAAATGAAACAACAGTGGTTTACTTATTAGACAATAGATCCCCAACCAATGTTTATAATAGGACCAACAAAGTCATTATACAATAAAATCAGTTCAATAATATAATTAATACTTGTAAATTATTTGAATGTTTAGTTAAAAAACCTTCATGTAAATTAAACTCGGTTCGGTTCGGTTAATCTTGGACATTTAAAAATAAAAACACAAACCGAACCGTGATAAGCAGGCCGGTATTTTTGGTTTCGGTTTTAGTTTTTTTGTTTCATGTTTTTTCGGTTTCAGATTAAGCGATTGGGCTCTTTGTTGGTTTCACGTGTTTTTTGAACGCGCCCATCAGTTATAGACCGATAGCAAAAGAAATTGTTGAGACGTTAAGTGGTTAGTATAAGTCCTCAAAGCTTGGAGTCTTCGACTGGGGAATCGGCTACCTTTTTGGTCAATCGATTCTCTAAAGAAGAGATCAAGCAGGCCATTTTTGAATGTGGTGAGGATAGGGCTCCCGGCCCGGATGGGCTCACCTTCAAGTATATTAGAAAATTTTGGGACTTTTTTGAAAACGACTTTGCTAGTATTTTCGAGGCATTTTTCGAAGGAAGTGGTTTCAGTCGAGGGTGCAACGCTGCCTTCATTACGTTTATTCCAAAGATGAAGGATCCCGAAAATCTCAACGATTATAGACCAATCACGTTGGTCGGCGTGACATGTAAAGTTATCTCCAAAGTCCTGGCCAATAGGCTTAAACAGGTGATTGGGCCCCTGATTTCTCATAATCAGTCTGCTTTCCTTGGTGGGCGGCTAATCCTTGATGGGCCTCTTATTCTCAATGAAATCATCTCCTGGGCTAAGAAACAGAAAGAGAAACTTTTTGTTTTTAAAGTGGACTTTAACAAAGCATATGATAATGTAAACTAGGACTTTCTGATGTCAGTAATGACTCAGATGGGTTTTCCAGAAAAGTGGAGGACTTGGATTCGAAGCATTCTCTCTTCTTCTAGGTCGGCGGTGCTCGTTAATGGGTCCCCTACCTTCGAATTCCAATGTTACAAAGGAATGAGGCAAGGGGATCCGATATCCCCATTTCTCTTTCTGATTATTATGGAAGCTTTATCGTGTATGATGAAAAAGGCTAGTACTGGAGGGGTTTTTAAAGGCCTTCAACTCCCCAATAACGGTCCGGTTATCTCTCATTTATTGTTCGCGGATGATTGTATGTTCTTGGGTGAGTGGTCTCTTTCAAATGTCAAGATGGTTACTCGTATCCTTAGATGCTTCTATTTATGCTCGGGTCTTCAAATTAATTTGAAGAAATCTTGTATTTATGGGATTGGGGTGGATGAAGCTGAAGTTAAAGGGATTGCTGGAACTGTTGCTTGTAAATCAGGGGTGATTCCGTTCGATTACCTTGGTATTCGCATCGGGAGTAACATGAACAGAGTTTCTAATTGGGATTTTTTGTTTGACATCTTTAAAGCAAGGCTTTCTCGATGGAAAGCTTCTTGTTTATCCATAGGAGGTCGTGTTGTTTTGATAAAGGTCGTTCTTGAAAGCTTGCCCTCGTACTATTTATCTCTATTTAAAGCTCCTATCAAGGTTATCGACGGCCTTGAAAGTATTATGTGTAGCTTTTTATGGGGTGGGTTGACGGAGGCTAAGAAAATTCATTGGGTGGCCTGGGAAAGGGTTGCGTCTCCTGTTAGTGTTGGTGGGCTCGGTTTGGGAAGACTCTTGGATACCAATATCGCCCTCCTTTCGAAGTGGGTTTGGAGATATAGAACTGAGTCCGAGAGTTTGTGGCGTAAGGAGGTGGACGCTATTCATGGTTCGAATAGAAGCTGGTTCTCTCTTCCAGTTCGTAAATCTTTAACTGGGGTGTGGTCAAATATTGTTAGAACTCTATCGAAAGTTTCTGTTTCGGGCATTAGTTTTAATCAGTTATTGAAAGCGGATGTGGGGGATGGTAATAGTATTAGATTTTGGGTGGACCCATGGATTTGTGACATGCCCTTAAAGGAAGTGTTTCCTCTTATGTTCAAGAAGGAAAAGAAAAAAAGATGTCTTGTTCTCGACAGGTATGATGTGGAGACAAGAAGATTTCATGGGTTTTGGGACGAGATGGGGGATACTGGAGTGTTAGCCGAAAAGGATGAGGGGCAACGGTTGGCTAGTCTTTTAGAGGGCCAATCCCTTCGTAGTCAAAGCGATAAGTGGATTTGGCTCGGAAAAGATAATAGAGGTTTTAGTGTGAAATCGGTGAAGGAGTTTCTTAGAGGAGGGAGGGATTTTAGTGATCGTTTCGTTTTCAAATGGTCGAAATGGATCCCTTTAAAAGGTAATATTCTCATGTGGCGGCTTGGTTTGAATCGGCTTCCCACTATGGAAGCTTTGCGAGCACCAGAACAAAAAGTGGATTTGGCCACAGCGAATATGTGTGACGATATACATATAGTCACACATGTTTTTTCGGCCGTGTGTGACTAAAGGTCGGCGACCATAGGTACCCTATGGTCACGTGTTTGACTTTTTTAGTCTCTATTGCAAAAGAGTAACCAAAACCGTAACATGTGTGACTAATTAGGTACAAATTTTGTTGGATTAATCCGTATTAGTGACCATAAACACTGTATAGTCACACAAAGCATGTTTGTTTTGGGTATTTAGTCACATCGATTAAGCATAAAGTGGAAAAAGTGTTAATAAGTGTGACCATATGTTGTTTAAGGTGAAGAAATATGTCTTTTGTGTGACTATTGATCATCTAATGGCCACTTGAATTTTATGTTTGTGTGGCCTTTTCTAACATTTAGTCACACAAAGCATGTTTGTTTGGGTATTTAGTCACATACAATTAATCATAAAGTGGCTAAAAGTGTTAATAAGTGTGACCATATGGTGTTTCAAGTGAAGAAAGGTGTCTTTTGTGTGACTATTGATCATCCAATGGCCATATGAATTTTATGTTTGTGTGGCCTTTTCTAACATTTAGTCACACAAATCATGTTTGTTTTGGGTATTTAGTCACATACAATTAACCATAAAGTGGCTAAAAGTGTTAATAAGTGTGACCATATGGTGTTTTAAGTGAAGAAATGTGTGTTTTGTGTGACTATTGATCATCCAATGGCCACTTGAATTTTATGTTTGTGTGGCCTTTTCTAACATTTAGTCACACAAAGCACGTTTCTTTTGGGTATTTAGTCACATCAATTAATCATAAAGTGGCCAAAAGTGTTAATAAGTGTGACCATATGGTGTTTTAAGTGAAGAAATGTGTGTTTTGTGTGACTATTGCTCATCCAATGGCCACATGAATTTTATGTTTGTGTGGCCTTTTCTAACATTTAGTCACACGCAAAGCATGTTTCTTTTGGGTATTTAGTCACATGCAATTAACCATAAAGTGGCTAAAAGTGTTAATAAGTGTGACCATATGGTGTTTTAAGTGAAGAAATGTGTGTTTTGTGTGACTATTGATCATCCAATGGCCACTTGAATTTTATGTTTGTGTGGCCTTTTCTAACATTTAGTCACACAAAGCATGTTTCTTTTGGGTATTTAGTCACATGCAATTAACCATAAAGTGGCTAAAAGTGTTAATAAGTGTGACCATATGGTGTTTTAAGTGAAGAAATGTGTGTTTTGTGTGACTATTGCTCATCCAATGGCCACATGAATTTTATGTTTGTGTGGCCTTTTCTAACATATAGTCACACAAAGCATGTTTGTTTTGGGTATTTAGTCACATACAATTAATCATAAAGTGGCTAAAAGTGTTAATAAGTGTGACCATATGGTGTTTCAAGTGAAGAAAGGTGTCTTTTGTGTGACTATTGATCATCCAATGGCCACATTAATTTTATGTTTGTGTGGCGCTTTCTAACATTTAGTCACGCATCGAATTAAGCAAACTGTGACCAAAAAGTGTTAATAATTGTGACTATATGAATCTTTTAGTCACATATAAGAAATCAATATATATCAAAACAAATTCTAATATATAAAAATATATTCAAAATATATTCAAATACAATAAAATTGGAATGTATATAAAATTGTAATGTCGTACATAATAAAATTCTCAATAATTTAACGACTTGACTCTTGATCTTCTTAGCTTCCTTTTGCATGGTATGACTAGAGACGAGCGCCAGTATGTAATTTAGGTGCGATTCGTTTCTCACCAATCGGTTTATGGTACTTGGTGGTGTTACACGAGGAAACAAAAGCGAGGGGTATCAAACACTGAATTAAATATGAAGAATGATATATGTAGGTTTATAAACACATGCATCTATGTACCTTTTCATCGAAAACCACTTGATCCTTTGGCCATGCATAAAACCACCTCTCGCATCCTTAGCTGTTTTGAGACCGTTACTTCCTACATCCGGTATGCCTGTTGCATCCACTAAAGATTTTCAATAGACACTCTGAGCAATCCTTTGGGAGTGGTTTGTTATAAGCATTTGTTTTCCATCGAGTTTTGTACACGGTACCCTCCGCAATAATAGTTGATTTCTTTAAGTGCCACGACCGCACTTAATTACCTAAAAGATAATTTGTTGCATGTATATATGTATCGATAATTAATTAAACTAAAGAACATATGAAAATGTTTAAATACATACTTGTGGTAATCTTGTTAATGGAGACTCTGTTCTTGTGATCCGAAAGTTGGCGTGAAGAATCCTTTCATTTTGATCTAGTCGATTTCTTAGATCGACATGATTTATGATTTTCTATATGTATAATACACGGTAAATAAATAGTGTATGTAGAATTCAAAAATCCTGGGGGTGATTTATTACTTACACTTATTTGAATTTCCTTTTCCAAAGTTGCAAGTCCATTAGACTTCTCAAAGCTCGCAACTTTCTCACGTCCGACAACACGTGTTCAAGCATCCTCATCAAGACTGCTATTTAAAAGATTAATGTTCACAGGAGACACCGAAATATAAATTGTTTAAGAAGGCTGCAGCAGATTTAAAAGGGTAAAAAAGATGGAATGTTACTTTCTTATGTCTTACTTCCGTTTCATCAATGGAGTTGAAGTTGATCGAAGCGCCTTTGTGCGACCAATTGTTTCATCAAATCTGTATTACCGCCTCTTTTTCTTGGCGTTGGCGCCTCTCATCATCAAGTTCACTTTGAAGTAACACCACTCTTTCATCGGATGCTTTTTCGATTCGAGGCGATCAAAATACCTCTTGTAGGTTACTCCACCTCCCACCTCTCGCATATCCTCCCTTTTCCTTACCTAATACAAATGTCATGGCATCGATTGCCATGATCAAGCTTCAAGGTTCCTTGTTTGATCTTCTCCTCCGTCTCTTCTCGCACACACAATATGGGAAATAGGTTATTTAATTCTACCAAGATCAAATTATAAATAACAAGATTAACTTATAACCAATGTAATTAATTAATAACTAAGCTTTAACTAATACACTATCGGTTTAACTAATACACTATCGGTATTAACTTATAACTAACAATAAACATAATCATAAAATGAGTCAAACTTACAATTTTTTGTTCATTGTTACGATATCATCATCGTGAAATTCTCCGTCTTTATTCACCCTTCCTTTCAACCACACAGCACCACGCGGTGGTTCTTCATCCGTTGAATTTCTTTATTCTCGATCTTATAAACATCAAATACATACACTTGTAAGATAAACCAATATAAGCGAAAGTATGATGCTATTAAATGCAAATGTTTAATGTTTAATGTTACCATTTTATCCATCACACAGGCGTATCCACCTCGTCCCATTCTATCTTGATTAACGAGACTTGGAGCGCGCCACTTTAGATGCGGTGATTTCACCTTGCAACACAAAATAAAAAGGTGTTTAGATGTAGTAATCTTGATAGTATACAACTAATATATATGGAAACATCAAATGTGACAGATATTTGAACTTGAATAAAATGAATAATTAACACCTTGTATTCCTCGGTGGTCGTGTAGTTTACAAAATTTACCCAATCTTGACTTTTATAATTGCACTATACTTGTAGGGACTTCATTAAGTTTTGAAAGGGTATTTTGGTTGGGCAATATGTAGTTTTCGGTCAATTTCCTTGAAAATTCCTTAGAAGTTGACCAAGACGATTCATTATTAGCTTTCGGACGGTCAAGCCAACATCAAAATATCGGCGCAAAGATTAACACAATGTTGTTAATTAGTTGCACATAATGTAAATGCAGAGATAAACTTATTAACACCTTGTACCTCGACGCCCAAGCCACTACTAGTTAAAAAAGTATATGTGTACCGTGATCTCGTCCCACATTTTATCTCTTGCTTCGAATCAACCTTCCTCCGGATAGAATCGACACCTATATGCTCACGAACCAAATCACCCAAAAACTCGAAAACAATGCCTGTTTTTCACGATATCCTATTCGATTGCATCGAAGGTTACCGACCTTTATTCCGTCGGTTTTCCATAATCCTGCGAAACTTAGCTAACCTAGTTATGCCCTCTTAACAACATTCGCATTTGAATGGTTGTTTTCGACATCCTCACCCTCATCCGAATACGCCTCGATTCATATCCAAATTCGTTATCATTTTCACGATCGAATAAACCAAATCATCCCGACAATTGGTTTGAGTTGCCATGATTCGTCGAAGTAATGTGTTAAAGAAAATTAGTAAACTTAATTGGTAAATAATGGTGTAAAATTGAAGTTCGGTTGTTTTGCTTGAATCACGATTTATTGGAGTAAAATTAGGGCTCATTATGGGCGATTTTCAAATAAGGAAACCATAAATTCCTAAGTACTTTTAAAATTTTGGGTGAAATTTGGCTCCAAATTTCATAATTTTAAAATGTGGCTCCAAATTGATAATATAAATTTAAATATTTCATTTTGGGTGCATTTTGAAACCAACACACCCATGATGAAATGGTTCTTACCAGAGTCCCAAACACCCATATAACTTCAAACCCCGGTGTATCAAAGCACATATAGCTGCAGACTACACTAAAATCTCACCACATGGCGCATACAAATGAAGAAACAAAATAAAAAATGGAATTAAAGCAACTAATTAAGCAACTATAACTAATAAGCGGTCCCATATAAACAAGTAAGCACAAAATAATCAAATCCAACCAAGGGCTGGCGACACAACAAATGACCACGATACCTTACTTTAAGCCTATAAATAACCTATTTATAAGCACTTAAATAAGCTCTAACATCTTCCAACGGTAAAAAAATCAAGAAATCATGTAAATGCAATTAACTTAAAGCAAAAACAACAACAAAAACACCCTAAAATTGACAACAACCTAAAAATTAACAACCTAAGCAAAGCACTTATGAACCGCATATCCATGGCTCAACATTGAGCAGAGTTTGGATCAACCTCAAACCTACAATAATACATTCTACGAGATATGAACTTAAACACCACAACCAATTCCTAAATGCAAAACAACATTAAAAAGATGAAACAAACTAGCGAGCGCAACCCATTCCATTCCATTGGATAAACCATCAAAAGATCCATACATGTTTCATCGTTAATATATCTACAAACCATAATATTAAACCAAGACATTAGACATTATAAGCAGATGACACTATAGCAAAAGAAACCATCCCTTTACATAGCGAGCAACCCTTCAACCATTCATCGACTTAATTTGTTCTTCCTTGGTCTCGATATCCTCCTCGACGAGTAATGAGATCATTCAACCCTATGACTTAGTCCTCGTAGCCTCCATGTCATGCCTAAGATCCATCAATGTGTCAAAATATTCATCCCCATCTCCAATAGCTACCATCTCGACAATTAAAGCATTAAAATCGCAATCTCATTCTTCTTGTGGTGGCCTCTTGGCGCATCCGGTTTATAAAGCCACGGAGACCGGAAATTTCTTGAGCCTTGAAGAAACTCATTTAACCATCAACGGATGTCTCCCCGCTAAACTCAATTAGGTCATCAATAACACGCTTAGCCAAATAGTTTTGTGGTGATGGTGCTGCCATTGTTAATGAAATTGGGTAAAATATGATATTATTGAAATATTGCAAAGAAAGGTTGAAGAAGAGTTGTGGGGATAGTGTGATAGAGAAGATACTTGTAACTCCTTATGAATTCAAACTATAAAGACCTAAACTTTAAAACCGCAAAACAAGTCCTCCTTTTAAACTATCACTATAAATTAATTAGGGATGTTTATCCGTTTGGTTATCGGGTTGTTTGGTTTTGTTAAATCGGTATCTTTTTATTCACTTCAACACGAAAACCGAACCGAACTAGAATTAAACCGAAGGGCGAAAACCGAATATGAATTCACTTCGCTTCTTGGGTTGACCGAAAAGTCTTAAAAGCGGATAAAGCGGAAAGAAAGCGGACTAACGCAGACGGAAGCGTGTAAGAGCGTAAGAAAGCGTATGGAACTTAAGAAAATGTACATTAATATGTAAAACATATTAAAGTGTATGAAAGCAGACGAAGATGTCTAAAATAGATGAAAGCGGCTGAAAGCGGACCAAAGCGGTCAAAAACTTATACAAAGCGGACTAAAAGGCGAAAAACGGCGACAAAGTTTAAACACGGACGACGTGTAAACAAAACAAAAGCGATATAAAACTTATTAAAAGGACAAAGTAAATGCAACGGTGGAAAAAGTATGAAAGCAGATGACGTGTAAACAAAAACAAAAGCGTATAAAAACTTATTAAAAGGACAAAGTAAATGCAACGGTGGAAAAAGTATGAAAGCAGGGCAAACGTGTAAAAGCGTATGTAAATGTGTAAAAGTGTAAAAGCATTACAAAAGCGGACGAAAACATGTGAAAAGACGAAAGCGTAAAAGCATTACAAAATCGGAAGAAAACATGTACAAAACTAAGAAAAGCGTATGAACACGGACGAAAACATATAGACGAGACTAAAAGCAGCGCACAAGGGTTGTGTTACCGTGCCCAACGATATCTCTTGAAACCCTAAACACGGTTTCACACAATGTTTTGAGTAAGACACATGAGTTAATGATTTTATGTCATCACGAAATGTCAAAATTAACGTGCCCACCTTTAATAACTTTAATACAATTCATATAACATTCACACTATAATATGGGTCAAAATCATTGGGTTATAGTTGCTTAGAGTTTCATTTCGACATGATTCAATCAATAGTATATATAAAATTATATCCGAAACCATATTACGGTTTTGGAAATTCAAACATATTACGGTTTTGGAAATTAGCGTTCGGTTTAGGAAATTCAAACATTCAATCAATAGTATATATAAAATTATAGTCACACATGTTACGGTTTTGGAAATTGTGTTCGGTTCGTGATCGGGTGATAAATAATAATGAAAGATATTTGGATTTCGTGAATAAATTGATGAAACATACACTAAAAACAAAAAAGAGCAAGGTTAGATCAAGTGGTTAACACTCTTGCCTCCGGAGAAAGAGGTCGAGGTTCGATCCTTACCCTTACAAGGCGGAGGTTCTTTTCTACCTTTGGTAGAAAAGAAAGCGACCTCTCGAGGTTCGATCCTTACCCCTTGCAAGGCGGAGGTTCTTTTCTACCTTTGGTAGAAAAGCGAGCTCTCAGGGTTCGATCCTTACCCCTTGCAAGACCGGAGGTTCTTTTCTACCTTTGGTAGAAAAGCGACCTCTCGAGGTTCGATCCTCACCCCTTGCAAGGCGGAGGTCCTTTTCAACCTTTGGTAGAACAGGAAGCGACCTCTCTACCTTAGGTAGGGGTAAGGCATCTCGTCTCAACCTCCCACATACATTGTGGAAGGCGATATTGGGACCCATAACCCGTGGAAGGCAGTGCTGGGAGTTAGTTTATTTTTATTTTTTAAACTAAAACAACTAAATAAGCAAATAAATCAACTAACAAAATTATACTTTTCGAATTTTATTTTATTTATTATGAATAAAAACCTTTTAAACTAATTAAATGAATAAAATCATTAAATCATAAGAGAAAAACATTTTAAACTAATATGAAAATTTTCAAAAATTTAAGCAAATTTAAAATTCCCCACAAATTAAATTTATTCCCCAAAGTTTGCATCAAGGCATTTCAAACTAATTGCAAAATTAACTCCTCCTCCTCCCTGCACTGCCACACCTCCCTCTCATCTCACTACAAATCCCGCCACCACCACAACTCTCCCGTCATAGCACCAGTCCGTCACCTTGGTAAGTATTGTTATCTTCCTTTGTACACATCTCTAACACATAAAATAACCCATTAGCGTATTATAATTGAACATTTGTTTGAGATATCCTCTTGTAAATTATTTCGAGTTTCTTGTTAAATTTAGATAGTTAATTGGTTAAAAATTTAGGAAACCTGTTAAGCTTGTTACCACATGAACATGGAACCATAATTTAGCTAGTTAATTTCTTATTTTCCTTGACCCAAACATCCCTTTAGGAAGCTGTTTCATTAGACTTTATTCAATTCTTAGCATAATTCAATCGACATTCAATCTTTGAGCTATCCTCATTACTTGGAATGTCTTTTTAACTTTAAGATCATCAATTGAAGTTTGATGTTGTCTTGTATAATCTTCAATAACTTGGGTGTCTTTTTAACATGCTGCATAGGGACTACATTTATAAACATTCTTTGCTTTCGGATAAGTGGGACACATTTATAAACATGGACAAGTCTTGGATAGGAACTAATAGGACCAACAAATCTTATGTTGATGGAGTAGCGTTTATTGATTATGCGATACACAACTTGCGGAAGATGGGGAACATCGACCACGAGTTAAGAAAAATGATCTTTCAATGCCATGTCCGGTATACATGATTGTTTAAACCACATAGAGCATCAGTGGAGAAAGTGCGGTTCCATTTATTCAACAATGGGTTTGATCTAAGCTACTTAAACTGGACTAAACATGGAGAGAAGGATGAGTCATCAATAAGTGCGAAACACTGTTAGCGCTATAGCAGAGTTTGTTGACGACACGGATTTTGCTTGGATATTCCAACGGATGCCCCAAAGAACAAGAGAAATGGTTAATGCTACAAAAGATAATTTTGATGAGGATGATCTTGTCAAGTTTCAACAATTATTATTAGGCAGAGAAGCCTCTTTCGCAGGATGTCGACTTCACAAAGATGTCCGCAATAGTTAAACTACTCAACTTGAAGGGTAAATACGGATGTTACGATAAGTTCTTTCTTGAATTACTAGGATTGTTAAAGAAGATCTTTTCTTTGGTAGCGAAATGGTGGAAAAACTTATCAAGCCAAAAATATTTGAAATTGATGGGATCGGGATACAAAAGATAGATGTATGTATCAACAAGCGCCTTCTTTCTTGGAAGGATGACAAGGATTTATTGCGTGTCGAACTTGTGGGATATCAAGATGGAAGGTGGATAATAAGACTAAGAAAGTGTACGAAAACATTCCAAGAAAGGTAATGTGGTACTTTCCAATTATACCAAGGCGCAACGACTATTTAAGCTAGAAAGTATTTGAGAGGATTTAAGATGGCACGCGACACGGAGGATAACCGATGGTGTGTTCGTCACCCCAGATTCAAAGGCATGGCGAACCATAGATGAAAAATTCCCGAAATTCGAAGATCCAAGAAATCTACGGCTAGGAATATCGGTGATGGGGTTGGCGTCAACTCGTGAAATAGGCATCACGGTGTATGGCGGTTTTAACGGTCATATACAACCTTCCTCCATGGTTGTGTATGAAAAGAAAGTTTATCATGCTTTCGGTATTAATATCGGGATACCCGGAAATGATATCGATGTTTTTAGAACCGTTTGTTGATGATCCGCAAACCTTATTCGATCTGGGGTTGATACATATGATGCATCCACAAAAGATAACTTTAATCTACGTGTCGTTGTGTTATGGACAATAAATGATTACCACGCACTTGGTACATTATGTGGCTGCCGTCTGATGGATTCAAAGGTTGTGTAGTATGTGGGAAAGATACAAGCTGTGTTAGACTTTCGCCTCATCCAAGCAAAGTTATGTTGGTCACAGACGATATCTACCATATGACCATCCGTTCGGAAGGCAAAGGAAGGCATTTAATGGACAACAAGAATTTCTCCGGCTCAAACCCAATGACCGGGAACAAATATACAACGAGGTACAACATATTGAAAATAAGTGGGAAAAGGAAAGCGAACAAACAATAATGCATCGGAAAACCAAGAAGATACGAGAGGTAGAGGTGGGAAGATTCAAAAGCGAGAAAAGAAACATAATGAGTAGAGGGTAGTTCAAGCCAAGTAAGCGGACAAAGCGGTGCGTATTGGAAGAAATTCAACATTTGGTATCGAAAACTTAGGTATTGGGCATAATTGCATTCCACATTGTATTGATTTTATGCATGTAGAAAAGAATGTTCTTTGAGAGTCTCGTCGAACTTTGCTACATGTTCGGGAAAGGCGAAGATGGGTGAATGCTCGATTGGATCCGGCCGAGTTGGGGTAAAGAAGAGTTGTTTGCTATGCAAGAACAAGACAAAACAACACTACCTCCAAAGGGTTACACATTAACGAATCTTTGAAAAAGATATTTTTGTGAAACTTTACACAACATCGGTACCACAAGGATATTGTTCAAATTTCTCTTCTTTGGTCGACCTAAAGGATAGGAAGCTCATTGGCCTAAAATCGCATGACTATCACATGCTAATGCAAGAGTTTACGCCAATTGCAATCGTTCAATCATGCACCCACCCACACGATATGCTATTATCGGGTTTTGCTTTTCTTTAAATCAATATGTTGCAAAGAAATAATATTGCAAGAACTAGATAATATGCAAGCGAGCTAGTAGTGACAACGTGCCTACTAGAAGTTCTTTCCTCCATCATTCTTTGATATTATGATACATTTGATTGTGCACCTAACTAGGGAGGTAAAATTATGCGGTCCCATATGCTTTCGGTGGATGTATCCATTCGAAAGATGTATGAAGGTTATTAAAGGACATGTGCGGGCGAAATAGACCGAAGGATGCATTGATGAGGAGACTATTGCGGAAGAAACAATAGAGTTTTTAGCGAATATCATAAATCCATGAAAAGCTGTTGGTATCCCACGATAAACATAAACAGATGAAAATGAGGAAGGAAAGCCATTGTCGGCGGCAAATCAAGCTGAAGTTTGCGGAACTCTTTCGGAAAGCACATTTGTATGTAATAAATAATACGAGATGAAATTGTACCGTATATCGAGTAAGTCTTACTAACACATGTCTATTTCGTTCGAAAATTAAATGATGTATCAAATATAATAATCGAACACGTTGTTTGAGGCGACACAAGCAAGTTTTGAAAGCGAAAACCGGGTAAGCGAATAGCATTTACGGAGAATGAGCACAACAAATCTTTTGCCAATTAGTTACATAAAAAGTAATTAATCTTATGTTACTCAACATACCCTTTCTAAACCTTATTTCTCACTCATTTGATCTAAAATTGGTGTACTTATTGTTTTGAGCTAATATATACTTCTAATGAAATTCGGGTTGAGAGAGTTACAAATCGACAAAGAAAGTGTATCGAAGCGTAAGGTGGATATCCTATGGACCACGCGCCACCGTAGTGAAATCGATGCATATCACATCAATGGGTATACTTTTAAATACGAAAGATCATGAAGGCAAAGTTTACGAGCAGTGGGGTTAGTGTTGAGGCATTAGATATCCACATATCTAAAGTTGCAACCACAAGAAAAGCATATTATTATGGGGTTTCTGAGGAGATATGGGAACTAGATTACCGTTACATGCAAATTCCTCTTTTCAAATGTGGTGGGTTAATCACAAAGGCGGTGGTGTGAAGCGCGATACTACTCTTGGGTATACATTGGTTGACTGAATAGTTTAGGCCACAAGGTTGATCCGTTCATATTAGCCGCACAAGCACGACAAGTGTTTTATGTGAAAGACCGGTAGATAAAAATTGTCTATTGTGTTTAAGACACCTCCCAAGAATTACAAAGATAAGTATGACGGCCGATGAGGAATTTAGTACCGTCATTCACCAAAGACAATGATAACGTATTGCCACGTGTGGATCGGCGTGACTTGGGTAACGAATCACGAGGCCGACTACTATCGAACCGATTGTGGAGGTGTTGTTATCTGAAAGTCCAAGTGAACCATGTTATGGTCAAGTTGTCACACTCTACCTTTATCATATTTCACTCTTTCAAAGCATATAGATTCGATTTTTGTACTTTTTAAGAATTTATGTTTATAATACAAGACTTAATATTAGTTAAATCATTAGGTATATTTTTTGTTTAAGGATATGTTGAAAAGAAAGAATTCTCACAGATTGGAGATGTATGGAAGCTGTGCTAGTTGATGTGCTATAGTACGAGTTAATTACGGTGATGTCATTTTTAAGTCTGTTTGACCATTCTTTAGTGCGGTAGTGCAAAAAATAAAAAGCGATTTTCTTGTTTAAATAGTACAATTACCTAATTTTAGATGGTCGAAGTATTTATATGGATAATTTTTATTTTTAGAAATCATATTTATCCTTTAATTACTTTATCCTAATCTTTAAAAGTTTAATTATTTTATTTCGATTAAGTCTCCTCACCAAAGACTAAACCCTAATTGCCTGCACTACCAAGTAATTCAATTAACATAAAGATGGCACAATTAAAGTTTGTAGACAAGCACAATCAAGTGGGATTTCTCAAAAGCTGCTTTGAAAGCACGAGCTCGAGCGAGATAGTGGACTTTCTAAAGGGTAGTCATATCGGTATGCCTTACTCATAATCCAACTATCTATGATTCCCTAGTCAAACGATTACGGCGGGCCATCTGCTAGAACTATTGTTGATGGGACACTAGAGTTAAATGCAACTATTGATCGTTAGAGTATTCAATCAGCGAGGAATCGATCGAAGCAAGCTTCAATTGGCGATGCCTCGGGATTTCAATGTTGGCAAATCATGACCTCTTTCGTGGATTGGAAAGATTGGATATCCAAGCGATGGAACATTCACTTTTGGAAGAGTCATTTTACGCCACAATGGCGTTTCCTTGTGCATCATATTTTACATTGTATGAGTTCTAAAAGTGGTGGATGGGATCAATTTGGAAGCAATATTGCTACGCATTGGTCTGTCTCTCCACCGCGAGACTCTTCAATTTTTCAAAAATGATTTTTGATGCCATGGTTGCTAATTCCAAGAATAAGAAAAAGTTTTTGATGTACCCAAGATTTTGCAAATGATCTTAAATGTTGAAGCGACAAGCAAACATCCTTACATTGCTCTCCTTTCACTAAAAGATATTTGGTAATATGAAAAGGGGTTTTGAAGGGCACACAAGCCACTTTTGTGCGCTATGTTGCCTTACATTGCTCTTGACCACGAAGGTACATCTACATCATTCCATCTCCTCTGCTACATCGAAGCTCGGGCTCAACCTACATCGAACACGAAAAAGCGAGTTTCAACGAGAGGACACCAACACCCCACCACCTTCACCCGGTCCATAAGGAAGAACCACGGTGATTCCTCAACCACAACCTCCAACACCCGCTACTACAGCAGAACCCGGTTCCTTATCTATGGAAGATCTACTTCAGCTGGTTCCACAACCGATTTCAAGGGTTGATGAGTTGGAGAAAAATTGAAGAAGACCAAGAAGTCCTTGGGACTACTGCAAAGAGTTAAGAAATTGGAGGAAATTCAAACAGACGGGGATAGACATTACGAGACTCGAGAAGGTGAGGAATCCTCGAGGAAACTCAAATTAGTCCTCAAGGATTGGGCGGTGAAATCTTGTTTAAAATTTAAATCACAAGAAATCCTTTAAGAAGAGATGGATAAAGAAGCGCAAGTTCTAGTGGAGTGGATAAGTCGGTGACTTTACTAACGATAAGTCCGGTGGTCTTTGAAATTAAATCGCTTTTGATGAAGATTTTAATCTGGCTTTGATCTTGAAGTTAATACAAATCTTGAACATATTAATCACGGTAGTGATCCGGGTAGTCTTGGTGAGGAGTTTGTGCATAGGGAAGGCAAAGGAATAGTGCAAGAATCTTGAGCCGGTGAAGACCAAAAAGCAACTCGCAGAAGAGGAAGCTAGCTTTCTTTGAGATTGCTAGGATTCAAGCGGAGGATGCGGTGAAGAAGCTAAGCGTGCGAGAACAAACAAGGGATGATGGTGATTGCAAAACTGCGGGAGGAACCACAATTAGCGAAGAACAAATGAAAAGGAAAGTGAAGTTACGGAATCGCCAAATTCTACGATGAAGAATGGGATACTATAAATGCAAGATTATTAGTAAGCAGAGATATCCTTCACGATATTGGCGGAGAAGACTATGCAAGTAAATTGGTTGAGATTATTAATGCGAAGAAGAGGCTTCTCGGAGGCGAGACAAAGAGAAAGGATGAACGGACCCATGACCAAAGGCGAGCAAAGGAGTATATGATCCACTATGTCAAAATTCAAGGAATCGTACACGGAAGTTGAGCCAGTTAAGGAAATTGAAGAATGATGAACTAAAAGCGAGAATTTGAAAAGCAATGTACCAAAATAAAATTTTATTCAATGGATTCGAGTTGGAAGCTTCAACATTTAAAAGGAAGGGTTACAATCTTCAACCAAAGGATGCTAAAAGCACAAGATTGTAGAGGCGAAAAGGTTCTTTGAAGGTGAAAAACTTGGTGATAAGCCAAAAGCGTAAAGAAAGAGGAGGAAGGCGAGGTTAAGCAACAGGTTTTGAATATGACAAGGAAGAAATCCTTTGGAAAGAAAGGAGTGAAAAGGATAAGACAAATGTTAAGAAGGAAGTGGAAGAGTACATGAAGGATAAGGTTGATGAACCGTCATCGAGAAGAGTTTACCATGGGCTCCATTCCTACTGTGTTGACACTTCACGCTAAGATTGCAAAGGTTGAGATCATCAAAATGGGAAAAAGGTAGTTTACTTGATAGTAAGGAAAATCACACGACACTATATATGTGAACTTTCACGGTTTATTGAGTGATTTGTCGAGGATGATTTGAAGACCATGTACCGGTGATGATGGAGAAGCATGGTGACGAGAGACTGAAGAGGAATATGAAAGAGTCCTTTGGGGTGACTTGAAGACCATGTTTGAGACACGGATCTTGATGATGAAATGTGGGCGGCTGTCAAGAACAAGTGATCGGATGGAGATATTTCCACACTTGTCGGGTGCTTTGTTTGGAATTAGAAAGCGCAATTCTTTATATGCTTACAGTGGGTATCCACTTCCAAGCGATATTCGGTGGCTATGCTTGAGAAGAAGCTTTTGGTGAAAGAGAGGATGATGCATGCTATCGACTTTTGAGGTTAATTGAATCAAAAGCTCAACGACAATATCTTGGCGATATAACGATTAAGTCGGTAGTATTAGTAGTTAGTTCTGTTTATGAAAAACATAATAGTTTATTAGAGTTTAGGAAGGCATATGTGCGGCGTAGAGATATCTTAGGAAGAGATATCTATATCCTTTTACGTTTTGTATACTAGGTTTTCCTAAGTGTATAAAGGAACCCTAAAGTATAGTGAAATGAACTTGTACTTGAGCGAATAGAAATATTAATAAAATAAGTTTATTAGTGAAATAGTATTTGTGTTCTTCTTGCTTGTTGTTAAGATTCGCATTAACAATCAAGTACTCGTTGTTAAAGAGTTGTTCATATATATAATTAGTTTGGATTTATCAAAGTTTAGTATATTGTGGTGTTGCACAAGTGTTAATGTGTGCATATCAATGTGACTATAAAAGCCATCACCTACAAACCCACATTTTCATTATGACACAATAAATGCAACAAACTTGACCATATGGTGTTTAAAGTGAAGAAAGCGTGTATTTTTGTGACTATTGATTATCCAATGGCCACATCAAATTTATGTTTGTGTGGCCTTTTCTAACATTTAGTCGCACAAAGAATGTTTGTTTTGGGTATTTAGTCACATACAATTTATCATAAAGTGGCCAAAAGTGTTAATAAGTGTGACCATATGGTGTTTCAAGTGAAGAAATGTGTGTTTTGTGTGACTATTGATCATCCAATGGCCACTTGAATTTTATGTTTGTGTGGCCTTTTGTAACATTTAGTCACACAAAGCATGTTTGTTTTGGGTATTTAGTCACATACAATTACTCATAAAGTGGCTAAAAGTGTTAATAAGTGTGACCATATGGTGTTTCAAGTGAAGAAATGTGTATTTTTGTGACTATTGATCATCCAATAGCCACATGAATTTTATGTTTGTGTGGCCTTTTCTAACATGTAGTCACACAAAGCATGGTTGTTTTGGGTATTTAGTCACATACAATTAACCATAAAGTGGCTAAAAGTGTTAATAAGTGTGACCATATGGTGTTTAAAGTGAGGAAGCGTGTATTTTGAGTGACTATTCATCATCCAATGGCCACATATTAAGTTACGTGACCATATGTCTGGATTTTGGCTACACTTGAATAATATGTGTGACAAAGCGTTTAGTGTGACCATATATGGCATTTGGTCACGGTGTTAGTAACAAATGTGACTTTATAGATTAGCTTTCGGCAAGCTAACACAAACTAAACTTTAAACACACATTTTAACTTACGTGAACATATGTCTTTGGATTTTGGCTACACTTAACGAATGTGTGACAAAACATTTAGTGTGACCATATATGGCTTTTGGTCACGGTGTTCAAGTGTGTGACATATATTTGTCCTTTGTTTATATGTATATCGTGACTAATGCTTCAACCTTACTTTTCATTTGTCACTTGTTCCAATTTCGGATGTGGCTAAAGAGTTGGCAAAACATATCAGTCACCCTTACATAATGTGTGACAAAACTTGACTCTATGATTTAGACACACAAAAATTACTTCATGTGACTAACGCATCAAGGTTACTTGTATTTGTCACGCGTTCCAAATTCATATGTGGCTAAATGATGCGAAACAAAATCACGGATACCTTTAGCCACTGGCGTTCAATTATTGGCGTCTGAGTTCTAATGGTCACACAATTAAAATTTTCATGTGACTAATTAGTACATGTTGTCAATTTTGTACCTTGACCACACAAATATGCGAATGTGTGGTGTTCCATTCGACCATGCGTGACCAAATCCGTTTTGTACTAGTGGAGCCAGGAAATGTGCGTTTGATTCGATGACCTGTAATCTTTGCGGGGTGGAGGAGGAATCCGTGGAGCACCTGTTTTGCAGCTGTATTATCAGGACGGAAATTTGGAATAGGGTGGGTAATTGGTGCAAAATTCCTCCAGTGTTCATGTTCTCTAGTCGGGATGTGTTCAATATTCATCGAGTTAATGGCTTGGATAGGAAGAAAAGAATGGTTCTGAAAGGAGTGTTCTTTACTACATGTTGGTGCATTTGGAAGGCCCGCAACGAGAATAGGTTCGATAATGTCAAGGTCGATACTCGAAGAATTCTTCAGGATATTAAATCCCTTAGTTTTCTTTGGTATAGAAATAGTCATAGGCATTGTTCGTTAGATTGGAAAAGTTGGAACTTGTTTAATGTGGTGTAAGAGGTAGCTTTCCCTCGTTTTCCCCATCCTTTGGATGGGTGTTTTTGTGTGAATAATAGTCAATTCTTCAAAAAAAAAGTTATCAAACTTGTTGCATGAAATTTCAACCCGAAGGTCATCTGGTCAAACTTGTTATGAAACTTCTCTAGTTACACACACTAAACGTGAATTCAAACAAATAAAGGGAGTATCATTTAATAGCTTCTCACCTAAGAATTTTAATACACGCATTGTAGTTGGTACTTGGTAGTGATATATTTTACCTCCTCAACCCACAAACCCACAGATCTTATCAAATGATTCTTGAAAACAAAGTTTGGTTTCTTTTTTTTAGCTAATGCCGCTTAGAAAAAACACAATTCTTGAACCACCACCAAGAACACACAAAAACACATTTTCCTCTTACTACTAACTCCTTAAGAAGTGCCAACATTTAAACCGGACAGATTCAGCTGAACAGGTAACATAAACATGGTTATGTACTGTATCGACTACGACAATTTGCCACCAGCATGCCACTTTTTTTGTCTTGACAAAAGTGCGTTAGACTACTTTCATAATATTCACAGGTAGTTAGTCTCATTTAGTTCATGCATGTGATACCTGTGATCATGTTTTAATGCTTTAATGTTTATACTTTATAAGACTATTTATATTTCGTATTTAGTATGGGTCAAAAGGCATGTAATGTTTGGGCCAAAACTGTTAACCCAAACAGGCCTTCAAGAAAGACAGTTAAGTTCGTTTGGCAGTTATTTGACAGTTACCAAATGTTGTGAAACGACACAATGTATCATTGGTCAACAATCATGTCGTTTCACATGGTATAAATACTGCACTAGGACAAGTCAAACATATTCCTATTATTATTATTAGTTGAAAACCTTTTACTGTTTTATTCATTTTGTCTCACACAAACAAAGATCTCATCATGGCTATTTCGAATAGATTGTTATGTTGTAATTGGCTAAATCATAAACCTGTGACAAAGTATCAACAATGGTATCAGAGCCTATGTTCTGATCCTAGGAGAATCCAACTACACAGGAACATAAACCATGTCCCAAACAGATTCTACCAACAAGGAGAAACCTCCCAAACAAACCCAAACACTCCAAAATGGCCTAGACACAAAAAGTACATATCACCAGAAGGAAAACGGTTATTAAAAAAGAAAATGGAAGAAGTGGTGTCCTATAATTCTTTGCATTTAAAACCCCCCACTGGCTGCAGTTACAAACAAATAGGGGAACCAAGAAACCTATCCAAGAGGGACAAAAGGGCACGTTGCTATATATGTAAGGAAAGGGGCCACGTTTTTTGGAGATGCACAAACAAAGGAAAGATTGAATCAAGTACAATGGAAACAACAACAGCCAAGGTTTCACAAACTTATGAAGTTTTCAAATATGAACCTGAGACAGTGCATGTATCAACAGACTTTATGGTTGATGGTTCTGACATGGGAAATCGGGATGGAATCTGGTATGTTAGCAAAACATACAAAAAGCACATGAGTCCCATGAAGCACTTGTTCAAGAGAATGGTTCAGAGATTCAAGGTTGAAGGGACAGAAGAGAAGGAGAAAAAGTTCATTGTCTCTTATGGTATAGGAGAAGTGATTGTAGAGACAAAAGATGGAAAGTTGATAATACCAAATGTAATTTACACTCCAGAAATTACATTGAATATTCTTAGTTTGGAGCAATTAGAAGAGCAAGGGTATTTGGTGAATTATGATGGCAACAGATGCAGTCTAAAATACATGTTTGATTATATGTATGGAGATGCGGTTGAGGACGAACATCATTGAAGAAGAAAGTGAAGACGGCATAATTGAGAGTCACAACAAACATTTGGATGACTACTACGGGACGTTGGATCACGGGATGATTGCTCTTTAATCAAAGGCATGGAAGAACTAAGAATGGAGAAGGAAGAAGCATGATTATATGGACGGTGAGTACATAAGCATGAATGGAACTCTTTATTTCATGAAGGTAAACACTTATAAAGGTTTATAGCATTCCTAGATTTGATTGATATAGATAAACTTGTCTATGGGCGGGATGTATTGAAAGGAAATTTATGGAGATGATCGGATGGTTCTATCTAGAATTTTTAGGACAACAAGTTTTAGGGGAATTGCCACTGTTGTAGGAGCAATTAACATTTACTTGTTAGGGTTATACAAATTTGTTGATGCATTGGGTGGATATATGGATGTATCACTCAATGGAAATTGGCACCAAGTGGCTAAGATACTTGGTTTAGAATATGAACATCAAGGCACGATTAAGGAATTGTATAGAAATACATTGGGATGATCAAGGTGTATTATGAAGAGTCAAAAGGGTGCAAGGAGAACCGAAGCCATGGCGAGGAAATAGCGAGTTCTGCGAGATGAGCGAGAGATGGATATGCGAGGTTGATGCAGGTTGATGACCAAGAAATGCAAGAAGGATTCCCAGAGAAAGCTGTGAAGGAAGATGTACACATGGAAGATAAAAGCGGTGGAAGCAAATTTGGAGCGACCATTGAAGAAAGTGGCGGCGATGATGATTTTATCATCATCACTTGAAAGATGGAATCAAGAAGATCATAGAAGCAGCATTCAAGCATTAGGAGGGAGAATGTGATCATGTTTTAATGCTTTAATGTTTATACTTTATAAGACTATTTATATTTCGTATTTAGTATGGGTCAAAGGCATGTAATGTTTGGGCCAAAGCTGTTAACCCAAACAGGCCTTCAAGAAAAGGCAGTTAAGTTCGTTTGGCGATTATTTGTGATTACCAAATGTTGTGAAGCGACACAATGTATCATTGGTCAACAATCATGTCGTTTCACATGGTATAAATACTGCACTAGGACAAGTCAAACATATTCCTATTATTATTATTAGTTGAAAACCTTTTACTGTTTTATTCATTTTGTCTCACACAAACAAAGATCTCATCATGGTTATTTCGAATAGATTGTTATGTTGTAATTGGCTAAATCATAAACCTGTGACAAAGTACCAACAATACCTTTTTAATTCTTGTAAAGTTTCTTGTTCTTCTGTTCTGTGTTGCTTATTACTCTTTTTTTTTTTTTTTTTTTTTTTTTTTTTTTTTTTTGGTTGGTAACTAATAACTTTGAAGGCTGCAATTAGTACCGTATGTTATCGAGATTAGTTACATGTAGCAAATGATATGGTTTGTTGTCGTGCTTTACTGTGCTTAGTCATTGTAATAACTGGAGGGGGATAGGATTTAGTGAATAAGCTTGTATGGCATATTGGGGGAAATGTAGTACACTTATGTTGTTTGGTGTTGAAGCTATTGTTTGTTTGTATCTTGTGCTTGTTTTTATCTTCTGTCTTTGGGTGGTGTTACGAATTTTGATATGGCCCTTGATGGAAATTGGAAGTTCCTTCTGTTGGAAAAATAGTTTTGCAAATGAGTTTTTGCAAATTTTGGACATTATTTAATATATGTATATGTTATATATATTTATATTTCTTGATAGCTTTGCATTTTCCTCGACGAGAGCTTCGCAACGAGCTAAAGTATGTCTAAAATGGAGTTAATATGAATGAGATATCGTGTCTCAAAGTGGGACACGTGAAACCAAATTTGGGAAAACAAACACATCCCGCATCGCCTAGAAAAGGAAGTGTGAGCGCACAGTGCGCCGATTACCAACACGGTTGCTAATCCTGGCGAGAAACCGGAGAAATTCAATGGGCGAGAATTTCTAGAGGTGGCAAGAAGATGTTTTCTATCGACTACTTTGAACCTTGGCGGTTCTTAAAGAAAACCCACCTAACGTGGAACCTCCTGCAGAAGGTCAATCCTCTAATCAACAGTGTTCAAGCCTTGGAAGCATGGAAACATTGATTTTTGTGTCACAATTATGTTACGAATGGTTTGGTTGATTCTTTGTACAACGTGTACTACAAGACCAAGGCGCAAAGAATTATGGGAGTCATTGGAGCATAAGTACAAAGCGAGGATCTTTGGTACAAAGAAGTTCGTGGTAGCTCGTTTTTGGATTACAAGATGGTTGATTCAAAGAATGTGATAAGTCGAGTTCAAGATCTGCAGGTTACGCTACGACATTCATCTTTGAGGAATGACTTTGAGTGAAACTTTTCAAGTTCTTTGCTATTATTGAAAAGTTACCTCAGTGGGTAGAATTCAATAACTACAGAAGCATAAGCGAAAGGAGATGAGTGTTGAAGACTTGGTTGTTCGTCTTCGTATTGAAGAGGACAACAAGTGGCTCGAAAAAAACACGTATCACTTTGATTACGCAAAGGCAAATATGGTTGAGCATGTTTCGTCATCTTCAAAGTCCAATGTCAAAGCTAAAGGCAAAGGAAAAGGAAAGAATGACAAGCGGGACAAAGGGAAGTCTCGAGTACCTTGCTCCTAAAGGCGCAATTGTGAAACGAAGTTCCAAAGGGTGTGTTTCAAGCGTGACCGGCCAGTCACCGTCTTTGCTAATTGTAAGATGCTGAAGCGGGTGACTCCACGCCAGCTAATATGGTGAATGAAGATGTAGACATGATTGCTATAGTGTCGATGTCATTGCCATGATCTCTGAGTTAACTGGTAGGTTCCAACAACAAGGAATGGTGGGTGGATCTTGGGGCTACCCGTCGTGTGTGTCTTGATAGGAGTATGTTTCACTCTTTCGGAGCGGTTGATAGTGGAGAGAAGCGTACATGGGCAACTCGCAAGCTTCTTGAAATCAAGGGTGAAGGAGATGTAATCTTGAAGATGACATCGAGAAAGAGCTCAAGTTGACTAATGTCTTGTATGTTCTAGAGATTCGCAAGAATCTTGTGTACAGTTAATTTGTTGAACAAGTTTAGTTTTCGTCTTGTTTTGAGTCGATAAGTTTGTTCTTTCTAAGAATCAAGTGTATGTTGGTAGGGGATATGCCCTGAATGGTATGTTTAAACTCGGTGTAATGGTTGTTAGGAATGCTATCAATAAAATGAATTCTTACGCTTACTTGATTGAGTCTTCTAATGTGTGGCATGGCCGTCTTGGACATGTAAATTTTAATTCAATCGACGTTTGATTAAATTTAATTGCATACCTAATTTCCATATTGACTCAAAATATAAATGTGAAACTTGTGTTGAAGCCAAACTTACAAGAGCATCTTTCAAATCGGTTGAGCGAAAAACCGAACCACTTGATATGATACACAACGACATATGTGATTTGAAATCACTACCACAAAAGGTGGCAATAAGTACTTTATCACGTTTATTGATGATTGTACAAAGTATTGCTATGTTTACTTCTTGAAAAGTAAAGATGAAGCTATAGAAAAGTTTGTTCTATACAAAAGCGAAGTTGAGAATCAACTTAGTAAGAAAATCAAGGTGGTCCGGGTGATAGAGGAGGTGAATATGTGTCTCCATTCACGACCTATGTGCAAAACATGGAATTAGACACGAGTTCACTTGCTCCTATTCACCTCAATGAGCGGTATTACGAAAGGAAGAACCATACCTTGAAAGAAATGGTTAACGCCATGTTGCTAAGTTACGGTCTAAGCCGGGACATGTGGGGAAGCCATTTTAACGACTACTTATCTTTTAAATAAGATACCTCGTAATGAAAAGAAGAGACCCCTTATGAATTATGGATGGGCGTAAAGCCATCATATCGATACTACGAGTGTGGGGTGTCTAGCAAGGTAGCTATACCGACTCCCAAGGCCCAAAAGATTGGACCTAAATCATGGATTGTATATTCATCGGATATGCTAAGAATAGCGAGTGCTTATCGCTTCATTGTACATGATTGAAAAATCCGGATATACAAAGGGTACATTAATGGAATCAAGGAATTCTTCATTCTTTGAAACTATATTTCCTTGTTTAACGAAGGAAGCTGGAAGTTCATCTAGAATAGATGAAGAAGTTGTCCAAGATAAGAGACAACGAGATGATAATGATCTCCAAGATGAGAGACAAGATCAAACCGAGGAAGAAGAGGTTGAACCTAGAAGAAGCAAAAGGAAAGAACCGAGAAATCGTTTGGACCCGATTTTGTTTCTTTATGGTTGAAAATGAACCTACTTCACCGAGAAGCGGTTACTTTCTCGAGAAGGGCCTCAATGGAAAGAAGCCATTAAAAGTGAAATAGATTCTATTTTACAAAATCATACTTGGGAGCTCGTGGATTTACCTCACAGTTGTAAACCACTAGGCTATAAATGGATCTTCAAGAAGAAGATGAAAGGCGATGGCACCATTGACAAGTACAAAGCAAGATTAGTAATCAAAGATTTAGACAACGAGAAGGTCTTGATTACTTTGATACATATTTCGCACATTACGCGAATAACATCGATTAGGATAATACTTGCTATTGCCGCTTTAAGAAATTTGAAGTACACCAAATGGATGTGAAAGCGGCATTCTAAACGAAGATTTAGAAGAAGAAATCTACATGAATCAACCCGAGGGTTTCATGGCTCTGGACAAGAGAACAAAGTTTGTAGGCTTGTTAAGTCATTATATGGCTTAAAGCAAGCTCCCAAACAATGGCATCAAAATTTGACCACGCCATGCTAGAGAGTGGTTTCAAATTAATGAATGCGACAAATGTGTTTATGTCAAAGACACAAATAGTGGATATGTAATCTTGTGTTTATATGTTGATGATATGCTTATCGTTGGCAGTAACGACAAGATGATCAAATCTACTAAAGACATGTTGAAATCAAAGTTTTTGGGTAAAGGGAGTAATCCTACACCTGGTAAATATATTAACCAAATAAGCGTTTAAGTACAAAGGATATGAGCGAAATCCCATATCCGACCCGTTACATAGGCAAAAGCTTACATAACAAGATACTTCCTATTTTCTAAACAAGAAAACAAACCACTACTCAAATGATAACATATGACAACGAAATAAATTTACTTCCTAGGACCTTGAAACTTTGTGCCATACATGGCATTAAAGGCATCAAATTCCACGGAAGATCACGAACTGTTTAGCATAGTCATCAAGTCATAGTCATCATACTCATCCTCAAACTCTTGACCACCACCAAATATATTAGCGAGACTTATCAAATGGGTTAGCAACAACCTCATCTTGAGAATCGAGACACCTCAATCTCTCCCACTTTAGAAAAAGGTTAACTCTCTTAGTAGAAGAGGTAGAGCGGAATAGGTTGACCATCATCATCCACAAGAGTAGCTTTCCCATCAATAAGTAGTTTTCAAGCTTACCAATTTTCTCAACTATGGGAGTAGAACCAACATCCATTGCTCCCATTGAATCACTCACAAGCGGTACATGTGATGTAGAACCGGTCTTAATCAACTCATCCTCATTAACCTCCATTATACGACCGTTATCCACATCCATATCGTCCAAATTAAGAGCATCAAACTTATTAGGCGTAGTGATCCTGGTTTCACTCGTACCGGCCACATCGAAGCCATCACTTACCGACATTTACTTTCTTGGGTTCGGAGGAGGCTTTTGGGCGATATTCAAAATGCTTGCCCACCATGATTTAGTAGAACCTCCTCACCCGGATTCGCCCAACTTGCTTTCCCTTCTTCTTATTGTTAATAGTCCGAAACCATCACTTACGTTCATATGAGGTTAAGCAGTCGGAATTACAACCTTAGGACAATCCACCAAAGTATGTCCAAATACCCGACATTTCTCACATCTAGGCGGTTTCCATTCATATTCAACACGGATCTTCTAAGTAGTCGAACCCGTACCATCAAGTAAAGGAATCTCGACAGTGAGGCTATCCCTAAGAACCTCATCCGACTTCACTTCAATCATACACCTAGCAAAACTACTACGGCCCCAAGATTCTTTGCACATTTGACTAGTAAAAGCATCTAACCTTTTGGGCGTACCAATCAATGTAGCAAGAAGGCGAGCCCGTCATCGAAAACATAGCTAAAGGAACATCATGGAATTTAACCCACACGGAATGTTAGTCAAATCCTCTTTAAGCAAGTTGGTGTTCAATGTCCATGGTTTAAGAATAATAGGAACATTACGAATCAACCAAGGACCATTATCAAGAACATCATCAACGCCTTTTTCAAATTAAACTTGAAGAAGAAGAATCCTTTAGCGTTCATCATAACCTTTTGTAAACCATACTTAGCCCACGTATTGCGAACATAATAGTCAACAACAGGAAAAGCAAGGCGTTGACCAAGGAAGTATCCGTAGAGTATTCTCAAACCTCATGTTCACCTCTTCCACCACTTTCATTGGGATGAAGGTCAACATCATCCTTCTTTTGCTGCATTCTAACTTCCGAAAATTAGACACGTGTTTGTGGGATTCATTAGAAGCAACACCCGTAAGAAACCGACTTAACTCCATTACCACTAGTAGTAACAACCTTGGGTGCATTAGGATCGAAGTAACACTATGATTAGTACCATACATACGGGATTGCATAGCCACATCAAAACTCGACGGAGGAGTATTTCTTGAAAAACTTTAGTACCATTCGACTTAGATTGAAGCCCAATACCACTCGAATTTTTCACATCGGAAGATGAAGCCATCTTAGCAATATCAACATCAATTTTATTCATTGCTTCATCAAATTTCTGATGCTCATTAGCAATCAATTGCTCCACATTAGGCTGTTTAGAAACATTAGAGGCCGAATCAGAAGCAGGGGTATCAATTACATCATGCGGAACCGGCTCCACATGAGGTTCACGTTGACTACAATCCATTGAGGCATCCATATCAATGTTAGGCACACCCTCCATCCAACACGAAAATAAACAAACCCTAACCAAAATAACACAATCGAAACAAGAAGAAAACAGCCAGTACCAAACCACGTAATCGCTACGTATTAATTAAACCCTAGTTAAAAACTAGGGTTTATAAGCATAATTGGCCATAAATCAACCCATGAATAATAATGAAACCGAGTTTAATATACGAATTAGATATATGGCTGAAGTATAGTTTACCAAATCGATAAGAAAAAGGTATAAGTCAAATATGAATCACCACCCCACAATTTAAAGAATCTTAATATGACCGACCCACTATGGAGAAGAAAAGATTAAGATATTAGAATTTCTGAATCGTAGGGAAGATATTTATCGATCGGTGGAGTCGCTTTTTCGCCAGAGGTAAAAGTCGACTTTAAAAACTTTGGCACTTACATGTTCAAGTGTTTTTATATGTTGAAATCAAAGTTTGACATGAAGGATATGGGTTTGGTGATGTGATCCTTGGAATAAAGATCATACTGAACTCGGAATGGACTTGTGTTAAGTCGAGCACATTATGTGGACAAAATTCTTAATACTCATGTCAATCGGGATTCCGCCTAGCTAGAACTCCAATTGACACGAGAAGCATTTATCTAAAATAGAGGCTTAGGTGTTGCCCAATTAGAGTATTCGAGAATTATTGGCATGTTAATGTACTTAATGATAAAATTCGACCGACTTAGCATATGATGTTAGCGGGCTAAGTAGGTATACTAGTAACCCAAGCTATGCACATTGGGCGCTATGACTAGGGTACTTCACTATTTGAGATCTGATCGCGATTATGGATGCATTATGATCGATATCCGGTGTTATCGAAGGATACGATGATGCAAATTAGATATCGACATAAAGGATTCTAGATAGACTAGTGGATATGTGTTTCACTAGGAGGGCAGCTATATCTTGAAGTCTTCAAGCAAAGCATTATAGCTAAGTCCACGATGGAATCGAAATTTATCGCGTTAGATAAATGTGGACAAGAGGCGGAATGGCTACGTCAATTGTAGAGGACATACCAAGGTGGCCTAAACCGTGTGACCATTAGTATACATTGTGATAGTCAATCGGCAATTGCGCGAGCCTATAGCATAATGTATAATGGAAAGTCGGACATATCCGTCGTCGACATAATTCGACCGACAACTACTCTCAACAGAGTTATCTCAATTGACTATGTGAAGTCAAAGGATAACATCGCGGATCCGCTACGAAGGCTTAAGCGGAGAGTTAGTAAGTAAGTCGTCAGAGGAATGGGACTAAAGCCCTTGAAGGAATGAGTTTCTATGAAGGAAAACCTAACCCGATTATTGGAGATCCCAAGATCCGGGTTCAATAGGACAACCTAATCATAGAAATGTGGGGAAGTCACGTCGATGTGGGGAGTTACTAAATATTGTAACTTTCCTAGTCCATTCCTATAACAAATGTGACTTGTTGGGAGGTTAAACATATGGCTTTAATGATTCGGGATGAAATCATAAAGCATAATGATTCAAGATGAAATCACAAAACATATGTTTTAATGATTCAAGATGAAATCACCTATGTGAGAGAGAAGTGGGTCGCTTGAAGGGAAATGTGGGCGCAATTCCTAAGAGCTCTTGCAGAACCAGGCTAGTATTCATGACCATATGAACACGACTATGAGGACTTGGCAAATGTCGTCGGGGCGGTCTTGTGTGAAGTGTAATGTCGTCACGTAAATGGATGATGAGTTCAAGGACATCGCGTCTACTTAGATCTAGGAGACTAAGTGCATCTCACAAGGAAGGTTCAAAGGGTTACACCTACCTATCCTATGCAAGACTTAACATGAAATTTCACCGAAACTTTCGTGTGTTTTCGACGATTTCCATTCATGTGGGGATTGTTGGAAAATAGTTTTGCAAATGAGTTTTGCAAATTTTGGACATTATTTAATATATGTATATGTTATATATATTTATATTTCTTGATAGCTTTGCGTTCTCCTCGACGAGAGCTTCGCAACGAGCTAAAGTATGTCTAAAATGGAGTTAATATGAATGAGATATCGTGTCTCAAAGTGAGACACGTGAAACAAAAATTTGGGAAAACAAACACATCCCACATTGCCTAGAAAAGGAAGTGGGAGTGTGTTTATATAAAAATCTTGATATGAACCTTCAAAATGATTTGTTGGTTTTACTCCAACACCTACGTGTCTTGTGCACGGGGGGTGAATTCGGGATTTACGGGCCAAAATGGGTTCAAGCTTCGAACTCATGCGAGCCCAGCGCGACCTGCTGGACACGAATGCAGCCCAAAATCTCACATACCGCGTATCTTTTCTTTGCAGATTTGAATCATTATTTCAGTTGTGTCTATTTATTTTTGGGCGATTTAAACTTTGTAAACAAGTTAGGCAGAATCGGTTTTAAATAAATAGAAGATATTGAAACCGTGTTTAATAATTAATGATTTGCGTATCTCGTATATACTCTGCGAATATCTTTCTTAGTGACCAAGATAGGTTTAGCCTATATATTAAACACATCGCATTCGGTTTTATAACACGCATGAAAACCGTAACTTCATTCGAGACGAGTTCAGTGACTCTTCGCTCGTAAACACACGAGTCTTCGGTGATTTTCGTGCAAGTGAGTCAGTCCGATCGTAACTGATGATTGAACGTTGTACCACGGGAACCGGATGGCGAATCTGTTTTAAGGGAATCGTGTTAAACACGAGCCTCGTTCACAACCTTTCTTGCTTTCGTTTACGTATTATTATAGAGTTTGTCTTCGCTTCTACCCCATTCTCATACATTATTTAATTTCTTGTTATTTTGCTTCTATTAATTTATTTATTGGTATTGTAATCTAGTTTTCATAAATAAAGTGTACACCGTTTCCCACACCTTCAACACGCGCGGGTCATATTTACAAGTTTCATTAATATATTACATATCGAACCAGTTCAACGAATCACATACAACGTAACTATTACGGAATACACATGTCATATAATATAAGTATGAATATATAATTTGTATATTTTTTAATACTCCGTAGTAGTTTTTTACTAATAACTAATTAATGTCCATATCCCGAAGGGTGATCCACATAGGACAAGAGGATTCGCGTTTGTCTATGTAAAGAATTTGGATGACATGAGGGGGGCTCTCACGTTGGATGGTACCCACATAGGATGCAAAAGGATAAGGGTTACTCCCGGACTTTTCCCGGGTGGCGGGGGTCACCATGATTGAGGTAATTTTTTACTGTTTTGATTTATGCATTAAGTTTTGTAAAACTATAAATTTATGCATTAATGGTCTGCTTGGTTCAAAATGAGGAATGGGAAAATGGAAAGGCAAAGGAAATGCATGGGAATATTAATAACTGTTATCATTGTATTAAGGTTGGTTGGTTGAAATTGGTAACCATTAACATTAAGATGTATTGGTCCTTTATTTACAGGCACGAGGTATTTTGGAATGTATGTTTTGTTTGTTACTTTTAGAGCTTGTTGGGGGTGTTTTGTTTGTTTGCTAGCAAGTGTGTTTTTACAACTTTTCTTTTATTTACACGTTTACCGTCAGACTGGTCAAGACCTAAATTGCGGGCCTTCCATCATCTTGGCCATTGAGGAGGATGGGGCGAACATGACTCTTTATGTGAAGATCACTCATCTTGCTCCCCAAACTACACCGGTCCAGGTAACACTTATTAGCTACTCATTTCCATATCCTTCCTTGATGCAATATTCAAATTGTTATATACGTTATCTTTTTAGGATGTATACAGTTTGAGAGAATGTTCTGTACCGGGTCGGCAACCTTTTATCAACATATTGATCTAGAAGTGGAGTATTAAGTGAAAATAACAACCCTTGTATCTCTGTGTTCTTGATTTCTTTTGATTCTGGTACACATAACTAATGAGAACCATGAACCAAGATGAATGAACTCAAGCTGTCCATACTTACCTAAACATATATTGTACGGTCATAAAAATGTCGGTTAGGCTCATAATTATTTGCCTAGTAGAAAAAGCTTCAAACAATAGTGTTCGCACAACCAGAACCTAGTTATGATCCTAAAAAGACGAAGAATAATTCTTTCAACATGCAAGAACAGTTTTTATGTTAGGTATCAAATCTTAAAGTGATAACACGTACCCTTATTTTCCTGCATTAATGATTTGTGCTTTAAGATCACAATAATGACCTCATTTGGCATGCGAAAGGACTTAAGAATGTAAGTTGGCCTCAATTAGCAAAACATCTATTTCTGGAAACAAATATTGGAACAAAATAGGAAATATGAGTTGCGTGCTTGTTTTTATCTTCTGTCTTTTGGTGGTGTTACGAATTTTGATTTGGCCCGTGATGGAAATGGGAAGTACCTCCGACACGCGCGGGTCATATTTACAAGTTGCATTAATTTTTGACATATCGAATCAGTTCAGCGAATCACATACAACGTAAATATTACGGAATACACATGTCATATAATATAAGTATGAATATATAATTTGTATATTTTTTAATAGTAGTTTTTTACTAATAACTAATTAATGTTATGATGTTTTAATTGAAGGTGGGCGAGCATTTCCAGATGCTTACCGCTCTTGAACCTCTGGCCCATATCCCCAAGGGGGATCCGCATAGGACAAAAGGCTGGTAATGGGTGATGACCCAATACCGCACTTAGGCAAACCTCGTTTGGGTAATTTGTGCCTTTAGGAAACAGATGGAAGGGTGTTTCCCTAAAGGCACGGATTACTCCCAGACGAGGGCCCTCGTCTGACTGCGGTATTAACTCCTTTGTTAAATTCCGAGCTTATACATTCTAGATCCACGCTCAAACGTCGTGGCATTGGGCTTGAACATTCTAGATCCACGCTCAACCATCTTGGCATTTGACTAGAGATCACACTTTGTGTCTAAAACTCCTGATCAAGTCCACATAAAGACTATGACCCACATAAGGACTATCAAACGTCCAGGTTTCCTTTGGATACGGGAACATACTTTGGCTGATTGTGGTTTTCACCGGAGTAAAGGAAATAAGGGTTGGCTCGTCTTGCTTGAGAGATGTAGTAGGAGTGGGGGACTTCTTACTACATCTCGAGCAAGACGATCCAACCCTTATTTCCTTTACTCCAGTAAAAACCAAAATCAGCCAAAGTATGTTCTTAAGCACCGACGCAAGGATCTTTGTTTGTCAACTGAAGAAGTCGTAGTTATAAATCTAAACCTGCTGCACTCTCGTCAAAAGAAACTCCTGCAGGTAACAATTTAATTGAATTTATTAGGGGCTTCTAAGACCTATCAAGATGTTTTAATGTATCGATCTCTTAGCATGTTTACTTTGACTTTGTGTGTTGTTGCAAACTGCTGTGGTTATGTGTGAAATCTGTGAGGTTATGGTCATCTCGACCATCATTTTGGCTGCCTTTAAGAAAAATTAGTCTAAATTCATGAATTACTTTGCATATAGTCCTTGATATGGTTTATTAACCAAATTGCTCAAATTTCGCAAGTACTGGCGAACAAGATTCAGTGTCCAATACCGTTTCAGGCTGTGATTATGAGTCTCACTCTTGTGTCACCCGTAATGGTTACTGTCATACATAGATCAAATTCTTTCACATGAAGGTGTTGCTAAAGAAAGAAACATAAAAAAATCACATCGTTGTTGATCTTCTTTAAGTATCCTATCTTGTGTAAGATTTATGCTAAGTGCATGTCAAAAGCTGCTCATATTATCTATGAAATGTTGGAATTTGAAGCCATTTTGCAATGTTGAAATGCTCTTTTGCAAGAGCTATCTGCTGATATCACATGAACTTGTTAAGAATTTCTAATAGACTCTTTACTTGAATCCAACTATCGGTGTTATTTTGCTGCTAACTTTGTACTATGTAATCAATTGTATAAAACAGGTACCAAAGCTAAAGCTGGAGACAACCCACATGCTCAAGAAGAAGGATGACATGTTCTTTGGTATCCACGCGGTCCGCCTACTACAGAAAAAGAAGCCGTTGTTGAGAATCTCAACCCTGCACCAATGCTTGCCTCAAAAGAAACTCCTCCTTCTCCTAGTAACAATTTGAACCACTTTACTGGAGGCTACGTACTAGCATGTTTATTATTACTTTTACTTTGTGCTTTGTTGCAAACTACCATGGGTATGTATGGACTCAGTACTAGCATCATTTTGGCTGCCTTTAAAAGGCTTTTTTTAGCAATTATGGTCATCTTGGTCCGTCAAGTGGAGAAAATGCGATTCCTGTGACAGATTCATCAGATGCTGGTAACAACTAAATCGAATTCGTTGGGGGTTCTGAAACCTGTTAAGATATGAATGAATAAATAAATTTGAACACTTGCTCTTTTTGCATGTTTAGTACTTTGACTATGTAAGTTGTCAACTGATATGATTATTTGGTGACCTTATCTAATCTTGAGCTGTCATATGGGCTGCCCTTTTGGCAAATTAGTCTTTGCAAGCATCAAGATTCAAAGCTGAAAGTTCACTATATAACGACCTTCAGTTAGGAACACATGAAACAAGAGAAAAATGTCTCTACCTTATCCTAACGCTCAAGTCGATGATGCAAAATTTTGTTAGCGCTGTCATGTTCTACTACCAGGTTGGACTTGCGGCACGGTGATAATATTACAAATGAAACATGAATTGAAGTAGCATAAACTTGCATAGCCTGAACTCTGAAAATGGAGACCTCAAAGTACATTATGATTGTAGCGATCGATGTTAATATGCATACATGTCATGATGTTAATTATTTACCAATATAGTTATGAATCAAGAGGTTAACACCCTTGCCTCCGGAGAGAGGTCAAGGTTCGATCATCATCCATTGCAAGGCCGGAGGTCTTTTCACCTTTGGTAGAACCGAAGCAGCCTCTACCTTAGGTAGGGGTAGGGTGTCTCGCCTCAACCTCCCCATACACCGTGGAAGACGGTATTGGCACCCATAACCCATGGAAGACGGTATTGAGAGTTACTTTACTTTACTTTATAGTTATGAATCATTACTTTACTTTTATAGTTATGAATCAAAATTTTGAAACTTTGTGTAAACTCCTTTTAATGTTTGTTAAGTTAATTTGAAACAATATTATTTATGTTTTATTAATGTTTGGGTCAAAACGGGTAGGAAACTATGGGTTGAACTTTATACCCAAACACCCCGTTAAACTTTGGTTGTTAAGTTAGTTATGGGCCTGTTTTATGGCAGTTAAGAAAAACGGTTACACATGAAACGTTACAACATTTCATGGAAATTGTTCATACCGTTTCACTAGGTATATATAGACGAGTCTAGGATGTTTATGTACAACAACAATTTACTTTTATATTCAAGTCTTTTAGTTATCTTTGTTCATCATTTGTGTTATCATTTATTTCGATATACAAGTTACTTTTGTCTCAAGTTCATTGCTCATAATCATGGTAAACTATAAGTCCGTTATGTGTCGAAGATGGCTTGGTTTAGAACCTGTGAAAAGAAGCCAACACTTTGTTTGAGTATATGAAAACAACTACTTAAATCAATTACCAAATTTTACTCCTACCACACCAAATATCCATAACCAACATTATTTTTTCACATTACATATCTCTACATCGCGAGCAAATACATTTGCTTGGCCCTTTTATTCGATCGCTAGTTAATACGTGTCACAGCTGTATTTAAAAAAATATTGGATTGCGAGCAAATTTTGTTGCTCGCCACATCCGTTTGCTCGTCAAATATGAGATGATTTATTAAAATTATTAAACGACGAGCAAAGAATGTTGCTCGCTACATGATTTGCTTGACACAATTTGTTCCTCTGTTGTATATCGCATGGTTTGTAGATGAATAATATCTGACAATATGGCCAAAACAATTTGCTTAGAAATTTTGAATGCTAGTCACCTTGTATTTCAACCACCATCTTTAATATTTCAACTACTAAACACTCTTTAATATTTCACCTACTTCATCTAATATGTTATGAAACATTAAGTCTCTAAGTAAATTGAAATATCAAAACTTATACAATACTCCGTATAAGATTAAACAAACACTCACAATCGGACCACTAGCTAGTTGTTTGCTTAAAACCTAACCCTACACACAAAAACTTGTACAAGAATCCTACACACATAAGTTGCAGCCACCAAACCACTACACACAAAAAAACTCACCTATCACTTGTACAACAGAAATGATTTTGGGTTTCGGGTAAGTTTTAGTTTGCTTGGTTTAGGCGTTTAGCTAACAAAACATTGTTATGTACTATATCGACTACGACAATTTGCCACCAGCATGCCGCTTTTTTCGTCTTGACAAAAGTGGGTTAGACTACTTTCATAATATTCAACACACAGGTTAGTTATGTTGTGTTTGTTAATCTAATGGGTAGTTAGTTCATATGATACCTTTGTAACTCTTATAAAGTTTCTTGTTCTTGTGTTCTGTGTTTCTTCTTATGAGATGTTAATGTTGGAATATGGTAGTTGGAATAGCCGATACGGCTAAGGGTGTGTGAGCCTATTGGGGCACACACTTTAAACACTAGATCTAATATATATTGAGAAAAATTCATGGAACACGTGATATAATAGAACTGCTGTGAAAATGCTTTACTTCTTTCTACTCATTCTAGTGATAAGAATATTATTACTTGTGATATACTTTCTACAAAGCATTACAAGAATAAATCCCTTTGGCGATAAAAACCCTCCACTTGTTGTCACTAAAGGTGCAATGGGTCTATTTCAGCTCATATTTTGTCAAATGTTTGACCACGGGACTCACACTTTCAGCGACTACATATGTTCTCGCTAAAAGTGCTAGTCAAATTATATTAATTTATAACAAAAAAAAAGCAGCTAAACGTAAATATCAACACGCCAAAACTTTAGCGACAACATGTGTCGTCGCTGAAAGTTTAATCAATATATTTTTAAATTAAATAATAGTTAACAAATAATTTAATAAAAAATCTTGTTACGTGTACACATTTACAAAGTTAATATTTCAATAAATCATTAAATTTATTTTGGTTGTTGAAATGTGTTTGTAAAGGTAATTAATTATGTATTTTTGATACTTTCAATTAGCACATATTACTCATAGAAATAACTTGCATTGATAGTGTCAAGAGCACAAATATGAATGTGTAAACTAGAAGAACATTAACGTATCAAGCGGTGTTAAATCACAACAAATAACTAAGCATGCGAATTATTGATAAACATTTAAAAATTAACACATTAAAATAAGGGAAAATTCCGTAAATAAACCAGTCGCCCTAATGCATATCACTTTTTACCTTCTTTTCTTCAAAAGTCCAAAATAGACCGGGGCGACTCTTGTTTGGGGCAACTTTTGTCTACGTTTTAACCCGTGTCCGAGTCAATCGAATAAAAAATAATTCACGTATCGTATTTTGATGTTGACTCATGGTTGGGTTGTATAGGTTGCCCAATCGCTGGTCTATTATGAACTTTTGAAAATTTAAGGTCTAGAAAGTGATATGCATTAGGGAGACCGGTCTAATTTCAGGCAGATTAACACATTAAACTAAGGGGCAATGACAAAAAAAGACCGAGAGAAATTGTTTTTCCACCGATGCACTATTTCCGAAATTTGGAAAAAAATCAAAATATAGACTTAATCGACCACTCGACAAATCGTTTTTCCGAGACTCCACCAAAATCTTCACACATTTTCGTTAGTAAATGTTTTTACTCAACTCAAAATAGGCCTTACTCGACAAATATGATATTTTGTTTTTATGAAAAGTGGGCCACGATTAACTTTTAATTTACCCGACAATTGAGTTAGTTTTGTAATACTTTCGGTTGACTAAATTTCTTTATTTAACTCTTTTGTCTTTACCAAAAAGACAAATAATAAATATATTTTTAATTCATTTATATTTTCGCATTAATTTATTTTCTTGACTTTTCTTTTCTAATTTGTGATTTTTCAATTTTCTTATATTAGCCAAGTTAACCAAATGGTTAACCACAACTACCTAACGGACACACTAAACTAACCCAAATACACACACAAACTAAACACAAACCAAACGAAACACAAACCATAATATGTGTTAGTATACAAGTTAGTGTTTAAGTGGTAGTTGTCTATAAGGACTTGTATAAATGTGGTGTTCGTGCCCTCTATTTCTTGTTTGTTTCTAGTGAGTGGAGGGCCATGGTTCTATATTTACATTGGTCTAGTGAGAGCGGCATCAAGGGGGTTATTAGTATATTTTTGGTCCCTGGTGCTTTGTTTCGTTAATGTGTGTTTGTAATGCCCGATGTTGTGCCTTGAGAAACTGCTCGTTAAACCCATCTTGTTCTCCTTGTTTTTGTAGTGATTGCGCCTAATAGTGTTATTTTTTTTGTTTTTCGTTTCATTTGAGGATGTTAGTCTTGTTTTTGAGGGATGATTAAAGTTGGTGGTTTTTCTTGAAAACTATGGTCTACTTTTTTGTTTGTATTCGAATATATCTTTTGCCCCACTATCTTTGTTAAACTAAAGAAAATGTTTCTCATTCACCGTAGTGGGGAAGGTGGTGAGTCGTATGCCTAGCTGTTTTTACTTTCTTTGGCTGTAACTTGTCCCTTCTTATTGGGATGAAGAACTGATTCTGCAAACAAAGGGTTTTGTACCTTCCCTTTGTTATGTACCTTCCCTTGAACGAGGATGAGACAAACAAAGGGTTTTCTTTCACCTACTTCACATCAATGGAAGACTACAGGCGAGGCTCGGTCTTCACAACTCGAGCTGCAGGAAAGGATATCTTGGTTTCTTGGGATTATACTCCGTGATGAGGGGCCGTCGATGTGTGTGAGGGTAATATTCTATTCTCTTTTGAACTGTGACGTATGCTCGTAAATCGAACCATAATATGTGTCGATTATACAAGTTAATTTTTATAAATGTGGTGTCCATGCCTCAATTTCTTGTCTAGTGAGAGTGTCCAGAACCATAATATATTTTTGGTCCCTGGTGCTTTGTTTCGTTAGTGTGTGTTTGTAATGCTATATTTTCACCCATTCAATGGTTGCTTCTAATTCTATTTAACTCATCTTCCGCAGAGCAAAATGGTACAATGCCGGACAAAAGACTTATGATCCTCTCCGTCCTCCGTCGTTGTTGCTGGAAGGAAAGTGCCTATATATTTGGTTTTTAAACAATGCCCCGTAATGCAACCTATGATGAAGTATGACTTTTAGTATATCGTTCAAAATAATTATATATTACTATTTAATAGTACTAGTTTTTATTACTCCGTAACATTTAATCCATGTTTTACTTTCAGGTGTTTCAACACTTCAACAATGTTGTAGATATACACTTTATTGTGTACCATCCAATGAATGAGGATGGGACAAATAAGGGTTTTTCCTTTATTTCTTGACTTTGGTTGAAGACTACGGGCGATTTGGTCTAAACAACTCGAGTTGCTCGGAAAGGAGATATCGGTTGTCGGGATTGTACCGTGGAGGGTAATATTCTCTTTGAACTTTGTTTGTATGCTTAGTAGATCGAACCATAATATGTGTCGATACAAGTTAGTGTTTTGTGCCGACTTGTGTGAATGTGGTATCCATGCCTCTATTTCTTGTCGTTTGTTTTGACCGAGTGAAGGGCCATGGTTCCATATTTATATTGGTCTCCGAGAGTGGCATCACGGGGTTATTGATATATTTTGGTTCCCAGTGCTATGTTTCGTGAGTGTGTGTTTGTAATGTCCGATGTTGTACCTTGAGAAGTTTGTCCTTTTAAACTCATCATGTTCTCCTTGAGAAATCTTTCATTTTTAATGATTGTGCCTAAGATGATCTTGATTATTATTTTTGTTTTTCGAGTTGATTTTTGGAGTAAAGTTGTTGTTGGATTTTAGAGACTATTGTGTTGCTAGTCGAGATACCGCTTTTATCTTGAAAAGATGGTTTACTTTTTACTTAGAATTGTCGTGTTATGAATCTATGTTTTGCCCCGCTATGCCATTAAACTAAAATCATGTTCTTTTAGTAATGCTCATTCACCTTAGGCTACTTGCATCAAATCCGGTCGACCAAGGTTGACATTGGTGTGGTTGTGTCGGTCTCAGTCGGTCGGCAGAGGAAGTTGGTCGAGATCACGACCGAGATAGAGTGTTTGTTTTGTATGTGTTTTAATTAAATTAAAGTGTATTTTGTGGGGTATGTTTTTGTAATGTAGGTTGCCTTGGTGAGATGAAAAGTCGTCTCTAGGTCGTCGGAGAGAGAAAGTTGATATGGCAGGTAAAATTAAGGTCGCTGAAGTCACTGGTATGCCTAGTCTTAGTTCTCGGCATGTTAGGACCTTTTATTTTTAGATTCCCTTATATTTGTACGCCTTACGCCTAATTATTAAGCCTAAAAATTTCTATTATTCCTAATATAGCCCCATTAATGATTAAAGAATTTTGTTTTTCTTCTATTTCTCCACACCAATCTCATCAACATTAGTATTCATTTGGTGTTATATTCTATATATATAATTTTTGCAGAAAATTTTGTCACTTGGAAATGAAAGTCAAATTCCATAAGAAATCAATAGGGAACCAAACTCAAACTTGGTTGGAAATTGGTAAGAAATAAATATTCTTCATTGTGTACTCTCTTTTACGAGTAATGAAAGAACTGGAAAGGAGGTGACGTGAATGAGCCTCGTGTGTGATGCTTTGAGGTATGAAACTACAAGTAACATCAATATGATAATCACATTGAACACAGCTGTAGACAAACCCATTAGAGTATAACCAACATACATTACAATAAAACACGGATAAAAACTTTTTACGGGCCCTTGAATGGAGAATGAGTGTATGTTCAGGGTGACCTCGGTATTCTGCTAGTTGAGTAGGAAGTTGGTGTTGAGTTTATGATATATAAAATACAATAAAACATAAAGACATCAAGAGTACAGTGGAAGACTTAAAGATCATAACAAATAAATTAATTAAGCGAAAGTATGCGTAACGCACTCTGCGAATGTCGGATCTCTAGAGCAAACCAAAGAAGTGGTTTAGAGAGTTGTCCTCACTGCTCTACAACTCAAACCAAATGGTGTAAGAATAATGTCTTACAACCACGTTCTTGTACACACGAATTAACCAACGAATCAAGCGATTGCTAGATCTAACACAAGTCCTCGTTTAAGAAAAACGAAACCAAACTCCCTTACAAATGGGGTGTTCGGCGAATATTAGACTAGAGAGAGAGAGGAGAGATCTAGGGTTAATTCAATGCACGTGTGTATGAAACCCTAGAACCTATCCTCTTTATATACTAGTAGGTAAACTTAGAGAACAAGTTAGGGAATTAGGCCTTGAGAGGCCCTATGGCCGGCCACTATTGAAAGCCCAAAGCCCAACCCATAACTTTTCCAAGTTTTCCATTTCTAGTCCTTTCTCTTTTCATTTAACGTAGTTAGTCATTTTCCGTTAAATACTTAACGATCGTTAACCGGACTTAATGTGTAATAATTAATCGTAAACATAAACATTAATTATTAACTTTAATTCTCATTCGCTAATGTGTGCAATCCGTGGTCACGAGTTCGAATCCGGACATTCACATGTTTGTAAATATATACATTTCCAACAGCCTCCCACTTGGATATGTTTACAAAGCGTGAAATGACATTGGTTAGCGTCAGCAACACGCCAATGCCCCGGTACAACTCGTGTATGGTTTTCTGGAGAAAACAAGTTTGATGATTCATCATCATATTCATCCTTTTGTTTCTAATACCATGTTAATAAGAATATGGATCTCACTTATTTCTTAATTAACTATTCATTCTCGCTTTATGATTTATTAAGATTACCAATTCTTACGAACGAAGACCTTGGGTATGGCCATACAAACATCTTAACAATCCTACGAGGGCAAGAGTATTATACTTCAAAATAAATTTGAAGGAAACAAATCCCATTTTGACTACAAGCGTGATTCATAAATTTCGCAACACTTCGAAAACAACCCTTATAACTACCGATTCACATTATAGCGTTAGATTGCTTCACAAAATGCACTACATCCATGACATATCTCTTGTATCTCAAGTCGAGGATAAATATCCATGATATACTTAATGACAAAGATCCATAAAGTATTATCATGCGGGTGGGATAAGTCCTATATTCAATTCATTGAATATCATCGAATTACTCATGCTACGCATCAATATACTTTCAGTATATTCTAACTAATACTCGATTTGTCTTAATTCAATACCATTCCCATGTTATTGATTGACAACGGACTATTTAGAATAACTTAAGTTATTCAAGGATTTAAACATGCAATCTGAGACACAATATTATAAATGAAATTAAACGTATACCATACTTTAATTCATTAATAATAATTGTTCAACATCCTTTATCCAAATACTAAATAGATCAACGCATGATAATTCTTAGTTAATGAATTTTGCCACAAGTCATGCAACTCATACTTGTTGACAAAGCATAATTTCAACTAACTTTGATCTACAAGAATTTTGAGAATAATTATTTCAAAAATTCAATAATTGAATTTCTTGTATGTGTTTACACATATCTTGATATTGTCATATCATTCCATAAGGTGCATGATAACCTGAACCACCTTTATATGACAATCATCTTTCAAAACTTTTAAAGTTTTAAAGTATTCTTCATTCTTTAATGTATAGTGCAACTATGCTCTTAGCATAACTAGTCAACATGGTCATTATCAAGGATACCATGACTAGAATTGAGTGTCATCTCAATTATACCAGCATCATTGTGTACAACAATATGCTCTTTAAACATCCGTAAACTTGAACAGCTTATAGTGTAATGTTGGTGCCTACCAAACTCAAGTTTGTTGGCAATGACAATTATGAAATAATTGCCATATATTCGTCCATAGAATCTAGGAGCATATCCGATCGTGGAATGTGATTCTAAATCCAAACATATTCCTTTTAAAATATTTATTACACTAACAACTTTCAATGTTGTCAAATCATCTTGTAACCAAGCATGACACAACAATCTTATACACAACATGATGTACATGATGAATCTTCAAGTTAAACTTTAAGATCTCATTCATATTATATCTTGTTAAAGATATGTATTTATCATGTTTTATTAGACTCATTTATTTTACCGCATATGTTTATAAACATATATTCCAAGGTTGTATATATATTATTTCCAAATCTTACAAACGAAGTTTCATTCCCAACTAAAACTTAATTTAAGTTGAATGTAGTTGCCCATACAACATATAAGATTTAAGAAAAATAAATAATACTCCCACTAGCTTTCAGGAATACTTATGAGCAATTTTATTTTAATTATTAAATCAAACATGGATTTTAATATTAAACATAAGAATCATCTCTTAGATGCATGCATATATCCATTCATGGATTCTTGCAATCTGTACATATTCAAAGATTATTTGAATTCATAAACTACTTTGTATTACTTATCGTCCTCCCAAAAGTAATTCACAACAAAGAGTTTTGATATTCATTGTCAAAATTTCATATCAATGAAACTAAGTAAGACAATTATAATCTTTATACTTCTATTTAATGTATCTAGAAAAGAATATTCAATCATAGTTAATTGCTTAAATATGATTAATATTATTATCACTAGACATGCATTAAATATGTGTACAATATTGTCCATATGATTTCTACAAAATTTTAAACCACTAGGGTTTCCATCCTTTGAAGAAACTCATTTTCATTATTAAGATAAACCAAGTATCTAAAGTTGATTATCTTTATGGACAGCATCTCAACATTCATAGTATGATTGATTTACCACAATTCAACATTTGGTAAATTCATCATTATGATTAACAGGCTTACCATGATCCTGTGACTCATATTCCTCAACATATTAAATATCTGAGATATCCTTATGGATCTATGAATGACAATTCCATCATATTGAGGTCTATCATTTACATGTTTAGCCTCATCATGATATTTGCTAGTGTATTTTAGAAGATTATGTATTTTTTAATTCAATCTTTCAAGATCTAAATAAAACTCCCACTTTCCTTTTAAAAATTTAAAGATTACCTTTAAATAGTTTAGCAAGTAGAGCAACAATACATTGTTCTCTTTTGGGATATTACAAAAACATTGACAAGTTCCTAACATTAGTTTGTTACAACCCACTCTACAAGTAGTTTAACAAATTCAGAACTTCATTATAAGACTTAATGTGATTCATCACATTCCATAAACAAATGGTGTCTTATCAATCTTCTAGGTTGGAGTCTTATTGAGTATATTCAATCTATACTCAATCTACTAACCTTGATAACATGTGGAAGAAACTATAGTTATCTTGAATCAAACATGCCAATAGATTTTGATTCTTCTAACTGAACATACCATAAGTATATGGTATTTCATTAGAATTAATATTGTAAGATAATCTAACAATATTTAAGATAACCATTTACTCTTTGGCTTATCCTATTTACCAACAAAGTAAAACTTAATGGTACAATAGAATTACCAAGTCAATTGCATGCATTATAACACAAGTATTCTTGACCAAGTCAAAAGACATACCAATTATAATCCCACTATACGTTATTAGTCATTGATCAACTCATTGACTTCATGCATATGTCTTAAAACATAGCAAGTTAACGTCTTACTTTATATTGTAAGTCTTGTATAAAAGACTTCATGTTTGTGACTTTACAAAATCATAAACATTTATAATTAAAGTAATTATGAACACCACCTCGTGTTTCAATTAATATTTCAAGTTAATATTTACTACATATACTTAAGTCATTCAACGAATACTCAAATTCAAAGTAGTATCGATTACTTCATTTAATTATGTCATTCCATGAAATGTTCAATGTAAGCTGCGCAGAATCATCCATGCTCGTTCTCACGACACGTGGATATTTTACCTTGGGCTATAATCTAGTTCACGTTTTCACGTAACATAAATTGTAACTACAAGTGTTTCTTAAATATTGAAAGACATAAATATTTAAAATAAAGTATTCTTTGTTATCATCTTGACACATGTTCTTAATAGGGAAATCATACATATTTAAATGTATAATTCCTATTATAACGTTACTCTCTTACCTTGCGGTCAAGAGAATCCATTTAAATCATATTTATATGTGTTGTACCTTGCACACAATAAAGATTTCTCCCACTTGTGCTTGGAACAACATCATGTAGCAGATAAACAACACGATACACGTTCGTTTATTCGATTAATATGATTTGTGTCATAGATATAACAAGTAGATGTATAACTATATTGTTTAGTAAGGAAACGCATGACTTTCCTTAAAAACATAAGTGTCTACAATTGGAAAGTAATTATCTTTGAAGATAATCGGGTTACTACAGGAAATAAGGCTTGTAGCTCCCAATGAATTAGAAATCATTAAAACAACTTTATTCGAGAATGCAACACAAATGCTCCCACCGAATCGACAACATTGTAAGTGTTGCATAACCGTGAAAACAACTTGCTTGCTTTTTACTTTCCTACACCTTTGAAGAACCATACGTAATCAATACTTAGGTATTAAAAGGTGTATTCTACTCTGTGAATGATGGGTTATCCATCAATGTTATAACTCGAAAAATTGGGTATGCAATTTCTTCCTTACTAGGTCTACCATCCCCATACTGGTATGTAGTACCTTTAAAGGCTAAAGCAAAACAACTAGATAAAATATGCTAGTTTGCCTTTTACCAATTTTTGCGGTAATTAGTCTAGCTTCTAATCTGGTAACTCATATAGATGTTTTCAAGTTAACCAACATTCATGTTGTTACCAAGGATTCATTCACCAAATGAGGATAATGAAATCTTTATGGAAAATAAGATGTGCAATTTATTGCTATGAGTTACATTAGAATTTAGACAATTCAAACGTTCCTATTATACCTTTCTCATTCATGAAAAGGAATAGGATTGAGTCTCATGCTTCTCCCATGGAAAAGAGACTTCGTTTGTCTTTTCGGAAATTATTCTCGATCAAACATTTTTTGAAAGCGAATGGATCAATTCTCGATCAAAGACTAAACCAAATGTTGCATTTATACATTCAAAAGAATTACAAAATTCAATTTTTAGTATTTTCGATAATTAACCTTTTCAAGAAAATTAAATACCCATGGTTCATAATCATATAACCATTTAATTTTCACTGAAAAACTAGGATCCAAATTGTCATAATCTCATCACATCAGTTGATCTGCTAGTAATGAACCTTATACAAAGTGGTAGAGCTTTTGCTCAATTGCCAATATCAATTGCAATTCCTAGATTTATGGGATTTACATATAGCCAATTTCAATTGCCATGTAAACATGTTCTATCCCATCTTATGCCTTGAGTTGTCAGTTCTCACTACAAAGCTCAATTAAGTTGTCCAACTTAAGAAACTGCAAAATCATCCATGCCCGTTCTTACGTAACTTGGATATTTTACCCGTTGATTACGATTTAAATCACGTTCTCACGCAAATAAAAGGTAATCTCAGGTGTTTCCGTTTCGTTGGATGCCATATAACTTAAATTAAAGGGTAATAATTTTGATGTTAAATCAAATATGTACAAAGATGTCATGCATTCATCTTGGTAGCATAGTTTTTATTAAAACATTTATATCTTGTTTTAATGTATAAGCTTTTCATCATCAAACTTTAATTGAGGTATTGGATTCACCAATCAAGGAATTTAGTGTTAATTATCATCCATTATACCGTACTTTTGCATAAGTGTAAACACTTAGTGTTTGGATAATTACCACCAAGTGGCGCATGGAATTAAAACTAATTCGCCCTTAAGATGAGCTTGCACATTTAATGGCTTACTAAGTAGCTCCACTCGAACTTACGGAGGGAGAGGACTGTGCAGCGCTAAAGCACAACCTTAGACATCCTTTCGATTGTATGTATGCGCACTTCTTTAAACCCCTTTATTAGTTCATTCTCATGGGTGAGCCTTTCGGACCATTTGTACCAAAGCCATCAATCAATTAAACGATTATGATTACTATGCTTATAAAATACATGTTTCACCATTGTTTAGGTCATTTTATTTTCTTGTAAAAATACCCTTGTTACAAAACACAAACAAGCAAGTATTTATAAAATAAACAAATAAACAATGAATGCATAACAAATAAAAGTCATGCATATCAAATAGCCACATGCAAACGGTTTTGATAAATCTTATTAATAACCAATTCTAGATCATCAATATGCATATATTTAATTAAGACTTCCACCGTTTTCATCTATGTACAAGGTGAACCACATGCATCGATTCATCGATTGCGTAAGTCAAAACTAAATATATACCACATAGCACATAATTGATTAAATAATAATTATTGAGGTCTTCCCAATTTTAGATCTATCATAATTTAGTGTATATCACTTAAACATGAAAGACATACAATAAAAGTAGATCCATGATAAAACATGCGAGATAATTATCATGGACATAAAATTACACTTAACAATTAATGCGATTAAATCAAAGTTACACATACACATAAAGTTGCATGCATCTTAGGGTTTCTAATCCAATTAAAACAATAGTTTACAAAACCCTAATTAGGGCACCAAAAACGCCTCAAAATTAGGGTTTAGGTTTTGCAAACCCTAGATCTAAGCATACAAATAATAACACATTCATGTTTATTTTAATTATGTGTTTCGATAATTAATTACTTGTTATACAAGGCTCGTGATGCCTTTGTTGAGTTTATGATATATAAAATACAATAAAACATAAAGACATCAAGAGTACATGCGGAAGACTTAAAGATCATAACAAATAAATTAATTAGCGAAAGTATGCGTAACGTACCTCTTGCGAATGTCGATCTCTAGAGCAAATCAAAGAAGTGGTTTAGAGAGTTGTCCCTCACCGTTCTACAACTCAAACCAAATGGTGTAAGAATAATGTCTTACAACCACGTTCTTGTACACACGAATTAACCAACGAATCAAGCGATTGCTAGATCTAACACAAGTCCTCGTTTAAGAAAACGAAACCAAACTCCCTTACAAATGGGGTGTTCGGCCGAATATTAGACTAGAGAAAGGAGAGGAGAGATCTAGGGTTAATTCAATGCACAAGTGTATGAAACCCAGAACCTATCCTCTTTATATACTAGTAGGTAAACTTAGAGAACAAGTTAGGGAATTAGGCCTTGAGAGGCCCTATGGTCGCCACTATTGAAAGCCCAAAGCCCAACCCATAACTTTTCCAAGTTTTCCATTTCTAGTCCTTTCTCTTTTCATTTAACAATAGTTAGTCATTTTTCCGTTAAATACTTAACGATCGTTAACCGGACTTAATGTGTAATAATTAATCGTAAACATAAACATTAATTATTAACTTTAATTCTCATTCGCTAATGTGTGCAATCCCGTGGTCACGAGTTCGAATCCGGACATTCACATGTTTGTAAATATATACATTTCCAACGATTGGGTGCACCACTCATGCAGAACAAACTTACGGTGGTCATTGACGCACTTGTAAAATGAAAAAGCGGTGATTGGTCTCACATGCATTGCATAATAGTTGAACTTTCTTCATCGGGTTATGCCAAGATATAATGATTTTTGTGGAAGTTGATGTGCTTGTAACATTGTTGCATTCTGCGGACGAATTAGGGGTGTCGATGAAACTTGTGGTTTACGTTCCCTCATCGCTCCATATGTTCCATGTTCAACAAGTTTAGAAAAGCAGTGTGTTTTGTATGCTATAGCTCTCATCGGGGAATGGGAGATGGAGGAGATCTCGATAATCAAAATTTTCATAATTTTTATAAGCTTCTGTTTTCATTGCCTAGAAAAAAAATTGAAGATGAAATAACAAATTAAACTTTGGATCGTAAACAAGTAAAACCGCAATCACAAAAATATGTAAATGAATATGGACACAGATTCGCATTTATCACATTCAAAAATCCAAGTGTTATCATTATAAAACCACCATTACATACCCCGCACGTAGGATAAAATTTCGCACTATTTCTTCTCGTGGAAAGGAATAAGAAAGGATGAGCGGTGAGAATGAGAGAAAGCGTCACCGTAGCCATTTGAATCATGATCTTCACTACAAGAAAAAGTGGCTTTAGTGACCAATTATTTTGTGACCACTCATGCTTTGGTCTCTATTATCATAGTTTAGTCACCAATATAATTGTCGTCACTCCATTTTCGTCATTGCCACATAATTAGTGACCGTTACAAATTGTGGTCACTAATTTGTCACAATGACAAGTATTAGTGGCGACAAATAATATTCACATATTCCTAAAACCGTAAATCTAACATTTTTCGGTGAAACAACAAGTTACCAAAAGTGGTGGTCATCATCGAAAAAGTATTTTAAGTTTAAAGACAAAAAGTAGTGGTCACTAGGTTTCTAAGTTAGAGACCAATGTTGGTGGTCACCGATTTATATAAAATATTGAGACTAAAATCAATGGTCACGTAAACCCTAACCCCAAACTTTAACCCTAACCTCTAAATTTTAAAGACCAAATATTAGTGGTCACTAGGTTTTCAAATTAGAGACCAAAGTTGGTGGTCACTAATTTATAAAATATTGAGACGAAAATAGTGGTCACATAAACCCTAACCCCTAAACTTTAACCCTAACCCTAAATTTTAAAGACCAAATATCGGTGGTCACTAGGTTTTCAAATTAGAGACCAAGGTTGGTGGTCACCGATTTATAAAATATTGAGACGGAAAATGGTGGTCACATAAACCCTTAACCATAAACTTTAACCCTAACCCCTAAACTTTAACCCTAACCCTAAATTTTAAAGACCAAATATTAGTGGTCACTAGGTTTTCAAATTAGAGACCAAAGTTGGTGGTCACCGATTTGTAAAACCACGTTCTCTAGATTTGGTATATTTAGGTGTGGTGAAAGTATTATTGTGTGTGATGTTACTGTAGTACCGTCATTTGATAGAAATCAAGTTTGAATAAGTTTACTATGAGCGCTCTATTTGTCTTGTTGGAATTGCAGGATCTGTAAACAATATCCGTCAGTCGTTACTGAAACAGCTACTTATTCTATTTATCATTTCCTGTACTGTTAATGCTAAATTAACTGATAACCAAACCAAGGAACAAATTCTATCGCAACCCGCTGTACCATTCGATTCCAATGAAATTCCCCATATACCATTAGTCCGTTACCTGTAAACCTTCCTGAAACAAATAAAACCACCACAATCTAGTTTAGTAGTAGTGTTAACATTCAAAAGATAACGAGGAGACTAGTTTTACACCATGTTTTATGAGTCGATCATGGATTAGGAAATGATATGTACTTGCTAGTTAATAGGCTAACTAAAGGATCATTGGGTTCATGTTTTCTGTTATGTGTTTAATTAGATGATGAATAGCTACTTATGTGTCTTTGGAGTTTATGATACGAAGTTGTAAAGATGAGGTGAATATTTGGGCTGATATGGTTGTTCGAGCAGATAAGCAATTAAGCATATTCATATCTGTTAGTATGAATTTTCTATACCTTTGGTATGAGACAGTCAGGCATGTACATGTCATTTTTCATGACATTGGACGGCAGTGCTTAGTGATAATTATAGTTTTCATGTTTAGGTTTATAGAGGTGGTTACATTAATGATGAGCGTTGTTCTTACATACACGTATATTCGTGTTTTAAATTAACATTTGTATCGTGTACAGTCCCTACTTGTAGATTCTGATCATGGTATATTTTTTTTCATACAGCTTTCGAATGAATGCCAAACAAGTTCTTGAACAGAAACGACGTTCTTCGACATACAAGTTAAAATTAATGCTCTTTCCAAGCCTTTCGGTCATAATCGCAACGTTTATCGTGTACCTTTCATGTGTTTGTTTATTACATCTCTTGCTGGTACAATTCTTGTTTTGTTTTTGATTAACATGTGGGCTTTTAATGCTAATTAAACACATAGATGGCTGGTCCCGGAAAAGGAGTCATAAAAAGGGTTGATTTTCAGAATTCAAGCAGTAGCCAAGAAGTTTCAAAACCCTTTCACTCAAGTAAAAGTCAAATGGTACTACAAAAGTACAAGCTAAGTAGCAGTCATGAAGTTTCAAAACCTTTTAAGTTGAGTAAGAGTCAAGATGTGTCACACCCTCACAAATCTGATGTACCACGAAAGAGACAAGCTTATACGAGATTGGAAGATGAAGAGGTGCAAGAAGAGGTGCAAACTCAGCCTAATATACCACGAAAGAGACAAGCTTATACGAGATTGGAAGATGAAGAGGTGCAAGAAGAGGTGCAAACTCAGCCTAATATACCATGAAAGAGACAAGCTTATACGAGATTGGAAGATGATGAGGTGCAAGAAGAGGTGCAAACTCAGCCTAATATACCACGAAAGAGACAAGCTTATACGAGATTGGAAGATGAAGAGGTGCAAGAAGAGGTGCAAACTCAGCCTAATATACCACGAAAGAGACAAGCTTATATGAGATTGGAAGATGAAGATGTGCAAGAAGAGGTGCAAACTGAGTCGGGAGATCACGAAGATTATTCGGAGGATGATCGTGAAGTTAATTCTGTTCAAACCGAGACCGATATTGGTTCAACTTCACATGGTAGAAATATTGTTTTTGCATGCGCATATTGTTGTGTTTTTAATTGTATTAATAATCTATTATTGTGTTGATTACATAATGTTAGGCACATCAGTTACTCGAAAAGAATCGAGAGCCTTGAATGAAGCAAAGAAAAGGCGATTGGACAAGGGGCTGGTCTTTGAGATTGATGAATGTGCAGGCCGGATAGTTGGCAAGGATAGCCAACGTTTTATCACCAAGGGCGGGTGTTTAGTGCGTGAATATGCAATGATGGATGGCACTACATGGAAAAACAACCGATTCCTTAAAGACCGATATCATCTCAAAATGCGTGGTAAATTGTTGAATGTAGATTGTATTAATGTTTCGTTTTGTTCTTTCTTAAGTAATATAACGGGTCAACCCAACCCGTGACTCGTCTCGACCCATTCTTCCAAATGACCCATAGTTTAGAGTCATAGTTGGGAATTATATTGCTTTTAATTTGATGAAGGTTTTTCCTTTCATTATATATCGGAAAATTCAACCTTCAATCGGAAATGTGAGAGGTCATTTCATGCGATAGATTCACGATTAGGGAATCAACATAAAATCGGCAGATAAGTTACACATTCGTTACAAGGAGTTTCCTACATGAGGAGGCAATGGTGGATCCCCAAGCGGCATTGAACTTCCCGAGTGGGTTAAGCTTTGTCAAAAGTTTGCAGTGAGAAGTTTCGTATAAAATTCATTTTTCTACAATTTGTAGTCTTTTGTTTATGAAATTTTTAAACTCTGTAATCCTTTAAATTTGGCGAGTTAAGCGCCCAAAATAAGAAGAACCGGTCGTTTAATGTGATTCCACCCCTCGTCGGTACAAAATCCACTGCAAGAAGAATGGATACGGTAAGTTGGTTCTATAAAACTTTTATTATTCATTATTCGTGTGTGTATATATATATATATATATCTGAATTATGGTTTCTATATGAAACAGAAAAGGAGACAAGGGGAAGAAGTGACTGTAATTGATGGCTATGAAATTTCACATTATTCTGAGAAGAATCATAAAATGGTTAATGAGGAGGCCGAGGCAGTTTTGGTATGCTCTGCTACTATGAATTTAACTATGGGATTGGAGTAAACTTAGCTCTGATAGCCGTTTTTAAGGCAGTCTGTATGCTTGAATGTTTAACTTAACATCCGAACTCTACTGATGAATTATACTGAGCCAACAATCATTATTACATCAATCGATATTCTTCAGATGCATGGCTCATATAGTATAAGCAAAATGAAACTAAAGGCTTGGCAACTGCATGCAGTGGTGTTATTTGATTACTGGATATTAGTCATAACGAGCGTATTATAAGTGATTAATGAACATCTCAAATCACACGTTCTATTAGTATTGGGATTTGCAAAGACCACATGTAACACAAAAGATATATTAATCTATGAATTAATGACAAACACATGAGTTAGTCAACAATAACTCATAAACTTGGTTTTATAATTTACGGCGTGACGATGAGTTATAGTTAGTCGGTTTCGTGATTGGAAGGGTGACGAAAATTGAGACTAACTGAAGTGGAACATATGGAATGTGGTTGAATGGTTGGCAATATATAGGAACAGGTTATGCCTTTTGGTGAATGAGGTTTACAAATGTCATGTGAAAAGAAAACTAAAATTACCTTAAGGAAGGCAGGGCACAAATGTCCATTCGATTTAGTTTTATGTGTGCATATAAAAAGTCATGTACCACAATCACTTCCCGTTACCAAACACTTGCCATGGCTGTAACCACAATCAAGGTAGTATGGTTGCCCGCCTAGATACGGGTTGCGGTAAAGAATGCATATGCACAACATATAAGTAATCCCACACCATAAATACGCAAGTAAATTATTTTAGTAAGAACAAAGTTGAAACAAACACACGAATAGGCTTAGCTGCAAAGATCATCAAGACGGCCATCCGCAAAACAAATCAAGAAAACCCCAAATTTAAAAACCCTAATTTCAAATACATATTAAAATAAAACAAATACCTAAATTAAATCATGAAATAACAAAAGTAAATCATAAAGAATTATAAAGAGTAAAAGAAATTACATATGACCAGAAGTTTATGGTGATTTCTACATGTGTTTTTTTTTACCTTTTTTCAAGAAGCTTCTTATGCAGCTTTTGTTTTGAACATTTTGTTGTTGTGGAAGAAGATTAAGGGTGATGAATCAGGTTTTTTTTTTTTTTTTTGGTTTTGGTTTTGTATATGGCTTTGATGAGTGAGACGGTGGGATAATAGATATGATGTTTATGAGGTGTATGGAGAAGAAGAGTATGGATTCTATGGAATTTTCTAGGTAGATTGCCAACAACACATGTATAAAGCAAGAAGTTTCTAGCATCGGAGAAAGTGCATATATGTCAACAGGAAATGGGTTTTCTGTACATCTTAACTACATACACTGAACCTATACTACAAAGAAATACGTGAACAGTAAAGTGTGAAACACACTTTGGCCAATCATTAATAGCCACATTTGTATAACCTTGTAATAGACCAATAAAAGATTGCCAACACCACATGTATAAACCTATTTCCTATATGATACGAACCAATCCCATACTAGGCTCGTATCGATGTTCATAAGTCCAAATGTAGAACTCACTCAAAAAGCTAGCTTGATGAGGAGGGGACACTTAGACATTATAAACCACCGCCCAATCCCATACTTGGGCGATGTGGGATCGTAACAATACCCCACCTTTGAAGAACCAACGCCCTCGTTGGTCACGGCTGTGTTGGTCACGGTTGGCACCCTCTTTGGGTCCAAGCCACCACCCACGAGCCACCACTCCGAGCTCGTTGGTCACGGCCGTGTTGGTCACGGTTGGCACCCTTCTTCGGTCCAAGCCACCACTCCACGGGCCACCACTCCGAGTGTTGGAACCTCGAAAGGTTGGGTGGCTCGAAACCATTGATACAGACCAATCCCATACTAGGCTCGTGTCGATGTTCATAAGTCCAAATGTAGAACTCACTCAAAAGCTAGCTTGATGAGGAGGGACACAGACATTATAAACCACCGCCCAATCCCATACTTGGGCGATGTGGGATCGTAACAATAATTGATACGAACCAATCCCATACTAGGCTCGTGTCGATGTTCATAAGTTCAATGTAGAACTCACTCAAAAGCTAGCTTTTGGTGAGTTCTACATTTGACTTATGAACATCGACACGAGCCTAGTATGGGATTGGTTCGTATCAATTGGTTTCGAGCCACCCAACCTTCGAGGTTCCAACACCGGAGTGGTGGCCTGTGGAGTGGTGGCTTGGACCGAGAAGAAGGGTGCCAACCGTGACCAACACACCGTGACCAACGAGCTCGAGTGGTGGCTCAGGAGTGGTGGCTTGGACCCAAAGAGGGTGCCAACCGTGACCAACACAGTACCGTGACCAACGAGGACGTTGGTTCTTCAAAGGGTGGGTATTGTTACGATCCCACATCGCCCAAGTATGGGATTGGGCGGTGGTTTATAATGTCTAAGTGTCCCCTCCTCATCAAGCTAGCTTTTTGAGTGAGTTCTACATTTGGACTTATGAACATCGATACGAGCCTAGTATGGGATTGGTTCGTATCACTATACGATCGCAAAACGGTTATTAGTATATAGTATAATATATAGCTCCCATAGTTTGCGTTATTGCAGTAGATGTGGTAATAACAAAGAGTTGTTAGCGTCACTTTTCTGGGGTGAAAATTAAAATTAGGAGTAGATCTGTTACTTGCAACTAGATTATCTTCGCATATGTTACTAGCATGATTGTATATGATATCCTCACTTGCAAGAATCTGATAGATAAGAAGAGCTCTAGTTAAGAGAGGGCATGATGCATGATGGAGGTGTAAACAAAAACTGCATATGGGTTCCATTATAAAGGACATATTTGTTGTTAGCAGGTTTTGGCAAAACTTTGAAATGCGAAAACGGGTTTCTGGTCTAGAACCTTCTTAACTATTACTGGTTCACCTTTAGACTAGTGGTGTCGGAAGCGAATGAGCTCCTCACTTGTAAGGACATCTTTGGCAGCAGGATAGTATAGGTAGTTATAATTTGACTTTTCTCTGTTGGCTGCTTTAAGATACATCTTGCCAACAGTTGTGAAAGAGTTTGTCATAATGTTTGGTTAATCAATTTTGAATTTATTGAAAATATCATATCGTTATGTGATAATATCTTCAATAAGATTTGATCTTCATTAGAATGGGTAGCCATGAGAAATATTTTTACTTGCATTCACTAATAAATTGATATTATATGCAGAAAAAGTTACGAAGTGAAGAAGCTGCTGGTTCGGGTACACCAGTGGAAATATGTTTGAAAGTGCTGAAACATGTTCCGGGACATCTTAGAGGACGTTCAGCTCCAAAGAAAGAGATTCTGGCGGTGGAAAATTTAAGGACAACTGTGGAACTTGAAAAGAAGAAATCCGCGGCTTTAGAGGAAGAGGTGCGAGTACTTAAAGAGGAGCAAGTCAAACATCAAAAGGAGCAAGCTAGTTTTAAAGTGGAGCAAGACGAAATGAAAAAGAATATGGGATTGATGATGCAAGAGATAAAGCGTTTGTCGGGATTGGTATCTCAAAATTCTGTAAGTTAACATCATATACTTAACTTTGCCAATCATTTTCTGTTGCATGTTTTCCTTTACGAGCATAGGTCTGTTTTTTTTTTTTTTTTTTTTTTACTATATAGACTTTGAACAGATAAGCTTCTTGCAAATCTGGAAGTTAGGACACGCATATATATAGGTGGAGTAAGGAAGGAAAGAGAGACTAGCAATAACGTATGCTAATAAACATAAAAGACATGTAACAGGGTGTTTTGAATTTCCATCCAACCAAATACTTTTGCTTGCATTGGTGCTGCAGTTACCTATGTGTGCTATGTGATTCCAAAAATCAGTAATGTAGGACCTTAGTTATGACAGAAAGTGTAAACCTTTAAAAGGGAGTTAGTAATGCTTGATTCAATGGCATGCACCTCTTTCCTATACTAGTGATGCTAAACTCTCTTAGGGGAGTGATCATGTACCAGAAGAGAGTATCCTTTTGATGTTGAGGAAGTTAGGCTTTCTATATTAGGCTTTAGAATTGATTGTAGGCATTCCGATGGGCAACGGTACCACTAAGTGCTGTTTCTGTTTTCACATTGTACCAAGTCTGCCGACCAACTAGTGCTGCATTTTTTTGGTGGATGGTTTACGTATCGATTATTTAGGTGCTTCTGGAGAGACAACTGCTACAAGTCAAAAAGGACCTTTTATAACTGTTATAACCAGCATCACCAATAGCTAAAATTTTGCCTTGACTCCTAACTATCTTTCATTACAGCTAATATAGGTTTAAATTAGAGAATGCCTGCCACTTAGACCAGTCTAGCTGGCTCAACATAGATGATATTTGTGCACCATGGTGGTATCTGATGTGTCTTTGACTCTTCCTTTTGCTTCATATTTAGTAGGATTATGCTATTGTTTCTTTGTTGTTGGTTTAGGAATCTTGTTGCATGTCATTTTTGTAAGATACTTTGCTCATCTTTAGACTTATCACTGCTCAAGTTTAATTAATTCTGAGATCAATCTGCTGTCTCAAGTACCCTAAAATAGTAAAATGTTTAGTGGAATCTAGATTGGTGGTTAAGGACTTATGAAAGAATTAAAGAATTTAATCATCAGCTGGTATTTTCTTGTAAGATTGGTTGTAATCTTAAAGAATTAAGATAGAATTGATGAATGTAAACTTCAGTTGGTATCCTCTTGTAAGTTTGGTTGTAAGCTTAGAACATGGTGGCGACATATTGCCCCCTATCATTACTTTTGTGAAGACGAGGCATCAAAACTTCCTCTTCTCATCCAATTGTGAGACCCAGTTTAGAATGTCAGAGGTACTGGATTCATTTATTTTTTTGCCATCAGGTAGATTAGTAGCCTTTGTCAAAAAATACATATATTTAAGTATATAATGTGGTCATGATGTATGATAGCTGCTCTGGCTCCTCGCTGTTTTGGATTTTGTCTAAATCTGCTTGTGCTCCTTTCTGTGTTCTCATGCCTGTGTCAGTTATCTTCAATATTAGTGTTGGTTTAGATTCACTTTGGTTTGGAATCAATATTAGTGTTGTGTTTCAGATTTCACATCATAATATTATGTCTAATTGAGTTTATTGCATTATTTGTAGGGTGACTAAAGGTTCAGTTGGATTCAAGAGCGAGTTGGATGACGGGTCGTTTGGTGCTAAGTTTTGTTCAGTTGGATTCAAGAGCGAGGTGGATGTGATTCCAAACATGTTTTATTACTAATAAATGCTTTATAAGTAGTATAGATAAACACGATGTTAAACACTTGAACATTATGCTTAGCGAGATACAAAATTATATGTTGAAAAAAAATCTTTTATGTTTATGCAATCACAAGTAATTTGATATCTTTGTTGTTTAAATTATGTGGTTTTAATTTTAGTGCGATTATATATTTTGTGAAATCGCTAAATCGTTTTGTAAGTATCGTTTAAGTGACCACTTTTTACTTTTAAAAGTAAATAGGTGGTGACCACCGGTTGGTCTCTAAATTAATATGAAGTGACCACACATATGGTCACTGATGGGAGTTAACGGTGTATTAACGGGTCCGTTATCTTTAGCAAAACAGTGACCACTTTTATGACCACCTTTATCAGTCACTATCTATCAATTCAGTGACCACCTTCAACTCTTAGTGACCGAATATATCGTCACAAATATAGTGACCACCGTATTATGGTCATTGGTTAGAGACGGATTTTTTTTTTTGGTCTCTATTAAAAATAGTGACGGAGCTATTGTGACGAAAAGTGACCACCCAGGATTCGGTCACTAAACAGTGTTAGTGACGAATTTTATACTGATAGTGACCATATTCCTTTTGTCACTAAATCCAGTTTTTCTTGTAGTGCTTGTTTGGTAGGAATGCACAGCCCTCATGGATGAATAGGCCAATACAAGTGGTACAGAGATAAAAAGTACCTCCATGCTCCTTACGACAAGCGTTGCATTTGGACAGAAGTGGTTTAGGGATAGCCAGCAATGGATGTCGATGGCTAGGGTGATAAATCAGCTTGTCTTTTGCCGATGCTATAGCACAATTAACATGAATCATAAAATGACACTCACGACATTCGTAAAGAAGCTCATCAGTTTGATCTCTTGTATATAAAGCACAACGCAAATAACCAAACCATGAGAAAATAAAGGTAAGAGAAAGAATATGATCAGGGTGTGACTCGTGCTTTAATGTCAAAGGACGCTCTCCGCAGAATTTGTGGAGCACGTACTCACATGAATGAGCACACTCATAATAATATCTGTGAAACCAAGTGACTTCTTTCTCACACCGATCACATCGACGGCATTGAAAGTTTTCACGTGTAATTTGCTCGCCACCGCCATTGTCATCGTCGTCATATTCTACTTCGTAAAGTGGATAGTTTGGTTGCAAATCAATAAGATGGAGTGGATGCTCGTGTTCAACGATATTCTTCGACATAATTGTATGTTTGTTTATTAGTCTTTTAGATTTAATGTTGCATTATATGCTTAATTATAGACAAGGATTATACCTGTTTTATGCATAGGCCCGAGTACATGTTCTTTTCTTATTTGCAAAATTTTGCATATTTAACTTGCTTGGTGATTTATATTCTTTATACTGAAGAAAAACATAAAGTGCCCACCCATAATGTTCTCCAATATATTCTTTTTACCAAATTAACCGACATTCTTTTTCTAGTTAGAAGAGAAATTGAAATAAGAAGAATGAGAAGAAATTTGAGTCACACATTTCAAATGAGGAGGAGAAATTTAAAAAGAGATGCATCTATTTCTTTAGGTGCATTTGAAATGTGCGGCTGTGGTTTCTTCTCACCCTTCTTGTAACGCCCCGACCCGCCAAGGGTAAAGGAATCACAAGTAATGGTGTCATATCAAAGCAAACACAAATAACCAAAAGAAAGTCTTAACATAAATGCGGAAAAATAATCCAAGTCAAACGACTTCAATACATAGGTCCCAGCGGAAGCATAATAAACTTCAAACATAATATCCGAAATAAAATAAGTCTAAATGGCATCATAAGAAATCAAAGCTAAAATCTCTAAGGTAAGTCCACTCAAGCACTCATCCCAAAGCAAACCCGCCCAATGCTTAGATACCGCGGAAGAAAAAAAGTGCGGGTGAGCTTCAAAAGCCAGTGAGCAGATATGAAAGCAAAAGCGAATACTAAACGATAACGGATACGAATTAAAGTGAATGAGCCATAACAAAATCTTTATCATTTTCAAAGCATAAGTCATAATTTCAAAAGATATTTATAGTCAACTACCACGAGCCCGTAACTTATATCGATCACATTCATAATCACGTAAGGCAACATTTGTGGGAGACCTACCGAGTTATGAAGGACGTGCACGCACGCAACATCAATCATCGATAACATATAACAGATAACATATAACGGATCTAGGATGCATCCATACGCCCTTCCTACATATTCAAAAATATGCTTCACCATCCGAGACGTGGCGTAACATCACTCATCGCCTAGAGTCATATCGAGGTGCATCATCGATACGGACATGGAACCCCATGACTAGTTAAATATTTTGGCTCGGTGTCAAACTATCTTAGGTCAAATCGAATGTCATAACCGACCCGGATCATATTTATCGAAAATCATTCATATTTCCAAAATCATAGTTTTCATATCGGATAGCTCATAAATCGGATGTTTCATAATTGAAATCGAGTTCGATAAGCAATAGCTCAAACAAATCGATTTGGGATTCATAGCAAAGGCTTAGGAAAACCTAATCTAAAGAAAACATTAAGAGAAACCTTTCTTGAAAAGGTCGAATATCATGCACCTTATTCCAACGCAAAGATCGAAAAGCGTAAAGACGAAAGCAAAGGATTACTCCTCTTCACGTAACCTATAGACATTAACGGTCGTCCAAGTTATTTATGATTCCATAATCGTCAAAATGGTCCTTTTAATATTTAGTATTCATACTTTAATGATCTTCATACTTTTAGGATTTATTAATAAGTCTTAAATATTTTATAATTAATGTTGTAGATTAGGGTTCGTTATATCATTTATTAAAGTCTAGGTTAAATGTGAAAATAGTTTTATAAGTCATAACTCACACACGAAATAACAACTTACTATATTTAGCTCAAACCCTAATATACTCTCATTTACGTTCTAGGGTTTCTTACTCTTTAATATCTCATTAATATGCATTCACTTTACATGTTACGTCTTAATGACTCGCTACTTAACCTAATACGTAATTAATAACCTTCTTTACTTTTACACTTTATCATGCACGTTTATGATTTCATGTGACCATAAGTTATTAGGGTTTAGTATACTTTATACGCTTTACATATTTTAAAACTAGGGTTTATGTTTACTTAACCCTTACTCATTAATTACACGTCTAAATCTCATGTTTACATGTTCGGTTCAACTAGGGTTTTCGGCTAGCATGTTTTACACAAGACCTAGCTCATCTAAACATGTTTCGTATACAAGTTATAATGTTTTACACCCCATTCGAAAGTCATGCATGCCTCGGTCCAACCTCATGCATGTTTCGGCTTAACTTAGCTCAACATATACATGACCCGATTCAATATTACTTATCACGTTACACGTTCCTTATTAAATACAAGTTAAATGAATTAGGGTTTCCCTGGTTTCTTGGTTTACACCTCTCGGCCACAAAAAGAAAACAAGAAAACATGTGAAACAAAATATAACTTGACATATTCATGCAAGGTACGTTAAAGGAAGATGAATAAACGATATACCTTCACTTGATTGAGCAAAATCGACACCAATGGTGTGTTTGGGAGTCTCGGCCGAGCAAAGGAAGAAAAGAAAAAGAGAGCAAATAAAACTAGGGTTTCAATTTAATGATTATGTGATGTATTTATAGTTGTAGTATTTGAGTTAAACTAGGAAAGTAATTGGGTTTGGGTTGGCTTGGGTCCAACCGAACACACACACAAACACCAAATGGGCTTCGGCCCCCTCTTGGCTCACACGACGGAAAACAAACACCTCTTGGTCCTTGGCTTGGCGCAAAACAAAACAAAAGACACGAGTCCATTAAACAAACGAACGGCCCAACTTCTTAGCGAAACATTTACGTCCTTCGTCGTACCAAAGTCGTTCACGAAATTATATTCGTTAAGTTTTATTTATTAGGTTTTTAATTTCGTACTTTATTATAAACGAGTTTTACGTATTTTATTATTCTTGGTTCCAAGGGTATTTTAGTCTTTATATAGGTTTTAGATTTTCGGGTTTTACAACTCTTCCCCTCTAAAAAAAATTTTCGTCCTCGAAAATTGAAATGAAACGAAAACGAAAACGAGAACGAAATGAGAACATACCGAACTATTCAAAGAAATGAGGATAACTAGCTCGCATCGACTCTTCGGTCTCCCAAGTAGCCTCACGCTCCGGGTGATTTTTCCAAAGAATCTTAACGAATGGAATAACTTTACTTCTCATGACTCTTTCTTGTCTTTCCAAAATAGCTTCTGGTTCTTCAGGCAAAGACATATCGGATCGAATCTGATCAAACGGATACGAAGCAACGTGTAATGGATGATAATTGTATCCTCTTAGGAGAGATACATGGAACACATCATGAACATGCGATAACTGAGGCGGAAGTGCCAATCGATACGAAACTTCTCCTATACGTTCCAGAATTTCAAACGGACCAATGAATCGAGGACTAAGCTTGCCCTTGATTCCAAAACGTTTCACACCTCTAAACGGCGAGACTTTCAAAAATACCCGATCACCAACACGAAATTCTAAATCACGACGATGCTTGTCGGCATAACTTTTCTGGCGAGACCTAGCCTCCTTTAACTTCTCTCTAGCAACAGCTACTTTCTCATTAGTGATCTCAATCATTTCCGGACCTTCGATTAAGCGTTCACCTACTTCATCCCAACAAGTAGGTGATCTACATTTTCTTCCATAAAGAAGTTCAAACGGTGCTGCCTTAATACTAGCATGCCAACTGTTGTTGTATGCAAACTCTACCAAACACAAATATTCATCCCAGCTGCCAGTCCATTCCAGAGCACAAGCCCTTAGCATGTCCTCTAAGGTCCGAATAGTCCTCTCGATCGACCATCTGTTTGAGGATGAAAAGCCGTACTAAAATTAAGTCGAGTACCCCAAGCTTTTGCAAACCCTTCCAAACGAGAAGTAAAACGCGGATCCCTATCTCGACACAATAGCCGTGAGTACCATGAAGTCTAACTATCTCTTGTTGAAAAATCTCGACAACCGCCAATACCATAATCCTTTCTAATTGGTAAGAAATGAGTGATTTGGTTAGTCGATCAACAACCACCCAAATCGCATCATGCTTCTTCTTAGTAAGAGGTAGTCCGGTCACAAAGTCCATAGATATCTTATCCCACTTCCATGTCGGAATATCCAAAGGTTGTAAATCCACTAGCTCTTTGATGTTCGATCTTCACTTGGCGACAAATCATACACTTCGACACAAACGTCGCTACATCTTGCTTCATGCCGTTCCACGAAATCTTGTTTCAAATCCCTATACATCTTGGTAGAACCGGGATGAATAGTGAAAGGAGAACTATGAGCTTCATCATAACTTTCTCACGAAGTATCGATCATTGGGAACGCAAAGTCTATCTTCATACCATACAATCCCATCGTTATCAACCTTAAACTCCGTCTGCTTACCTTCTTCAACATTTTGAGCTACGCCCACACTCGCCGTCATCTTCTCGAGCTTCCTTAATTTGCGGTATAAGGTTCGACTCCACCTTCATACTAGCCCAAGATCCAATGTAACCTCGCACGCACAACTCAACATCCAAACGTTCTAAGTCGCGAATGATCCTAGGCTCAATCTCAATGCTTGCAATCATACCGATTTCCGGCTAAGTCGTCAAGAACTACATTAGCCTTACCGGGATGGTCTTGAATGTTAGTGTCATAATCCTTAAGAAGTTCTAACCATCTTCTTTGTCTCATATTGAGTTCCTTTTGGTGAAAATATACTTGAGACTCTTATGGTCGGTGAAAATATCACACGTCTCTCCATACAAGTAATGTCTCCAGATCTTCAACGCGAACACCACAACAGCTAACTCAAGATCATGAGTTGGGTAATTTTCCTCATAAGGTTTCAGTTGTCTTGAAGCGTAAGCTATCACCTTACCATGTTGCATCAAGACACAGCCCAATCCTTTCTTAGATGCATCGCTATAAATTTGATATCCTCCAGAACCCGATGGAAGAGTCAAAATAGGAGCGGAAACCAATCTCCGTTTCAACTCTTCAAAACTCTTTTCTCTTTCATCCGTCCACACGAACTTTTCACCTTTCCTCATCAATTGGGTTAATGGCAAAGCTAAACGAGAGAAACCTTCAACAAAACGTCGATAATATCCAGCCAGTCCTAGAAAACTCCTGACCTCAGTCACTGTCGTAGGTCTTGGCCACTTAGTGATAGCCTCAACCTTAGACGGATCCATGGTTATACCATCAGCTGATACGATATGACCAAGGAAAGCGACTTGTCCTAACCAAAATTCACACTTCGAGAATTTGGCGTACAACTTCTTCTTCCTCAAAATCTCCAAAACTATCCGGAGATGTTGCTCATGCTCTTCTTCAGACTTTGAGTAAACCAAAATGTCGTCGATGAAAACAATAACGAACTTATCGAGAAACTCATGGAAAACACGATTCATCAGGTCCATAAACACAGCAGGCGCATTCGTCAAACCAAAAGGCATAACGAGAAACTCATAATGACCATATCTGGTACGAAACGCGGTCTTAGGAACATCTTGCTCCTTCACACGTAGTTGATGATAACCAGACCTCAGATCAATCTTAGAAAAGAACTTAGCTCCTTGCGGTTGATCAAACAAATCGTCTATGCGCGGAAGAGGATAACGGTTCCGAATAGTAATCTGGTTGAGTTCACGGTAGTCGATACATAGACGCATACTTCCATCCTTCTTCACAAACAACAAGTGCGCCCATGGAGAAACACTAGGTCGAATGAATCCATTATCTATCATCTCTTGCACTGTTCCTTCAACTCCTTGAGTTCTCTGGTGCCATACGATCACGGAGCTTTCAAATCGGTTTAGCACCGAGGATTAACTCAATGCTAAACTCAACTTCTCGAATGGAGGAAGTCCGGGGAGTTCATCGAAAAACGTCGGTGAATTCACAAACAACGGAAGGTTTTCAATGTTAGGACTCTCCAAAGATGTGTCCTTAATGGATGCTAGAAAACCTTGACACCCATGAGCAATCATGGTCCGCGCCTTCATAGCGTAAATGAACTTAGCGATTTAAGTGGTTTAGAACCATAATAAACGAATTTAGGATATTTTACGTCTCCAAAGATCACAGTTCTAGCATAGCAGTCGATGGAAGCTCTATGATAAGCCAACCAATCCATGCCTAGAATGATATCAAAGTCGACCATATCGAGAGGATACAGATGTGCAGGGCGAATACGATCATCAAAACGAAGAGGACACTTAACGTATTTATGATCAATGATCATGTGACTTTTCATAGGCGTAGATATCGATAAGTGATTCGTTAGTGGTTGTGGTTTCATATTTAGTTTCTTAGCACATGTGACAGATATAATGGAGTGCGTGGCGCCGGTGTCAAATAAAACGAAGACAGAATAATCATCAATGAAAAGAGTTCCCGTAATGGTACCTGAAGTGTGTTCCGCCTGATTCCGAGTAGTAGCATAAACACGTCTAGTAGTAGGTGGCGGCTTGGTGTAGTTTCCAGGAATCGCCGGGTTCCTCTTAGGGCAATCCTTGATCTTGTGAGTAGTGGAACCACAAGAGAAACATCCACCGGTGGCCTTGAAACACGGTCCGGATGAGCCTTTCCACAAGTAGTACGAGATAGGTGGGGAGGCAAAACTTCACCGTCCTTTGTCGACGGAAGATCTCAAGCACGACCACGATTCGATCCTCGAGTCGGTCGATCTTTGTTTAACGGCGGTTATTGTTACCCGATTCGACGATCATTTCCATTCTTACCAAGCAGCTCTGCTATCGACCCTCGCCTCGGGCGCCTAGAGTCCACATTCCTTCCCGTCGACCCCGATCATAACCCTTATCCACTTGTCCCTCGAATCATAACTCCTGCTAGTATTTCCTTATACTCATTACTTTGAGTCCTACCTTGAATCCGATCACCATCGCGATTCGTTTGTTGTAACACGAACCTCATGAAAGATCTCAATGTTACGAGTCGCATCATTGCAGCCGACACATCCTCATAGTCGGTGTTAAGCGGTCGGTCCAACACCCACTTCTTGGTCCCCATTTGAAATGCTTAGCTTGGCGCCTACCATCTCCGACAATCGCTCCAACAAAGCTTACCAACCTCATAAACCTACTCATGTACTCGTTGGAGTTCTCATTATCAAAGCGGTGGATCGCTGATAATCCTCTCATACCTTTTTTATTCAAAGATCGTGGAAGTAACGGTTATAGAAGATAGTCCGAAACTCCGCCCAAGTACAAGTAACAATGAAAGCATCTCCTCCTCGTGCTTGTTTCAATGCTTTCCACCAATTCAAAGCATCACCCTCCAATTTGAATGCACTAAACGAGTCTTAAATCCATCTCCACAACCCGGTGCTTCAAACGACTTCTCAACATGAGTGATCCGGTCCTCGGCTTGGTGGGAGTAGCGAAGGTGCTAAAGAAAGAGGCTTGAGCCATCAAACGCTCGAGCCAAGTATGTATGCCGACGGGTTGAGCACCTTCACCGCTTCAAGGTTCACCGGTCGATTCGAATATTGTTGATCACTGTTCCATCATCTCGGGTGTAGTCAAACCGGGGAGAGAGAATTGAGAGCATTCGCAATCGCGACATCCATGTTAGGAGCATCATCGTCTCCATCCAAATTTCGACGAGTTCGAACCATCGAATGATATTCAAACGATTAGCAAAAGAACAAAGGTGAGATACGAAATGGAAGTTCGCAGAAGGAAACCTAAGTCTACCCAATCCTCACGGGTCAAATCTTAATTCTAAGGGATAACTTAAGGTTCTTATGTTCATGTGTCCCGACTACAAGTCGTAAACACAGGCTCGATGCCATAAATTGTAACGCCCGACCCGCCAAGGGTAAAGGAATCACAAGTAATGGTGTCATATCAAAGCAAACACAAATAACTAAAAGAAAGTCTTAACATAAATGCGGAAAAATAATCCAAGTCAAACGACTTCAATACATAGGTCCCAGCTGAAGCATAATAAACTTCAAACATAATATCCGAAATAAAATAAGTCTAAATGGCATCATAAGAAATCAAAGCTAAAATCTCTAAGGTAAGTCCACTCAAGCACTCATCCCAAAGCAACCCGACTTCAATGCTTAGATACCGCCGGAAGAAAAGAAAAGTGCGGTGAGCTTCAAAAGCCCAAAGGAATGATATGAAAGCAAAGCGAATACTAAGCGATAACGGATACGAATTAAAGTGAATGAGCCATAACAAAATCTTTATCATTTTCAAAGCATAAGTCATAATTTCAAAAGATATTTATAGTCAACTACCACGAGCCCGAACTTATATCGGATCACATTCATAATCACGTAAGGCAACATTTGTAGGGAGACCTACAGAGTTATGAAGGGCGTGCACGCACGCAACATCAATCATCGATAACATATAACAGATAACATATAACGGATCTAGGATGCATCCATACGCCCTTCCTACATATTCAAAAATATGCTTCACCATCCGAGGCGTGGCGAACATCACTCATCGCCTAGAGTCATATCGAGGTGCATCATCGTACGGACATGGAACCCCATGACTAGTTAAATATTTTGGCTCGGGTGTCAAACTATCTTAGGTCAAATCGAATGTCATAACCGACCCGGATCATATTTATCGAAAATCATTCATATTTCCAAAATCATAGTTTTCATATCGGATAGCTCATAAATCGGATGTTTCATAATTCGTAAATCGAGTTCGGATAAGCAATAGCTCAAACAAATCGATTTGGGATTCATAGCAAAGGCTTAGGAAAACCTAATCTGAAAGAAAACATTAAGAGAAACCTTCTTGAAAAGGTCATAATATCCGTACCTTATTCCAACGCAAAGATCAAAAGCGTAAAGACGAAAGCAAAGGATTACTCCCTCTTCACAGAACCTATAGACATTAACGGTCGTCCAAGTTATTTATGATTCCATAATCGTCAAAATGGTCCTTTTAATATTTAGTATTCATACTTTAATGATCTTCATACTTTTAGGATTTATTAATAAGTCTTAAATATTTTATAATTAATGTTGTAGATTAGGGTTCGTTATATCATTTATTAAAGTCTAGGTTAAATGTGAAAATAGTTTTATAAGTCATAACTCACACACGAAATAACAACTTACTATATTTAGCTCAAACCCTAATATACTCTCATTTACGTTCTAGGGTTTCTTACTCTTTAATATCTCATTAATATACAATCACTTTACATGTTACGTCTTAATGACTCGCCACTTAACCTAATCGTAATTAATAACCTTCTTTACTTTTACACTTTATCATGCACGTTTATGATTTCATGTGACCATAAGTTATTAGGGTTTAGTATACTTTATCGCTTTACATATTTTAAAACTAGGGTTTATGTTTACTTAACCCTTACTCATTAATTACACGTCTAAATCTCATGTTTACATGTTCGGTTCAACTAGGGTTTTCGCTAGCATGTTTTACACAAGACCTAGCTCATCTAAACATGTTTCGTATACAAGTTATAATGTTTTACACCCCATTCGAAAGTCATGCATGCCTCGGTCCAACCTCATGCATGTTTGCTTAACAGCTCAACATATACATGACCGATTCAATATTACTTATCACGTTACACGTTCCTTATTAAATACAAGTTAAATGAATTAGGGTTTCCCTGGTTTCTTGGTTTACACCTCTCGGCCACAAAAAGAAAACAAGAAAACATGACGAAACAAAATATAACTTGACATATTCATGCAAGGTACGTTAAAGGAAGATGAATAAACGATATACCTTCACTTGATTGAGCAAAATCGACACCAATGGTGTGTTTGGGAGTCTCGGCCGAGCAAAGGAAGAAAAGAAAAAGAGAGCAAATAAAACTAGGGTTTCAATTTAATGATTATGTGATGTATTTATAGTTGTAGTATTTGAGTTAAACTAGGAAAGTAATTGGGTTTGGGTTGGCTTGGGTCCAACCGAACACACACACAAACACCAAATGGGCTTCGGCCCCCTCTTGGCTCACACGACACAAAACAAACACCCTCTTGGTCCTTGGCTTGGCGCAAAACAAAACAAAAGACACGAGTCCATTAAACAAACGAACGGCCCAACTTCTTAGCGAAACATTTACGTCCTTCGTCGTACCAAAGTCGTTCACGAAATTATATTCGTTAAGTTTTATTTATTAGGTTTTTAATTTCGTACTTTATTATAAACGAGTTTTACGTATTTTATTATTCTTGGTTCCAAGGGTATTTTAGTCTTTATATAGGTTTTAGATTTTCGGGTTTTACAACTCTTCCCCTCTAAAAAAAAAATTTTTCGTCCTCGAAAATTGAAATGAAACGAAAACGAAAACGAGAACAAAATGAGAACATACCGAACTATTCAAAGAAATGAGGATAACTAGCTCGCATCGACTCTTATAAGTAAAACTTAGAAAATGAAACTTTTCTTCTTATTTCTATTTCTTATGGTATTTCAGTTTTGTGATGGCATAAAAAAGATCAATGGAGACGAGGAAGGTGTGTGTAATGTCGTGGTAAGAACGTAAAGTGTCGTTGTGGATTTTGAATGACGATAATGGTTGCTGAGGTTTGAGGTAGTTGTACTTTATGTTTCGTTTTTTGCCATAGGGTTGAGGGTCTTCCCTTGAACAAAATTAGATTGATCAAAATTAGCGACATGCTTAAAATTAGTCACTCATTTGTAATAGTTTTGGCCCTTTTGAGGACTAAAATGATTTTTACCAAAAGCCCAAATTTGCATACTTCATATCGATGCTTCAATTAATAACATCCAGAATCATTAAATTTGAACGAACAAAGCTAAACTTGAAAGAACAAAGCTATTTAACCGCTTCAAAGCCTGAAACTTAGTGCAATCCAAAATTGCCATAGGGCGCTTTTGTTCACCAACGGCAATGCCAGACTGCACCGGCGTTGGCATCGTTGGGGTCTTCACTTGGTAAACCATGACCGTTGTTAGCTTTTCTTGTGAGAGTAAGTGAGGTTTCTTTTGGTAATGTGTTATGCGACTCATATACGTCGATATCAGTTATAGTTGAAGATGGTATTTTAATTATTGCGATCTTATTAGATGGATGCTAAAGTGACTCATCAATAACGATTATTGATGCCCAAATGCCCATCTGCACCAAGCACTATGAGGAAAGAAGCAAAACTACATGAGTGGGAAAGAATAAATGGTGCCCAAGTGTGTCCTCACATGAATTAAAAGCCACCAACTACCAAATGTGAATGACATCACTTGTGTATGACTAAAATCAAATACAGTACTTGCATTTGACCAACTAAAAACCACAAAATTTTCGTTTCTCTTGTACTCTCTCCCAAAAACACAAACACAAACAAAAACCCTTCTCAGATCTGAACAACAACAACACACCATCATTTTAACCGGACAACATAAACATGGTTATGTACCATATCGACTACGACAATTTGCCACCAGCATGCGGCTTTTTTCGTCTTGACAAAAGTGGTTATACTACTTTCATAATATTCGACACAGGTTAGTTATGTTGTGTTTGTTAATCTATGTTCAGTTAGTGTCATTTTGTTCATGTGATACCTTTGTAATTCTTGTAAAGTTTCTTGTTCTTGTGTTTTGTGTTGCTTATTATTTGTTATATGGTTGATTATTATTTTTGTTTTCTTTTTATTATTATTATTATTATTACTATTATTATTATTTTTATTTATTTATTTATTTTTTATAATAAAAACATCACTTTAATTAGAAACAAAACGATAGGTTTCATTAGAAAAAAAATCATATTATTATTATTATTATTATTGTATTGTTAACTTTGAAGGCTGCAATTAGTACCGTATGTTATCAGGGATTAGTTAGTCTTATGAGGGTACTTGTTATCAGTTTTATGGTTAATTATACTTATATGGTTGAAATGTAGGCTTTATTTCTGGTAATTACATGTAGCAACTGATACTATATGTTGCTGTGTTTTCTATGATTAGTATAGAGGGATATGATTTAGTGAATAAGCGTATCTGGCATATTGGAGGAAATGTAATCACACTTGTTTGATATCCTTATATTGTTTGGGCTTGAAGCTATTGTTTGTTTACTAGCCGAGTACCCGCGTCTAGCGGTAGCGGTGTTTAGCGGCATAAATATCTAGTTTTGACAATAGTTTTAAGAGGCAAGTAATTTTCTTCGATAAATTGTATCTGTAACGACAAAGAAAGAATTATGCTTGGAAAACCTTTTTCCTGATGGCGTGGTAACATAACGGCGTTAATGTATTCTTCTCGATCAACTTATTTTTTTCCAGTAGAATTATATTAAAAGAAATGATTTATGTTCTTAGATTTTGTATCTAAAATCTTCTTAACTCTTACACGATTGTGTATACATTTAGCAGTGTACTCACATACCAACTATGTTAAACACTTTTTAGACAAACAACTTATGACCTCGGTTAAAAAGGTAATTAAAGATTTCGTAGTTGGTTCATATGTCATCATTATGGTTATTGGAACTTAAATTAAGTCCATCGTGTTGCACCAAAGGACTTGTGTTCTAATGTTATCTCATATTTTGTGAAAAGCTCCTCAACTAAAATGATTTGCAGTTAAAATATTGTGAAATAGATTGCCTTTAAAAAAAGAAATGAAAGTCATGTTGTGTTTGATACTTTATTATTTTCTTAACAAAAATTACCCACAAACTTTAATAAGAAACCATGCATCTACCGGCGACCGCAACATGCTCCGGTGGCGGCAGCGTTGAGGATTCCCAAGGCATCGGCGACATTGGATTCAATCAACAATAGGGGGCTGCAAGCCTGCAACAGCATAACTAAAAAAAACATGTTGATTCATTATAAAAGCTCAAAAGGTAAATATATAGATCTTTAAAAATAAAACTTCAAAACATAAAAAGTATATATATATAATATATAGATTTAACAAAAAATAAAGCTGCAAAAGAAACCTTAAAAATGATGCTGAAGGTTTCGGATATGGACAATGATGGGCCAGTGGCATTCGGCTCATCATCATATTCAGCAGATGCCAAAGACAACAGCCGAATATTCCGTCAACGGCGATGGTCGGAAATCATCTTCAAAACATTCAAAATAAATAGATCCATAACAAATATGTATAGATATATACAAAAACTTCAAAAAGCCAAATGATATATGTAGAACTATAAAAAATTCCAACCTTGTATAATATATAGATCTATTAAAAAAGAAAAACTAAAAACGTACAATTAGTTGAGGGTTTTGGTGGTTGTGGGGTTTTCTGTGGTTATGGGTTACGGGTTGTGAGGTTACCATGGTGGTGGCTGTGATGCGAGGTAGCGGCGATTTGGAGGTGGGGGTGGTCGGTAGCTCGGAGGTGATGGTTGTGGTGGTGATAAATGAGATGAATGAAATAGAGAATAGTTAAGTTGCCATAGTTTCTTGTCAAATAGAGGGAGAGTTAAAAGCAAGGCTGTCAAGATCGCGTGTAAACTCGTAGGATCGTACGAGTTTACGTGTTTACCAGCTAAAACCGTGTAGGATCGTGGTAGGATCGCATATGTGGTAGGATCGTAAGTAAGATCGTAGGATCGCACGTAAGATGGTAAGATCGTCACGCGATCCGAGTTCACCTTTTTTTTTTTTTTTTTAACTTTTCTATCTTTTAAGTCCATCTCACTTGTTTAGGCAAAAACAAGCGTGTGTTTTACTAATGTCTAATAAGTAAACCACTTTGTTGTTTCATTTTCTAAATAGATTATAGTTTATATCTAGTTTTCTATTTTCTAAATATATTATAGTCTAAAAGTGTTCAATAATTCAATTACTTTACTTCATTGTGATTAAACTAATCAAAGTGTATGTTTGGAATACCACTAATGGCATGTTTGTTTTCTTGAAATCATGTAGATAGCTCGTATATTTTGAGACATTTAGGACTCATGTTATGTTATATTATTTCGCTAAATCGGTAATTTAACGATTAAAACTTGATTTTTTTGTGTTTTATTATTACTTTGGTGTTTTCTTTGTCATTTTCAAGAGAATATTATATGAATTTATCTTTGGCGTTGAGTAGAAATGTAAAATATTTTGACTCGTTTATCATTTGTTTACAAGCTATGACAAATTGGTAGGATCGTGGGATCGCGATCCGATCCCACGATCTCGATCTTGTAAACACAAAACGATCTCACGTGAGGATCGCGATCTTGTGAATTTTGGTTAAAAGTCTCCTTTATTAGTTTCTTAAATGAGATAAGTTTTCAAGTTACCAAAGGTAATTTTCACTTTTCTACATTTTCACGTTTTCCACATTTTCACATTTTGACTTTTGACTATTTTTTTTATTTTATGTAGTTAAAATTAAAATATATAAAGGAGATCTTTACAATTCCTTTCAAGTTATTACAATATATACGTGTTGATTGAGCGTATTGTAGTACGACCTCATATATTTAAGGCATGCAAAAATTTTGTTGAATGCACGATAAACATATGTTTATACGAGTATGTCAAATATTAGCTTGAATATCCTAACTTATTTTTGTTGTGCTTTTTCAGGAAGATTTTACTTCAAGCAACAAAAATGGGAGTTAGCTGAAGAGGAATTAAAAAATGCTCAAAAAATATGGGATGTTAACAATTGTCGTATATCCTGCTTGAAATGCAACACAGTTTTAGAAGTTTCCATCAAGCAGCAATATGGTGATTTGTATCTTCAGAGAGACCCCATCAAGGGAATCAGTAAAGCTTTATCCTATTACAAATATGGCATGGAAAAGCTTAAACGTAGTCCGTGGGAAAATATATTTAGTTGTCTTGAGAAAGTTAGAATAATGTTTTGCAGTAAAAGTAGGATATCATCAGGCATGTTGCTCAAAACGATGGTAATAGTTGTTGGCACTGTCAAGAGTCAAGGATTATGCGAAGCATGTCATTGAAAAGTGTAGATAACATGAAAGTCAAATACATTCACAGAAGTATAATGATCAGATACTTGGAAGGATAGGTATGATAAAAATCACTTAAAACATGTACTTTCTATTCTTATTGTATAAACTATCACACACATTTGTCATCTGATCCATCATATAACTCCAACCACCAACTTGAGTCGTTTCAAGTAACTTTATTTACATTATACTAACATCTACCTAAATCTTTTTGGTTAAAGGGTTATACATAGTCGTGGCGTCGGTCATAAACCGACCAACCGAGGACCGAAACCGTGAAAAACGCGAACCGAATTTTGTCGGTTTGGTTTGGTTTTGTCGGTCTAGGTGTATTTTGGCATGTTTTTGTTGGTTTTGGGCCGAATCGGACCGAACCGAACCGACCCGAAACCGAAAGCATGTAAAACCTGAAACCGAAACCGAACCGACGGGTTGTCGGTCCGGTTCAGTTTTTGTCGGTTCGGTCGGTTTCGTCGGTCCGGTTCGGTTTTGAACCTTCGGTGCTCACCCTAGTTATACATCTACCTAAATGTAAGTGAGAAACAAATACCAATTAGACCACGAACTTCAAACGACTTCTCAACATGAGTGATCCGGTCCTCGGCTTGTGGGAGTAGAAGATGCTAAAGAAAGAGGCTTGAGCTATCAAACGCTCGAGCCAAGTATGTATGCCGACGGGTTGAGCACCTTCACCGCTTTCGAAGGTTCACCAGTCTGATTCGAATATTGTTGATCACCTGTTCCATCATCTCAGGTGTAGTCAAACCAGGGAAGAGAGAATTGAGAGCATTCGCAATCGCAGCATCCATGTTAGGAGCATCATCGTCTCCATCCAAATTCTGACGAGTTCGAACCATCTGAATGATATTCAAACGATTAGCAAAAGAACAAAGGTGAGATACGAAATGGAAGTTCGCAGAAGGAAACCTAAGTCTACCCAATCCTCACAGGTCAAATCTTAATTCTAAGGGATAACTTAAGGTTCTTATGTTCACAGGTCCTGACTACAAGTCGTAAACACAGGCTCGATGCCATAAATTGTACGCCCGACCCGCCAAGGGTAAAGGAATCACAAGTAATGGTGTCATATCAAAGCAAACACAAATAACCAAAATAAAGTCTTAACATAAATGCGGGAAAATAATCCAAGTCAAACGACTTCAATACATAGGTCCCCCCGGAAGCATAATAAACTTCAAACATAATATCCGAAATAAAATAAGTCTAAATGGCATCATAAGAAATCAAAGCTAAAATCTCTAAGGTAAGTCCACTCAAGCACTCATCCCAAAGCAACCCGACTTCAATGCTTAGATACCGCATGGAAGAAAAGAAAAAGTCTGGTGAGCTTCAAAAGCCCGGTGAATGATATGAAAGCAAAAGCGAATACTAAACGATAACGGATACGAATTAAAGTGAATGAGCCATAACAAAATCTTTATCATTTTCAAAGCATAAGTCATAATTTCAAAAGATATTTATAGTCAACTACCACGAGCCCGAACTTATATCGGATCACATTCATAATCACGTAAGGCAACATTTGTAGGGAGACCTACGAGTTATGAAGGACGTGCACGCACGCAACATCAATCATCGATAACATATAACAGATAACATATAACGGATCTAGGATGCATCCATACGCCCTTCCTACATATTCAAAAATATGCTTCACCATCCGTAGACGTGGCGTAACATCACTCTATCGCCCCTAGAGTCATATCGAGGTGCATCATCGATCACGGACATGGAACCCCATGACTAGTTAAATATTTTGGCTCGGTGTCAAACTATCTTAGGTCAAATCGAATGTCATAACCGACCCAGATCATATTTATCGAAAATCATTCATATTTCCAAAATCATAGTTTTCATATCGGATAGCTCATAAATCGATGTTTCATAATTCGTAAATCGAGTTCGGATAAGCAATAGCTCAAACAAATCGATTTGGGATTCATAGCAAAGGCTTAGGAAAACCTAATCGAAAGAAAACATTAAGAGAAACCTTTCTTGAAAAGGTCGAATATATGTACCTTATTCCAACAAAGATCGAAAAGCGTAAAGACGAAAGCAAAGGATTACTCCTCTTCACGTAACCTATAGACATTAACGGTCGTCCAAGTTATTTATGATTCCATAATCGTCAAAATGGTCCTTTTAATATTTAGTATTCATACTTTAATGATCTTCATACTTTTAGGATTTATTAATAAGTCTTAAATATTTTATAATTAATGTTGTAGATTAGGGTTCGTTATATCATTTATTAAAGTCTAGGTTAAATGTGAAAATAGTTTTATAAGTCATAACTCACACACGAAATAACAACTTACTATATTTAGCTCAAACCCTAATATACTCTCATTTACGTTCTAGGGTTTCTTACTCTTTAATATCTCATTAATATGCATTCACTTTACATGTTACGTCTTAATGACTCGCTACTTAACCTAATACGTAATTAATAACCTTCTTTACTTTTACACTTTATCATGCACGTTTATGATTTCATGTGACCATAAGTTATTAGGGTTTAGTATACTTTATACGCTTTACATATTTTAAAACTAGGGTTTATGTTTACTTAACCCTTACTCATTAATTACACGTCTAAATCTCATGTTTACATGTTCGGTTCAACTAGGGTTTTCGGCCAGCATGTTTTACACAAGACCTAGCTCATCTAAACATGTTTCGTATACAAGTTATAATGTTTTACACCCCATTCGAAAGTCATGCATGCCTCGGTCCAACCTCATGCATGTTTCGGCTTAACTTAGCTCAACATATACATGACCCGATTCAATATTACTTATCACGTTACACGTTCCTTATTAAATACAAGTTAAATGAATTAGGGTTTCCCTGGTTTCTTGGTTTACACCTCTCGGCCACAAAAAGAAAACAAGAAAACATGACGAAACAAAATATAACTTGACATATTCATGCAAGGTACGTTAAAGGAAGATGAATAAACGATATACCTTCACTTGATTGAGCAAAATCGACACCAATGGTGTGTTTGGGAGTCTCGGCCGAGCAAAGGAAGAAAAGAAAAGAGAGCAAATAAAACTAGGGTTTCAATTTAATGATTATGTGATGTATTTATAGTTGTAGTATTTGAGTTAAACTAGGAAAGTAATTGGGTTTGGGTTGGCTTGGGTCCAACCGAACACACACACAAACACCAAATGGGCTTCGCCCCTCTCGCTCACACGACACAAAACAAACACCTCTTGGTCCTTGGCTTGGCGCAAAACAAAACAAAAGACACGAGTCCATTAAACAAACGAACGCCCAACTTCTTGGCGAAACATTTACGTCCTTCGTCGTACCAAAGTCGTTCACGAAATTATATTCGTTAAGTTTTATTTATTAGGTTTTTAATTTCGTACTTTATTATAAGCGAGTTTTCGTATTTTATTATTCTTGGTTCCAAGGGTATTTTAGTCTTTATATAGGTTTTAGATTTTCGGGTTTTACAACTCTTCCTCTAAAAAAAATTTTCGTCCTCGAAAATTGAAATGAAACGAAAAAAAACGAGAACAAAATGAGAACATACCGAACTATTCAAAGAAATGAGGATAACTAGCTCGATCGACTCTTATAAGTAAAACTTAGAAAATGAAACTTTTCTTCTTATTTCTATTTCTTATGGTATTTCGTTTTGTGATGGCATAAAAAGATCAATGGAGACGAGGAAGTGTGTGTAATGTCGTGGTAAGAACGTAAAGTGTCGTTGTGGATTTTGAATGACGATAATGGTTGCTGAGGTTTGAGGTAGTTGTACTTTATGTTTCGTTTTTTGCCATAGGGTTGAGGGTCTTCCCTTGAACAAAATTAGATTGATCAAAATTAGCGACATGCTTAAAATTAGTCACTCATTTGTAATAGTTTTGGCCCTTGTGAGGACTAAAATGATTTTTACCAAAAGCCCAAATTTGCATACTTCATATCGATGCTTCAATTAATAACATCCAGAATCATTAAATTTGAACGAACAAAGCTAAACTTGAAAGAACAAAGCTATTTAACCGCTTCAAAGCACGAAACTTAGTGCAATCCAAAATTGCCATAGGGCGCTTTTGTTCTGTGGCAATGCCGCATCGCACCGGCGTTGGCATCGTTGGGGTCTTCACTTGGTAAACCATGACCGTTGTTAGCTTTTCTTGTGAGAGTAAGTGAGGTTTCTTTTGGTAATGTGTTATGCGACTCATATACGTCGATATCAGTTATAGTTGAAGATGGTATTTTAATTATTGCGATCTTATTAGATGGATGCTAAAGTGACTCATCAATAACGATTATTGATGCCCAAATGCCCATCTGCACCAAGCACTATGAGGAAAGAAGCAAAACTACATGAGTGGGAAAGAATAAATGGTGCCCAAGTGTGTCCTCACATGAATTAAAAGCCACCAACTACCAAATGTGAATGACATCACTTGTGTATGACTAAAATCAAATACAGTACTTGCATTTGACCAACTAAAAACCACAAAATTTTCGTTTCTCTTGTACTCTCTCCCAAAACACAAACACAAACAAAACCCTTCTCAGATCTGAACAACAACAACACACCATCATTTTAACCGGACAACATAAACATGGTTATGTACCATATCGACTACGACAATTTGCCACCAGCATGCGGCTTTTTTCGTCTTGACAAAAGTGGTTATACTACTTTCATAATATTCGACACAGGTTAGTTATGTTGTGTTTGTTAATCTATGTTCAGTTAGTGTCATTTTGTTCATGTGATACCTTTGTAATTCTTGTAAAGTTTCTTGTTCTTGTGTTTTGTGTTGCTTATTATTTGTTATATGGTTGATTATTATTTTGTTTTCTTTTATTATTATTATTATTATTACTATTATTATTATTTTATTTATTTATTTATTTTTATAATAAAACATCACTTTAATTAGAAACAAAACGATAGGTTTCATTAGAAAAAATCATATTATTATTATTATTATTATTGTATTGTTAACTTTGAAGGCTGCAATTAGTACCGTATGTTATCAGGGATTAGTTAGTCTTATGAGGGTACTTGTTATCAGTTTTATGGTTAATTATACTTATATGGTTGAAATGTAGGCTTTATTTCTGGTAATTACATGTAGCAACTGATACTATATGTTGCTGTGTTTTCTATGATTAGTATAGAGGGATATGATTTAGTGCATAAGCGTATCTGGCATATTGGAGGAAATGTAATCACACTTGTTTGATATCCTTATATTGTTTGGGCTTGAAGCTATTGTTTGTTTACTAGCCGAGTACCCGCGTCTAGCGGTAGCGGTGTTTAGCGGCATAAATATCTAGTTTTTGACAATAGTTTTAAGAGGCAAGTAATTTTCTTTCGATAAATTGTATCTGTAACGACAAAGAAAGAATTATGCTTGGAAAACCTTTTTTCCTGATGGCGTGGTAACATAACGGCGTTAATGTATTCTTCTCGATCAACTTATTTTTTTTCCAGTAGAATTATATTAAAAGAAATGATTTATGTTCTTAGATTTTGTATCTAAAAATCTTCTTAACTCTTACACGATTGTGTATACATTTAGCAGTGTACTCACATACCAACTATGTTAAACACTTTTTAGACAAACAACTTATGACCTCGGTTAAAAAGGTAATTAAAGATTTCGTAGTTGGTTCATATGTCATCATTATGGTTATTGGAACTTAAATTAAGTCCATCGTGTTGCACCAAAGGACTTGTGTTCTAATGTTATCTCATATTTTGTGAAAAGCTCCTCAACTAAAATGATTTGCAGTTAAAATATTGTGAAATAGATTGCCTTTAAAAAAAGAAATGAAAGTCATGTTGTGTTTGATACTTTATTATTTTCTTAACAAAAATTACCCACAAACTTTAATAAGAAACCATGCATCTACCGGCGACCGCAACATGCTCCGGTGGCGGCAGCGTTGAGGATTCCCAAGGCATCGGCGACATTGGATTCAATCAACAATAGGGGGCTGCAAGCCTGCAACAGCATAACTAAAAAAAACATGTTGATTCATTATAAAAGCTCAAAAGGTAAATATATAGATCTTTAAAAATAAAACTTCAAAACATAAAAGTATATATATATAATATATAGATTTAACAAAAATAAAGCTGCAAAAGAAACCTTAAAAATGATCTTTGAAGGTTTCGGATATGGACAATGATGGGCCAGTGGCATTCGGCTCATCATCATATTCAGCAGATGCCAAAGACAACAGCCGAATATTCCGTCAACGGCGATGGTCGGAAATCATCTTCAAAACATTCAAAATAAATAGATCCATAACAAATATGTATAGATATATACAAAACTTCAAAAGCCAAATGATATATGTAGAACTATAAAAATTCCAACCTTGTATAATATATAGATCTATTAAAAAGAAAACTAAAACGTACAATTAGTTGAGGGTTTTGGTGGTTGTGGGGTTTTCGTGGTTATGGGTTACGGGTTGTGAGGTTACCATGGTGGTGGCTGTGATGCGAGGTAGCGGCGATTTGGAGGTGGGGGTGGTCGGTAGCTCGGAGGTGATGGTTGTGGTGGTGATAAATGAGATGAATGAAATAGAGAATAGTTAAGTTGCCATAGTTTCTTGTCAAATAGAGGAGAGTTAAAAGCAAGGTTGTCAAGATCGTGTAAACTCGTAGGATCGCACGAGTTTACGTGTTTACCGCCTAAAACCGTAGGATCGTGGTAGGATCGCATATGTGGTAGGATCGTAAGTAAGATCGTAGGATCGCACGTAAGATGGTAAGATCGTCACGCGATCCGAGTTCACCTTTTTTTTTTTTTTTTTTTTTAACTTTTCTATCTTTTAAGTCCATCTCACTTGCTTAGGCCAAAAAACAAACGTGTGTTTTACTAATGTCTAATAAGTAAACCACTGTTGTTTCATTTTCTAAATAGATTATAGTTTATACCTAGTTTTCTATTTTCTAAATATATTATAGTCTAAAAGTGTTCAATAATTCAATTACTTTACTTCATTGTGATTAAACTAATCAAAGTGTATGTTTTGGAATACCACTAATGGCATGTTTGTTTTCTTGAAATCATGTAGATAGCTCGTATATTTTGAGACATTTAGGACTCATGTTATGTTATATTATTTCGCTAAATCGGTAATTTAACGATTAAAACTTGATTTTTTTGTGTTTTATTATTACTTTGGTGTTTTCTTTGTCATTTTCAAGAGAATATTATATGAATTTATCTTTGGCGTTGAGTAGAAATGTAAAATATTTTGACTCGTTTATCATTTGTTTACAAGCTATGACAAATTGGTAGGATCGTAGGATCGCGATCCGATCCTACGATCTCGATCTTGTAAACACAAAAACGATCTCACGTAGGATCGCGATCTTGACAGCCTTGGTTAAAAGTCTCCTTTATTAGTTTCTTAAATGAGATAAGTTTTTCAAGTTACCAAAGGTAATTTTTCACTTTTCTACATTTTCACGTTTTCCACATTTTCACATTTTGACTTTTTGACTATTTTTTTTTTATTTTATGTAGTTAAAATTAAAATATATAAAGGAGATCTTTTACAATTCCTTTCAAGTTATTACAATATATACGTGTTGATTGAGCGTATTGTAGTACGACCTCATATATTTAAGGCATGCAAAAATTTTGTTGAATGCACGATAAACATATGTTTATACGAGTATGTCAAATATTAGCTTGAATATCCTAACTTATTTTTGTTGTGCTTTTTCAGGAAGATTTTACTTCAAGCAACAAAAATGGGAGTTAGCTGAAGAGGAATTAAAAAATGCTCAAAAAATATGGGATGTTAACAATTGTCGTATATCCTGCTTGAAATGCAACACAGTTTTAGAAGTTTCCATCAAGCAGCAATATGGTGATTTGTATCTTCAGAGAGACCCCATCAAGGGAATCAATAAAGCTTTATCCTATTACAAATATGGCATGGAAAAGCTTAAACGTAGTCCGTGGGAAAATATATTTAGTTGTCTTGAGAAAGTTAGAATAATGTTTTGCAGTAAAAGTAGGATATCATCAGGCATGTTGCTCAAAACGATGGTAATAGTTGTTGGCACTGTCAAGAGTCAAGGATTATGCGAAGCATGTCATTGCAAAGTGTAGATAACATGAAAGTCAAATACATTCACAGAAGTATAATGATCAGATTACTTGGAAGGATAGGTATGATAAAAATCACTTAAAACATGTACTTTCTATTCTTATTGTATAAACTATCACACACATTTGTCATCTGATCCATCATATAACTCCAACCACCAACTTGAGTCGTTTCAAGTAACTTTATTTACATTATACTAACATCTACCTAAATCTTTTTTTGGTTAAAAGGGTTATACATAGGGCTGAGCGTCGGTCATAAACTGACCCGAACCGAGGACCGAAACCGTGAAAAACGCGAACCGAATTTTGTCGGTTTGGTTTGGTTTTGTCGGTCTAGGTGTATTTTGGCATGTTTTTGTTGGTTTTGGGCCGAATCGGACCGAACCGAACCGACCCGAAACCGAAAGCATGTAAAACCTGAAACCGAAACCGAACCGACGGGTTGTCGGTCCGGTTCAGTTTTTGTCGGTTCGGTCGGTTTCGTCGGTCCGGTTCGGTTTTGAACCTTCGGTGCTCAGCCCTAGTTATACATCTACCTAAATCTGTAAGTGAGAAACAAATACCAATTAGACCCTGAACATGTATGTTCCATATTCCATTGATAACTTAGAAAGTTATAAACATGAAGGATTACTCTTGTAAAAGTAGAATAAGTCATTGTATGTCACGCTTGTTTCATTGTTTTGAGTTTTAAGAATAAATTAGGCGAGTACCCATGCATGGAAAATGAACTTTTTAGTGGTAAATGTTAGTAGTATGTATTTAGTCTTTGTAGTAGGCCCATGTATTTGTATCAAGCCCATGTCTTTGTAGGGTTTGGCTCCTATTTGTATACCCCGGTTTGGGATTTTCGATCAATGAAACACAAACACACTTACATGGTATCAGTTGTATACCTTTCACGCTCCACAAAACCCTAATTCTCTCTAATCCGCTGCTTCTACTGCCTCCTCTACCCTCCCCATCTTCTTCCTCCCTGGGTCGTCTACTGCTCCTCATAACCATCACCAATTCACTGCTAATCTCCCCTATCATCTCCTACGTCCTTCCGATAAATTAATGGCAATAACAAATCTTAATAACATAATACCTGTTAAACTGGACATGGATGAGATGAATTACTCATCGTGGGTTTATTTTTTTTACTCACTTCTGTCGTGGTAATCTGCTCCTGGACCACATCGAAACCAAGTGTGCTTCTGATGTCTCCACAAGTACTTCACCACTCCATGATGACGAGTGGTTGAAGGTCGACTCTATCCTCCTCTCCTGGATTTTTGTTACAGTTTCTAAAACACTTCAACAACGTTTGGTTTTCGAAAACCCAAAGTTGGCTAAAGATGCATGGGACACCTTGGCCACCATATTTTCTGACAACAAACGCACCCGCTCAATCGCCTTGAAAGCGGAACTACGGTCTTTAAAGCTTGGTGACATGGGAATTGATGCTTATTTTCAGAAAATTGAGTCTATAGCCACTATTTTGAATAGCTTGGGGACTTCTTTAGACAATGATGATGTTGTAACTTTTTCCTTAGAAGGCTTGCCCGCGAGGTATGAATGTGGCCACCATCATAGACCATCGGGATCCTTTTCCCGACCTTAAAACAGTCTGAAGCATGCTAACCACGGAAGAGATGAGACAAAAAGCTCGCATCCAAGACCCTTTGTCCGATTCCTCACCATCATCTCCAATGGTGTTATTGGCCAACACCGGGTCCAACAATCGCCGCTCTTTCACCTCCTCGGAAAAGGTACACAAGCCGTGCAATAATTATCTCAAAGGGTATTGTCGTTTTGGTGCATCTTGTCGGTTTTTGCATAATGGTGTGCATGGTCATAGTCCACAGCCATCATCCTCAACAAATACTATAACCCCAAGGGACATGCAAACTTTGCAAAGTCTCCTGGCAAAACTTGGGTGTCCCACGAATGGTATATCATCACAGGTAAATACACCACAGCCCTCATTGAACCCCCTTGTCGTGAACCCCCCCATGGTATATCACACCGGACCCCCTGGATTTGGCAGCCCACAACCTCACACCGGACCCCCTGGATTTGGCAGCCCACAACATTATTTTGGATCGTCTACATTGAACCCCGCCACCTACAATCTAACCGGTCCACAACAGCCACACTACCCGGGTCAGCAGATGGTTCATTACCCGGGTCAGCAAACCACGACAGTCCATTAACCGGGTCAGCAACTCACGACAGTCCATTCCCCAGGTCAGCAACCGGTTCACTAGCACTCCAATTTGGGCCAGCAGCTTGGACCTGGCAGCCTTGGACCTGGCATCCTTGGACCTGCACCTAGCGCACTAGTTCATCCAACTCCAAGTGGACCATTAGGGGCATCGATGGGTTAAGAGACTGTGTTGCCTCATGCATTTGCAGCTCCTATACTTCACGACCCTGCTCCCAGCAACTGGAACATGGAAACAGGTGCGTCATCTTATTTAAATGACTCGGTTCATAATCTTAGTGATGTTTTTAATTATAGTATTTATTCATCTGTTGCAGTTGGTGATGGGCACACTATTCCCGTCACCAACTCTGGCCATAGCATTTTGCCTACTCCCTTTCGTCCTCTTCACCTAAACAATGTCCTAATTACTCCCAATATTGTTAAAAACTTGATTTATGTGCGTCAGTTTGTATGTGAAAATTATTGCAATGTTGAATTTGACCCTTTTGGTTTTTCTGTTAAGGATTTTCAAACTCGTCAGGTGCTGCTCCGCTGTGATAGCACTGGCGACCTCTACCCTGTTACCAAGCCATCTCCTATACCACAAGCCTACCTCACGAGTCAATATACGTGGCATCAACGTCTTGGACATCCAGGAAGTGAAGTGTTGCGTAGTGTTATTTCTAATAATTCCACTTCTTTTAATAAAGAGAAATCTCCCGTGCTTTGTCATGCTTGTCAGCTTGGCAAACACGTGCGACTTCCATTTGTCAGTTCTTCTACTTTAGTTAACACTTGTTTTGATATAATTCACTCGGATTTGTGGGCTTCACCAATCCCGAGCTTATCTGGTTTTAAATATTATGTTCTCTTTTTGGATCATTATTCTCAATTTGTATGGGTTTATCCGTTAGTTCTTAAATCTGATGTTTTGTCCAAATTTACATTATTTCTCAACTTTGTCAAAACCCAATTCAACCGTGACATAAAGTCTTTTCAGTGTGACCATGGTGGTGAATTTGATAACCATAACTTTCATAAATTATTTATCGACAATGGGATCCACTTTCGTTTCTCCTGTCCCCGCACCTCCCAACAAAATGGTAACTCTTAACGCATGATTCGCACCATTAACAACCTTATACGCACCTTACTATTTCAAGCCCATCTACCCCCAAACCATCGGGTGAAGCCCTCAACATGGTCATTTACCTCTTAAATATCCTACCTCCCGTGCGTTGATAATGACATTCCCTCACACGCATGTTTGGCACCTCACACGATTCACGTATTTTACGTGTATTTAGGTGTCTTTATTACCCTCATATAGATACCAACCACAAACTTGGACCACGAGCCACACCATCCATATTTTTGGGACATGCCACCAATCATCGTGGCTATCGTTGCTTAGACCTCAACACAAACAAAATCATTATATCTCGCCATGTCACCTTTGAGGAAACCGTTTTTCCCTTTGGCTCCACCACACCCACTGCCAAACCTTCCTACGACTTCCTAGATGACTCACCTAACCTCATTTCTAACATTATAAAACTCACACCAACCCCACCAACTCAGCCAACCCCACCTGATCCTGCATCACCAACCCCACCTCCTTCCTCCATTTCACCGACCCAAGATCCTCCAACTTCTCCCATTATGGCATCCCCCAGACGTCCCTCCCTCACCACCACCACCCACCTCTCCTACGCACTCAACAGCCCCCGTTTCCGTTTCCCAAGACCCTCAACCTATTCCTACCCCTACCCCAAATGCGACCTCAGTTCATCCCATGGTTACACGTTCTCGTGTCGGGACTACACGTCCCAATCCCCGTTATGCTTGTCATGTGTCTACCGTTTCCCCTTTACCCCATTCTTATACTGCTACTTTTCATGATCCTAATTGGTTAAATACTATGTATGATGAATTTAATGCTCTTATTAAAAACAAAACTTGGATTCTTGTACCTCGTCCTACGGCTACCAATATTGTTCGCTGTATGTGGTTATTTCGCCACAAGTACTTGGCTGATGGCACTCTCAGTCTCTACAAGGCTCGCCTTGTCGTGAATGGTAGCACTCAGATAGAGGGGGTTGATGTTGATGAGACCTTTAGCCCGGTTGTCAAACCGGGCACTATCCGCACTGTCCTCAGTTTGGCTGCTTCTAGACATTGGCCGGTTCACCAGCTCGATGTTAAGAATGCATTTCTACATGGGGATTTATCTGAGACTGTTTACATGCACCAGCCACCTGGTTTTCGTGATGCTAAGCACCCGGATTATGTATGTTTGTTACGCCGATCTCAGATAATGAAACAAGCTCCTCGGCTTAGTTTTGACATTTTGCTACATATGTTCTTGGGATTGGCTTTACACATAGTCATTGTGACACCTCCTTGTTTATTTATCATCGGGGACCGACTTTGCTTATTTTTATTATATGTTGATGATATTGTCTTGTTCGCTTCTTCGATGGATTACTTCAACATATTATTGCACTCTTCATAAGGAGTTCTCTATGATGATTTGGGATCACTAAATTATTTTTGGGAATATATGTTACACGTGACACTTCGGTATGTTTTTGTCTCGGTAAGTATGCTTCAAAGATTCTCGGCGTGCTCACATGGTCGATTGTAATTCAATCGGACTCGGTTGACACCGAGTCTAAACTCGGCGATGATGGCGATCGATATCCGATCCCACCTTATATCGGAACCTTACGAGGTCACTTCAAGATCTTACATTCACTCTGGCGATATATCTTATGCTGTTCAGCAGGTGTGTCTTCATATGCATGATCCGCGAGAGCCTCATTTCTCTGCGCTCAAACGGATTTTGCGCTACATTCGAGGTACTTTGGACTACGGGTTACAGTTGTATTCATCTTCTACTACCTCATTGGTTGCATATTCAGATGCTGATTGGGCTGGTTGCCCAACTACTCGGAGGTCTACTTCTGGATATTGTGTATTTCTTGGCAACAACTTGCTCTCATGGTCCTCTAAGCGCCAACCGACACTTTCTCGTTCTAGTGCTGAGGCAGAATATCGTGGGGTTGCCAATGCCATTGCTGAAACGTGTTGGTTGCGGAACCTTCTTCGTGAGCTTCATACTCCAGTATCTTCAGCGACTCTTGTATACTGTGATAATATTAGTGCTGTCTACATGTCCTCGAATCCGGTTCAGCATCAACGCACCAAACATATCGAGATAGACATTCATTTTGTTCGAGATTTAGTGGCTACAGGTCAAGTCAGAGTTCTTCATGTGCCTTCTCGCTATCAGTTTGCGGACATCTTCACCAAGGGATTGCCCTCAGCTTTATTTGAAGAATTTCGCTCCAGTTTGAGTGTTCATTGTCCTCCCGCTCAAACTGCGGGGGTGTGTTTGTAGTATGTATTTAGTATTTGTAGTAGGCCCATGTATTTGTACCAAGCCCATGTATTTGTAGGGTTTGGCTCCTATTTGTATACCCCAGTTTGGGATTGTCGATCAATGAAACACAAACACACTTACAGTAAAAAGTTATGGTTGCGAAACGTGAAATAAACAAAATATATACCGATGGGATTATCTAGCGACAAACACCATGTATACATAAAACGTGAAGTGATCAAAATGTAATTGTAAAATGTTGTAACATTCGGTAATTCAACTCAAAGTAAATTTTTTAGAATGTATCAAAGAACATGTAAAAACATTTAGTAAAACTGAAAATAAAACATTATAGGAATAGTAAGATAACTAATAATGCACGTTATTCATCACGTAAAATTTGTTGGTACATGACAATTGAGGTGTACACTCCTTCTTGACCAAACTCTTGGACCGACTTCATTAATACCTTTGTAGTTCTACATGATATCTCTCTAGAAAACGCAACATAAATATGGTCGTGCGATAAAATAGAGTACGGCAAATAGACGATCACATTTGAAATTGTTTGGCCGTGAGCGGGTTTGAAGGGCTGAGAACCATCAACAGTAAAATACGGATCTCATGTCAACAAAAAAATATTAGTAAACGGGGTGACAAATGTATAATAGATCATCAAAATATTCGGACATGAGACGTCAAATTTTTTGATAGATTCCAATATTAGGGGGTGCTTGGTTGGGGGGTTAAGGGGGTGGGTAATGGAAAAGGAAATGATTAAAAGTGCTTGGTTGGAGGTAAGGAATGCAATCAATACCCAGAAGTGAGTAATCAACCATTACCCTACAATTTGGGGACTAAGGTAATCAATACCCTCATTTTCATTCTTTTACTTGAATTTGTTTCATATATATATATGGTGGTGGTGGTGGAACCAAGCAACAACAATAGCAAAGGTAATACTCATTGTATTCCTTAGTATACCCATTATCTTTCCCTTTTCCATTGCTTAACTTCAACCAAGCAGCCCCTTAATTTTGTGATACCAAACATTTTCAAAATGTTAGTAAGACTGCAATTTTGAGGTTGTATGTACTTCGTATTATAACGTGACCCATATATCAAAAGGATGAATGCACCAAGCACTCTGAGGAAAGAACAAAACTACTCTACATGAGTAGATGGGAAAGAATAAATGGTGCCCAACTCCTCACATGAATTAAAAGCCACCAACAACCCCTCTCAGTACTTGTATGACTAAAATCAAATGCTCTACTTGTATTTGACCAACACAAAATTTTCGTTTCTATGTGGTACTCTCTCCCATAAACACAAACACAAACAAAAACCCTTCACAGATCTGAACAACAACAACAACACACCATCATTTTAACCGGACAACATAAACATGGTTATGTACCATATCGACTATGACAATTTGCCACCATCATGCCGCTTTTTTCGTCGTCTTCACAAAAGTGTGTTAGACTACTTTCATAATATTCACAGGTAGTCTCATTTAGTTCATGTGATACCTTTGTAATTCTTGTAAAGTTTCTTGTTCTTGTGTTATGTGTTGTTTATTACTTGTTATCTGGTTGATTATTATTATTATTATTATTATTATTATATATATATATATATTTTTTTAAATTTTAATTTTTTGTATTGGTAACTAATAACTTTGAAGGCTGCAGTTAGTACCGTATGTTATCAGGGATTAGTTACATATGTCGTACACTTATGCTGTTTGGTTTGAAGCTATTGTTTGTTTGTATCTTGTGCTTGTTTTTATCTTCTGTCTTAAACACACACACAAACTAAACACAAACCATAATATGTGTCAGTATACAAGTTAGTGTTTAAGTGGTAGTTGTCTATAAGGACTTGTATAAATGTGGTGTTCGTGCCCTCTATTTCTTGTTGTTTGTTTCGAGTGAGTGGAGGGCCATGTACCTATATTTACATTGGTCTAGTGAGAGTGGCATCAAGGGGGTTATTAGTACATTTTTGGTCCCTGGTGCTTTTTTTCGTTAGTGTGTGTTTGTAATGCCCGATGTTGTGCTTTGAGAAATTTGTTCTCTGTAAAACCATCATGTTCTCCTTGCTTTTGTAATGATTGCGCCTAAAGATGATAAAGTGGCATAAATGTAAACTCGTTTACTTTTAGAACATAGCTAGCAAGTGTGTTTGCACATTTTTGATGATTTGAAGTAATGCTATATTTTCACCCGTTGCTTATCATTATATTTAACTCATCTTCCGCATTCACTGTTTCAGAATGGTACTCTTTTGGACAAGACCTGGGATAGTCTCGGTCCTTGACGGGGGAAGGAAAGTCCCTATGTATCTGGTTGCTCAGAAACTGCCCCGCAATGCAAACTATGATGAAGTATGACTTGTACAACATCATTCAAAATCGTTGTATATATTACTAAATAATAGTACTAGTTTTTTACTCGTAACATTTAATCAATGTTTCAGGTGTATCAACATTTCGACAATGTGGTGACAGTAACTTTGTTATGTACCTTCCCTTGAACGAGGATGAGACAAACAAAGGGTTTTCTTTCACCTACTTCACATCAATGGAAGACTACAGGGCAGGGCTCGGTCTTCACAACTCTGAGATATATGGAAAGGATATATCGGTTTTGCCGGGATTATACTTCGGCGGTAGGGGCCGTCGATGTGTGTGAGGGTAATATTCTATTCTCTTTTGAACTTTGTACGTATGCTCAGTAAATCATAACCATAATATGTGTCAGTATACAAGTTAATTTTTATAAATGTGGTGTCCATGCCATCTATTTCTTGTCTAGTGAGAGTGTCCAGAACCATAATATATTTTTGGTCCCTGGTGCTTTGTTTCGTTAGTGTGTGTTTGTAATGCCCGATGTTGTGGTTTGAGAAATCTTTTCTCTGTAAAACCATCATGTTCTCCTTGCTTTTGTAACGATTGCGCCTAAAAGATGATAAAGTGGCATAAATGTAAACTCGTTTACTTTTTTCTGTTCCTTTTGTTGCATTATTTTTTTATCTCGAGAACATAGCTAGCAAGTGTGTTTGCACATTTTTTATGATTTGAAGTAATGCTATATTTTCACTCATTCAATGGTTGCTTCTAATTCTATTTAACTCATCTTCTGCAGGCACTGGAGCAGAAATGGTACAATGCTGGATAAAAGAGTTGTGATCCTCTCCGTCGTTGTTGCTGGAAGGAAAGTGCCTATGTATTTTTAAAAAAATGCCCCGTAATGCAACCTATGATGAAGTATGACTTTTACAGTATCATTCAAAATAACTATATATTACTATTTAATAGTACTAGTTTTTATTAACATTTAATCCATGTTTTACTTTCAGGTGTTTCAACACTTCAACAATGTTGTAGACATACACTTATTGTGTACCATCCAATGAATGAGGATGAGACAAATAAGGGCTTTTCCTTCATTTACTTGACTTCGGTTGAAGACTACGGGCAGAGCTTGGTCTAAACAACTCTGAGTTGCTCGGAAAGGAGATCTCGGTTGTGTCGGGATTGTACTTCGGTGGTAGGGGACGTCGTTGTATTTGAGGGTAATATTCTCTTTTGAACTTTGTTCGTATGCTCAGTAGATCAGAACCATAATACGCGATCCATCCAACCCACCTATTCATAAGAAACCATTTTGTCATGGAATGTGATGAATCACATTAAGTATAAAAGTTGAACTCTGAATTTGTTAAACTTCTTATGAAGAATGATTATTAACAAAGTAGAATAACGAACTTTTAATGTATTTTGTGGTTTCCCAAAAAGAGAACAAGTCATTGTTACTCTACATGCTAAGTATTTATAGAATAGTCCAGCATTTTTATATCTTGAGGAGATACAATTACAAAATACATAACCTTTTAAATACACTAGTAAAAAAGAAGATAGGGACTCAATCAGTGATTTGCCCAAGACCACCACATGGAACCACCATCTAATTTACTCTCACAAAAAAAAATTCAATTACAAACTTGCAATTCTGACATTTAAAGATCATTTTTATTCCAGTTTAGAGTAGCAAAAGGTGCATCGACCATCGCTCTCAATCCCTTGAACAAACGAGAGAGGATGCGGGTGGAGATCTTTAAACTTGTGAATACCCCCAAACTTTATATTCACATTTTTATAAGGTCCTTGATAATGGTGGTAATCATTAGATGTAGATGTTTCAGATTGAAGTATGTGTGGTGCACAAGCAGTATGGATTGATTGGGCACACGGATAACAGTGGTAGAAACACCCCTGGATTTAATATGTTCTCACAAATTTCACAAAAGTAATCACTTTTATGATTTTCAACCAGGAGGTAATTCAATCTCATGGGGTGCTTGTCTGTCTTATGCCTAATTTCACGAGGCAATAACAAAGCACACCTGACATGTAGATGAGCTTTACAAGTGTGACAAGCGAATGAACATTCGTAAGAAGAAATGTCACCTCGACAAATATGACATAGTGTTTTGTACTCTCTTTTACGAGTAATGAAAGAACTAGAAAGGATGTGACCTGAATGAGCCTCGTGTGTGATGCTTTGAGGTATGAAACTACAAGTAACATCAATACAACTGTAGACAAACCCATTAGAGTATAACCGACAAACTTTACAATAAAACACGGATAAAAACTTTTTCTGGGCCTTTGAATGGAGAATGAGTGTATGTTCAGGGTGACCTGGGTATTTTGCTTTATGTGTAGGAAGTTGGGTGCACCACTCATGTATAAAAACTTACAGTTGTCGTTTACACACTTGTAAAATGGAAAACTTGTGATTGGTCTCACACATGCATTGCATAACAGTTGAACTTTCTTCATTGGGTTATGCCAAGATATAACAGCAATTTTTGTGGAAGTTGATGTGCTTGTAACATTGTTGCATTCTGTACGGACCAGAATTAGGGGGTGTCGATGAAACTTGTGGTTTACGTTCCCCTCATTTGCTCCATATGTTCCATGTTCAACAAGTTTAGAAAACACGTGTTTTTGTATGCTATTACTATCATCAGGGAATGGGAGATGGAGGAGATCTGGATAATCAGAATCTTCATAATTTTTTTATAAACTTTGTGTTTTCATTGCCTAGAAAAGAAATTGAAGATGAAATAACAAATTAAACTGCTGGACTGTAAACAAGTAAAACCCCAATCACAAAAATATGTAAATGAGTTTACTGACTCACCTTTTGATGTAGCACAACGAATATGGACATAGTATCTGCATTTGTCACAAAAATCCAAGTGTTATCATTATAAAAACCACCATTACATACCCTGCACGTAGGATAAAATTTCGCAGCTATTTCTTCTCGTGGAAAGGAATAAGAAAGGATGAGCGGGTGAGAATGAGAGAAAGCGTCACCCGTAGCCATTTGAATCATGATCTTGTTTGGTAGGAATGCACAGACCTCCATGCTCCTTACGGCAAGCGTTGCATTTGGACAGAAGTGGTTTAGGGATAGCCATTAATGGATGTCGATTGCTAGGGTGATAAATCAGCTTGTCTTCTGCCGACGCTATAGCACAATTAACATGAATCATAAAATGACACTCACGACATTCGTAAAGAAGCTCATCAGTTTGATCTCTTGTACATATGATCAGGGTGTGACGCGTGCTTTAACGTCAAAGGACGCTCTCCGCAGAATTTATGGAGCACGTACTCACATGAATGAGCACACTCATAATAATATCTGTGGAACCAAGTGACTTCTTTCTCACACCGATCACATCGGCGACATCGAAAGTTTTCACGTGTAATTCGCTCACCACCGCCATAGTCATTGTCGTCGTCGTCGTCTTCATATTCTACTTTGTAAAGTGGATAGTTTGGTTGCAAATCAATAAGATGGAGTGGATGCTCGTGTTCATCGATATTCTTCGACATAATTGTATGTTTGTTTATTACTCTTTTAGATGTAATGTTGCATTATATGCTTACTTATAGACAAGGATTATACCGGTTTATGCATAGGCCCGAGTATATGTTCTTTTCTTATTTGCAAGATTTTGCATATTTAACTTGCTTGGTGATTTGCATTCTTTATTCTAAAGAAACATAAAGTGCCCACTTATAATGTTCGCCAACACATTCTTTTTACCAAATTAACCGACATTCTTTTTCTTTAGAACAAATAAAAGTAAAAACCACCAAACAAAATATAATATGCACTTTGCAAATGAGAAAAGAATATATACTATTTCGTCTCTCAGACTCTACATATAGTAAGGACTCGGGCCTAAACCACTTATGTCCAAATGTAGTCTCTTATAAGTAAAATACAACCTTTAGAAAATGAAACTTTTTCTTCTTATTTCTATTTCTTATGGTATTTCAGTCTTGTGATGGCATAAAAAATATCAATGGAGACGAGGAAGGTGTGTGTAATGTCGTGGTAAGAACGTAAAGTGTCGTTGTGGATTTTGAATGACGATAATGGTTGTTGAGGTTTGAAGTAGTTGTACTTTGTACGTAGAGCAAAACTTCCATTTTGACCACATTAAACTATTTGAAATGTTGGGTAACAAGAAGATCGCAAACATCACCAAAATCATACTTCACAAAAACAATTAAATAAAACACCCACACACAAACATCCTCCGCAACTCGGTCGATTATACAACCGACTTCCCTTTTCTTTTCTTCTTTTCCTAGAATGCGTCCCCAAAGGGGTGTAATGGTTGGAACGCGTCCCCGAAAAAGGTCGACCGATCCCTTAACCAACCATTACGCTCGGTCTTAGCATTTGATTTCTCTTTATTTACATGATAGAATGTCCTTCTATAACGTCTTGTGAATGTCAAGTACGCAATCAATCATGTCAATAACGAATTTTGTTACAAAACAAAATTGCTTGTTGATATGAGAAATAACATCATTGTCAAGTATGGTCATACTAGAATTCCACATAGAGTTAGAACAGAGATTTTGTGATATATTTTGTATGCAAAGTTCAAGTGATATATATATAAGTGTAATATCCATCATATAATAGGCATTACTCGTTACACAAATAAATATTTTGTCACTGTGATATATTTAGTATGTAAAGTTCAAACGATACATATATATCATGCGTGTACGATGAACATGAATGTTACATTGCGTGATGTTTATGTTTCGTTCTTTGCCATAGGGTTGAGGGTCTTCCCTTGAACAAAATTAATCGATAAAAATTAGCGATCTACTTAAAATTAGTCACGCATTTGTAATAGTTTTGGCCCTTGTGAGGACTAAAATGATTTTTACCAAAAGCCCAAATTTGCATACTTCATATCGATGCTTGAATTAATAACATCCAGAATCGTTAAATTTGAACGAACAAAGCTAAACTTGAAAGAACAAAGCTATTTAACCGCTTCAAAGCCTGAAACTTAGTGCAATCCAAATTTGCCATAGGGCGATTTTGTTCACCAACGGCGATGCCATAATGCACCGGCTTTGGCGTCGTTGGGGTCTTCGCTTGGTAAACCATGACCGTTGTTAGCTTTTCTTGTGAGTAAGTGATGTTTTTTTTTGGTAATGTGTTATCCGACTCATATACGTCGATAACAGTTACAATTGAAGATGGTATTTTAATTATTGCGATCTTATTTGATGAATGCTAAAGTGACACATCAATAACGATTATTGATACCCAAGTGCCCAATTGCACCAAGCACTATGAGGAAAGAAGCAAAACTACATGAGTTAGATGGGAAAGAATAAATGGTGCCCAACTAGTGTCCTCGCATGAATTAAAAGCCACCAACTACCAATTGTGAATGACATCAATTGTGTATGACTAAAATCAAATACACTACTTGTATTTGACCAACTAAAGACCACAAATTTTTCGTTGCTCTGGTACTCTCTCCCACAAACACAAACACAAACACAAACAAAGACCCTTCTCAGATCTGAACAACAACAACAACACACCATCATTTTAACCGGACAACATAAACATGGTAATGTACTATATTGACTACGACAATTTCCACCATCATGCCGCTTTTTTCGTCTTCACAAAAGTGGATTAGACTACTTTCATAATATTCGACACAGGTTAGTTACATTGTGTTTGTTAATCTAATGTTTAGTTAGTGTCATTTTGTTCATGTGATACCTTTGTAATTCTTGTAAAGTTTCTTGTTCTTGTGTTCTGTGTTGCTTATTACTTGTTATCTGGTTGATTATTCTTTTTGTTTTCTTATTATTATTATTATTATATTGTATTGTTGGTTGTATTGGTAACTTTGAAGGCTGCAATTAGTACGTATGTTATCAGGGATTAGTTAAACTTATGAGAGTACTTGTTATCAGTTTGATGGTTAATTATACTTATATGGTTGAAATGTAGGCTTTATTTCCGGTAATTACATGTAGCAACTGATACTATATGTCGCTGTGTTTTACAATGATGGGCCAGTGGCATTCGGCTCGTCATCATATTCAGCATATGCCAAAGACAACAACCAATATTCCGTCAACGGCGATGGTCGGAAATCATCTTCAAAACATTCAAAATAAATAGATCCATAACAAATATGTATAGGTATATACAAAAACTTCAAAAAGCCAAATGATATATGTAGAACTATAAAAAATTCCAACCTTGTATAATATATAGATCTATTAAAAAAGAAAAACTAAAAACGTACAATTAGTTGAGGGTTTTTGTGGTTGTGGGGTTTTCTGTGGTTATGGGTTACGGGTTGTGGGGTTACCATAGTGGCGGCTGTGATGCGAGGTGGTGGCAATTTGGAGGCGAGGGTGGTCGGTAGCTCAGAGGTGATGGTTATGTTGGTGATAGATGAGATGAGTGAAATAGAGAATAGTTAAGTTGCCATAGTTTCTGTCAAATAGTGGGAGAATTAAAAGTCTCCTTTATTAGTTTCTTAAGTGAGATAAGTTTTTCAAGTTACCAAAGATAATTTTTCACTTTTTCACATTTTCACGTTTTCTACTTTTTCACATTTTAACTTTTTGACCATTATTCTATTTAAGTAGTTAAGATTAAGATATATAAAGTAGATCTTTTACAATTCCTTTCAAGTTATTACAATATCTACGCATTGATTGAGCGTATTGTAGTACGACCTCAGATATTTAGGGCATGCAAAAATTTTGTTGAATGCACAATAAACATATGTTTATATGAGTATATCAAATATTAGTTTGAATATCCTAACTTACTTTTGTTGTGCTTTTTCAGGAAGATTTTACTTCAAGCAACAAAAATGGGAGTTAGCTGAAGAGGAATTAAAAAATGCTCAAAAAATATGGGATGTTAACAATTGTCGTATATCCTGCTTGAAATGCAACCCAGTTTTAGAAGTTTCCATCAAGCAGCAATATGCTTTTTCAGGAAGAGTTTGGTTGCGAAAGGGGAGTGTTCAGATTTAGGGAGTGTTTCTGCTGATGTTTATTTAGAGAGGTGTTGGTTGACGTATAGTTTTTATCCCGGTGGTGCTGATGATAACAGTAACAGGGGAAGTCATAGTGGTGGGTTAAAAAATAAGATAGAGAAATTTGTTGCACTTGGATTGTCTAGGATAGTGATTTTATTGTTGGCTGTTTCGTGCGTGTTTGTCGTCGTGAAATTTGTCTTCGGTTAATCACAACACTATGGAGGTTAGTCTATTTCTCTCATTTTTGCTATATCTTTTGAATCATGCACACTCCTACCAAAAACAAAGTTTCAAGATCGATTTCTTATGGACTAATTTTCTTTCATTATTTTTGGTCAAATCATGCAGGTGGGTCATAGCATAAACTAATGAGGGATTGAGGTGATCTCTACGACTCTACATTGTTGATTAGTAATGATGTTAAGAAGACTGGTATATATTTAACTACTGAATGATTAATGACCTTTATGAATGATTAATGAAGTTTATGAGTTCAGATTTATGTTTTGTGTCTTCATAATTATTCCTTTTGACTAAAATGATACTAGAAGGGTTGAAGGTTTACTAGACTTAAAACATTAAGGCACGAAAATGTACTTAACACTGCCATATCAATATCACCAACTTCATGTTAGACTATTAGTATTATATTAGTATTTGTATTTGGCCCATTGTATATTAGGCCCGTTATATATCCTATATAATCTTGATGTACCAAACATTATTATTCATTCAATATACACAAACTTACATGGTATCAAAGCCTTAAACTCGATCCAACTAAATCGTAAAACCGATTTTTCTTTTTCTCGTTTGTCGACCAAAGTGTTGTCGACCTAAGTTTCCGTTTGTCGATCATAGAGTTGTCGACGGTGTGTTTTGTTTGTCGATCATTGAGTTATCGACCTTTGTTTCCCACCCTATACGTTTACCAATCCCTAATCGTTAACCATACCCTTTTGTCAAATCCTTACTGTTTGACCATAGGAATCAATATAGCCAATAAGAATCACTACATGCCACTGTTTAATCGAAGGTCCAATAAGAATTAATTTATACGAATCACTTTGTGAATTACAATATCAAACGAGTGGGACTCCACCGTATTTATTGTCGATCACTTTTAATCGCTCACTATTAATCCCTTTTAATCCTAACATCTCGACATATTTATTGTCGACCCATACCCCACAGATTGCTAAACCTCAACAATTACTACTATGACTACAGATACCGCTCCTCCCCCACCCGTCCTCACGTTATCGGATAAGCTTATGGCGATGAATCACTTGACTACTTTTGTTCCGATTAAGCTTGATGTTGATGAGATGAATTACTCATCACAGGTATATTATTTTTCTCACCTTTGTCATGGATATGGCATCTTGGATCATCTCGTTGATCCCAAGCTTCTTCATCCACTACACCTCCTACGGATTCAACCCCTAAGGATGCGGAATGGCTCAAAATCGACTTCATCATTCGGTCTTGGATCTTTTCCACACTTGCCTCGAATCTTCAAAAAGGTGGTTGTACTTAATCCTAAATCGCTAAAGAGGCTGGGTATGTCTTGAGGGATTTTCCAGACAATAAACGCCTCGAGCTATGGCTTTGAAGCGGAGTTACGTAATCTAAAGCTTTGGGACTTAACAATTGATGCTTACTTTCAGAAAATTGAATCAATTGATTTGGTTTTGAATGGTCTTGGATCTCCTCTTAGTAATGATGACATTGTTACGTTTGCACTTGAAGGCTTACCCTCCACGTATGATATGATTTCAACAGTTATTGCTAGTCGGGAACCCTTTCCCGATCTCAAGACGGTTCGTTCTTTGTTGACCACTCAAGAGATGCGCATGAAGTCTAAGGTTCAAGATCCGCTTGTGGATGCTACATCCGCTTCTCCTATGGTGTTATTGGCAAATAATACTCCTCGGCGTCCGTCTAATCCATTGGAAAAAGTAAACAAACCTTGTTTTTTGTTTGCTAAAGGTCATTGTCGTTTTGGTGAGGCATGTCGGTATCTTCACAATGGCGTACATGGTAAGTCTACAGTACTTCCTCGTGGTTCTCGTTCTGTGGATATGGATACTTTGCAACAACTATTGGCTAAATTGGGTTTTACCACTACCCGTAATACTAATTCTGCTCCTGCTCCTGTTGCGTTATATGCTTCGGCCCAAATGTCTCCCACGGCTCAATTGTCACAACAGGCCCCTCAACAGCCGGTCCAAGGCCTGTTCACATCCGTAGTTTATCCTTGGGGGTCCAACTCGTATGGTATGTCACCATACGGACTGTCACCATCAGCGGTTCAACAACAGGGGGCTCATTTTGTTCCACCAGGGTTCACTTATGCTCCGGGTCACATCAGCGGGTCACAACCGCCTATGGTTCAATATGGGAGTTCACCTGGTCCGGTTCAGCAGCAGGTTCACTTCACGACAGCAGGTCAGCAGCCTTCTGAAGGGTCTTGTCAGGGTTCACATGGTTCGGTTCAATATGGGAGTTCGGTTCAGCAGCTAGGGCAGTTCGTGCCAGGGGTTCCACAGCAGATGCCGTTTCAACAGCAAGGTATTTTTCACCCAAGTCAACTTTTGGCATCCGGTTCACAAGGTTTGGGTCAAGCTACTACTTTGCCGAATGCTTTTGCTACTAACACTCTTCAGGATCCGTCTGCTGGAAATTGGAATATGGATACAGGTGCGACCTCTCATCTTAATGATTCTGTGCATTGTCTTAGTGATATTCTTAATGAATGCATTTATCCGTCTGTCGCGGTTGGTGATGGGCGTTTTATTCCCGTTACCAACTCCGGTCATAGTATCTTGTCTACACCCTTTCGTCCTCTTCGTTTAAATAATGTTTTAATTACCCCTCACATCGTAAAAAATCTTATTTCGGTGCGTCAATTTGTTCGTGATAATTATTGCACTGTTGAATTTGATCCTTTTGGTTTTTCGTGAAGGACTTCATAACTCGACGGGTACTCCTCCGTTGTGATAGCACGGTGATCTTTACCCGCCACGAAGCCTTCTCAATTCCTCAAGCATATCTTACCGGTCGATATCGTGGCATCAACGACTTGGACATCCGGAAGTGAAGTGTTGCGGCGTCTTGTGTCTAGTGATTCTATTTCTTGTAATAAAAGAAGCTTCCCGTTCTTTGTCATGCTTGTCACTTGGTAAACACGTGAAGCTTCCATTTGTTAGTTCGCCTAGTTCTCTACTTCTTGTTTTGACATTGTTCACTCGGATTGTGGACCTCCCAATTCCGAGTCTTTCCGGTTTCAAGTATTATGTTTTGTTTCTTGATCATTACTCTCAAGATGTTTGGGTTTATCCATTAATGAATAAATCGATGTTTTGTCTAAATTTCGCTTGTTTCAGTAGTTATGTTCGTACTCAGTTTAAGTATGAAATTAAGTCGTTTCAGTGTGATCATGGTGGTGAGTTTGATAATACTGCCTTTCATAAATTATTTTCCACCCATGGCATCCAATTTAGATTTTCTTGTCCCCGCACCTCACAACAAAATGGAAAATCTGAACGCATGATTCGTACCATCAATAACCTTATTCGTACTTTATTGTTCCAAGCACATTTACCACCTAACTATTGGACCAAGCTCTTAATATGGTGTTTATTTATTGAATATCCTACCTTCCCGTGCCATTAACAATGACATACCTTTACCCGCCTTTTGGTGCTACACCGATTATAGTGTCCTTCGTGTTTTGGATGCCTCATACCCACATATTGATACCAACCATAAATTAGGACCTCGCGCTACACCTGCCATATTTTTGGGACATGCTGCCAATCATTTTGGCTATCGTTGCCTTGATTTAAACACCAACAAAATCATTATATCTCGTCATGTTACCTTTGATGAAACGGTTTTTCCATTTCGAACCCATCCGTCCAAACCCACTCCCTCATATGATTTTTTGGAAGATTCTTTCAATCTCATTTCCACCATAATCAACACCACCCCAATTGGTCCTATTTTAAACCCGGTTCCTATACCACCTGTTGACATACCTACACCTAACGAACCAGTTAACATACCTACCTCCCCTTCCCCACCCACACCAACGCCAACGCCACATGTCTCTCCCGCACCTGTCCATGACCCACCAACGTCACATCCTGTTGTATCTACTCATCCCATGGTCACACGTTCTCGTGTCGGGACTACTCGTCCTAATCCTAAGTATGCTGGTCATGTGTCAACTATTTCTCCTTCCCCTAGGTCGTATAAGGATGCTCTTGATGATCCAAATTGGCGAAATGCTATGTTTGATGAATATAATGCGCTTATTAAGAATAAAACTTGGACTAGTGTACCTCGTCCTGCGGTGTCAATGTTGTTCGATGTATGTGGTTATTTCGCCATAAGTATTTGGTCGATGGCACTCTTCGTCGGTACAAGGCACGCCTTGTTTCCAATGGTAGCACACAGGTGGAGGAGTAGATGTTGATGAGACATTTAGTCCGGTTGTTAAGCCGGCACCATTCGATCGTTTTAGCTTAGCTATTTTCGACATTGGCCTGCATTCATCGCCTTGATGTCAAGAATGCGTTTTGCATGGTGATTTGGTGAAATTGTTTATATGCATCACCACCGGTTTTCGGATCCCGAGCATCCAGATTATGTTTGTTTATTACGTTCTCTTTATGGTCTTAAGCGGGCGCCTCGGGCATGGTTTCAACGGTTTCTTGCTTATATTCTTCTTGTTGGGTTTACTTGAGTCGGTGTGATTCTTCGTTATTTATTTACCCTGTGGTGATGATCTCGCTTTACGCTACTATATGTGGATGATATTGTGCTTATCGCTTCTCCGATAGTTTATTCTGACGGATTATTGCTTCTTTGCATAAGGAGTTCTCTATGATGATTGGGTACTCTTAATTATTTTTGGGTGTGTCGATTCTGGCGTGACTCTTCCGGGATGTTTTGTCACGTAAGTATGCTATGGAGATTTTGGAGCGTGCACATATGGTTGGTTGTAATCCTTCCGGACTCGGTTGACGCCGAGTCCAAGTTGGGTGATGATGGTGATCCGGTTTCGATCCCACGTTATATCGAGTCTTGCAGGTTCTCTTCAAGATCTCACTTTCACTAGACCCGATATTACTTATCTTTGCGGCAGGTTTGTTTATATATGCATGCTCCTCGAGAGCCTCATTTCACCGCTCTCAGCGGATATTACGGTATGTTCAGGGACTTTGGGTTATGGTTTACGATTATTTTCTTACCACCGAGTCCTTGGTTGCTTATTCGGATCTTCGATTGGGTGGTTGCCCTACCACTCGCCGGTCTACATCAGTTATTGTGTTTTTCTTGGCAATAACTTACTTTCATGGTCTTCTAAACGTCACCGACGATTTCGCCCAAATCTTGAGGCCGAGTATCGGTGTTGCAATGCTTTTCGAGACATGTTGGCTTGAATTTACTACGTGAGCTTCATACGCCATTGTCATCTCGCTACTATTGTTTATTGTGATAATGTCGGTGCGGTGTACTTGTCTTCTAACCTGCTCAAACATCGCACCAAGCATATTGAGATTGATATTCATTTTGTTCGTGATTTGGTTACTCTTGGTCAAGTTCGAGTTCGCATGTTCCTTCTCGGTTTCAAGATGTCGATATTTTTACCAAGGGTTACTGTCATTCGCCTTGTTTTGAGTTTCGTGACAACTTGAGTGTTCGGTCTCCTCCCGCTAAAGCTGCGGGAGTGTTAGACTATTAGTATTATATTAGTATTTGTATTTGGCCCATTGTATATTAGGCCCGTTATATATCCTATATAATCTTGATGTACCAAACATTATTATTCATTCAATATACACAAACTTACACTTCATGCGGTAAATTAAAACTTATAGGAACTTTTAAACGCGTTCAAAGGACGATGATATTCTCCTTATACAATTTGATCTGAAGATCAATATCTTTTCAATTTTTGAAAAAAAACAAAAACTTTTTCATTTAAACTTTTCTATACATACTTGATATGTTAAATTTGATTCTAAAACTATTTGTTGAAACACAAAACTTATTGACGTTTGCACTGCTTGCAATATTTATGCTTCGCAGCAAAAACAAAACTTCTTGGGTGGACAATTGCTTATCCTTGAAGTGCTTATTTTGAACTTAAAAACTTATTTCAAAACAATAATGAATTAATGACCTCATTTGGCATGTGAAAGGACTTAAGAATGTAAGTTGGCCTCAATTAGCAAAACATCTATTCTGGAAACAAATATCAGAACGGAATAGGAAATATGAGTTGCTTGCTTGTTTTTATCTTCTGTCGTTTGGTGGTGTTACGAATTTTGAACTGGCCCGTGATGGAAATGGGAAGTACTTCCGACATGCGCGGGTCATATTTTTGACATATCGAATCACTTCAGCAAATCACATACAACGCAACTATTACAGAATACACATATCATATAATATAAGTATGAATATATAATTTGTATATTTCTTAATAGTAGTTTTTTACTAATAACTAATTAATGTTCTGATGTTTTAATTGCAGGTGGGCGAGAGGCGGTTACCCTCTTGAACCTCTGGTCCATATCCCGAAGGGGGATCCGCATAGGACAAAAGGCTGGTAATGGGTGATGACCCAATACCGCACTTAGGCAAACCCTCGTTTGGGTAATTCGTGCATTTGACTAGAGATCACACTTTGTGTCTAAACCTGCTGATTGAGTCCACATAAAGACTGACTCCACATAAGGACTATCAAGCGTCCAAGTTTCCTTTGGATACGGGAACATACTTGTCTGATTTTGGTTTTTACTAGAGTAAAGGAAATAAGGGTTGGCTCGTCTTGCTCGAGAGATGTAGTAGGAGTGGGGGACTGCTTACTACATCTCGAGCAAGACGATCCAACCCTTATTTCCTTTACTCCGGTAAAAAACCAAAATCAGCCAAAGTATGTTCTTAAGCACCGATGCAAGGATCTTTGTCAGTCAACTGAAGAAGCCATAGTTGAAAATATGAACCTGCTGCACTCTCGTCAAAAGAAACTCCTGCATGTAACAATTTAATTGACTTTATTAGGGGCTTCTAAGACCTATCAAGATGTTTTAATGTATCGATCTCCTAGCATTTTTACTTTGACTTTGTGTGTTGTTGCAAACTGCTGTGGTTATGTGTGAAATCTGTGGGGTTATGGTCATCTTGACCATCATTTTGGCTGCCTTTAAGAAAAATTAGTCTAAATTCATGAATTACTTTGCATAAAATAGTCCTTGATATGGTTTAGTAACCAAATTGCTCAAATTTCGCAAGTATTGGCGAATGAGATTCAGTATCCAATACCCGTTTGTTGAATGGCCTTCGACTAAAACCTGGTTTTTTATCTTCTGTTTGGAACAAACGGTTATGCGACAGAAATCAAAAAGAAAAGTGCAGAAAAGCCTTCTTTAATTTATAGAAACTTGTCCTATATATACTAAGGAAACGCTGCCATCAAGGGATACAACGTTTACTTTTTCCTAAACGATATACCTATTATAAGAAACGGTTTATTGCCGTTCTATTCTAATGACCCACTTTGACCCAGCCCATAACCCAAGTGTTTACAGGCTTTACATTTACAGAACATAAAAACATAATATACATTAACTATCCTAGACTTTGCTTCTATAACATTAATGGTCCAATACCGTTTCAGGCTGTGATTATGAGTCTCACTCTTGTGTCACCCGTAATGGTTACTGCCATACATAGATCATGTTTCTTTCACATGAAGGTGTTGCTAAAGAAAGAAACATCAAAAAATCACATCATTGTTGATCTTCTTTAAGTATCCTATCTTGTGTAAGATTTAAGCCAAGTGCATGTCAAAAGCGCGCTGCTCATATTATCGATGAAATGTTGGAATTTGAAGCCATTTTGCAATGTGAAATGCTCTTTTGTAAGAGCTATCTGCTCATATCACTTGAACTTGTTAAGAATTTCTAATAGACTCTTACTTGAATCCAACTATTGGTGTTAGTTTGCTGCTAACTTTGTACTATGTAATCAATTGTATAAAACAGGTACCAAAGCTAAAGCTGGAGACGAACCACTTGCTCAAGAAGAAGGACCACATGTTCTTAAGTGTCCATTATTCTTGATATGAAATATAAAGAAACAATACCAAAAAATTACTGAAAATTTAACTAAATTTCTAAGTGTAAATAATTTCTACGCCTACTGCGCCTAGCTATAACCGGCTAATAGTTTTGTATGTTTTGTTATCTGTGGTTGCGCCATTATAGCACGTCGAAACTCCAACCAAAATCAGCTTCATGTGTATTTCTTGGGTAATCGGGATCTCAATGGGCTTACAAGTGTTACCATCCAATTTCCCATAAATCAACTATGTACTCAGTCATGTTTATGGGTTCCCTAACTAATAAAAACATAATATGAACCAAAGTCAAGAAGCCCGATAATAAGGATGACCCATGTTTACGGGTTCCCTAACTAATAAAAACCTAACCTCATTTCTAACATTATAAAACTCACACCAACCCCACCAACTCAGCCAACCCCACCTGATCCTGCATCACCAACCCCACCTCCTTCCTCCATTTCACCGACCCAAGATCCTCCAATTTCTCCCATTATGGCATCCCCAGACGTCCCTCCCTCACCACCACCACCCACCTCTCCTACGCACTCAGCGGCCCGCTTCCGCTTCCCAAGACCCTCAACCTATTCCTACCCCTACCCCAATCTGCGACCTCGGCTCATCCCATGGTTACATCGTTTCGTGTCGGGACTACACGTCCCAATCCCGTTATGCTTGTCATGTGTCTACCGCTTCCCTTTACCCGCTCTTATACCGCTTTTCATGATCCTAATTGGTTAAATGCTATGTATGATGAATTTAATGCTCTTATTAAAACAAAACTTGGATTCTTGTACTCGTCCCACGGCTACCAATATTGTTCATCAGATGTGGTTATTTCGCCACAAGTACTTGGTCGATGGCACTCGGCCTCTACAAGGCTCGCTTTGTCGTGAATGGTAGCACTCGATAGAGGGTTGATGTTGATGAGACCTTTAGCCCGGTTGTCAAACCGGCACTATCCCTGACTGCCCTAAATTTGGTCGCTTTAGACATTGGCCGGTTCACCACCGATGTTAAGAATGCATTTCTACATGGGATTTATCTTAGACTATTTACATGCACCAGCCACCTGGTTTTCGTGATGCTGAGCACCCGGATTATGTATGTTTGTTACGCCGATTCAGATGGTGAAACAAGCTCCTCGGCTTGGTTTCGTTTTGCTACATATGTTCTTGGATTGACTTTACACATAGTCGCCGTGACACCTCCTTGTTTATTTATCATCGTGGATTGACACCGCTTATCTTTTATTATATGTTGATGATATTGTCTTGACCGCTTCTTCCGATGGATTACTTCAACAGATTATTGCGACTCTTCATAAGGAGTTCTCTATGATAGATTTGGGATCACTAAATTATTTTTGGGAATATCTATTACACGTGACACTTGGTAAATTTTGTCTCGGCAAGTATGCTTCAGAGATTCTCGGCGTGCTCACATGGTCGATTGTAATTCCACCGGACTCGGTTGACACCGAGTCCAAACCGGGCGATGATGGCGATCGATATCCGATCCCACCTTATATCGGAGCCTTGCACGGTCACTTCAAGATCTTACATTCACTCTAGTGATATATCTTATGTTGTTCAAACAGTGTGTCTTCATATGTATGATCCGCGAGCCTCATTTCACGCTCAAACGGATTTTGCGCTACATTCGAGGTACTTTGGACTACGGGTTACAGTTGTATTCATCTTCTACTACCTCATTGGTTGCATATTCAGATGCTGATTGGGCTGGTTGCCCAACTACTCGGAGGTCTACTTCTGGATATTGTGTATTTCTTGGCAACAACTTGCTCTCATGGTCCTCTAAGCGCCAACCGACACTTTCTCGTTCTAGTGCTGAGGCAGAATATCGTGGGGTTGCCAATGCCGTTGCTGAAACGTGTTGGTTGCGGAACCTTCTTCGTGAGCTTCATACTCCAAAGATCTTGACGACTCTTGTATACCGTGATAATATTAGTGTTGTCTACATGTCCTCGAATCGGTTCAACATCAACGCACCAAACATATCGAGATAGACATTCATTTTGTTCAAGATTTAGTGGCTACTGGTCAAGTCGAGTTCTTCATGTGCCTTTCGCCATCGGTTATGGACATCTTCACCAAGGGATTGCCTCGGCTTTATTTGAAGAATTTCGCTCCAGTTTGAGTGTTCATTGTCCTCCCGCTCAAACTGGGGGTGTGTTTGTAGTATGTATTTAGTATTTGTAGTAGGCCCATGTATTTGTACCAAGCCCATGTCTTTGTAGGTTTGGCTCCTATTTGTATACCCGTTTGGGATTGTCGATCAATGAAACACAAACACACTTACAAGTAAAAGTTATGGTTGAAACGTGAAATAAACAAAATATATATCGACGGGATTATCTAGCGGCAAACACCATGTATACATAAACGTGAAGTGATCAAATGTAATTGTAAAATGTTGTAACATTCGGTAATTCAACTCAAAGTAAATTTTTAGAATGTATCAAAAACATGTAAAACATTTAGTAAAACCGAAAATAAAACATTATATGAATAGTAAGATAACTAATAATGCACGTTATTCGCCACGTAAAATTTGTTGGTACATGACAATTGAGGTGTACACTCCTTCTTGACCAAACTCTTGGACTGACTTCATTAATACCTTTGTAGTTCTACATGATATCTCTCTAGAAAACGCAACATAAATATGGTCGTGCGATAAAATAGAGTACGGCAAATAGACGATCACATTTGAAATTGTTTGGCCGTGAGCGGGTTTGAAGGGCTGAGAACCATCAACACTAAAATACGGATCTCATGTCAACAAAAAAATATTAGTAAACGGGGTGACAAATGTATAATAGATCATCAAAATATTCGGACATGAGACGTCAATTTTTTTGATAGATTCCAATATTAATTTTGTGATACCAACCATTTTCAGAATGTTAGTAAGACTGCAATTTTGAGGTTGTATGTACTTCGTATTTTATAACATAAACTCACTCATGAAATCCATATTATAACGTGACCCATATATCAAAAGGTTGATGGATGAATGCTAAAGTGAGACATCAATAACGATTATTGATGCCCAACTGCACCAAGCACTCTGAGGAAAGAAGCAAAACTACTCTACATGAGTAGATGGGAAAGAATAAATGGTGCCCAACTCCTCACATGAATTAAAAGCCACCAACTATCCTCTCAGTACTTGTATGACTAAAATCAAATACACTACTTGTATTTGACCAACACAAAATTTTCGTTTCTCTGGTATTCTCTCCCACAAACACAAACAAAAACCCTTCTCAGATCTGAACAACAACAACAACACACCATCATTTTAACCGGACAACATAAACATGGTTATGTACCATATCGACTACGACAATTTGCCACCAGCATGCCTTTTTTTTCGTCTTCACAAAAGTGTGTTAGACTACGTTCATAATATTCACAGGTAGTTAGTCTCATTTTGTTCATGCATGTGATACCTTTTTAATTCTTGTAAAGTTTCTTGTTCTTGTGTTCTGTGTTGCTTATTACTTGTTATCTGGTTGATTATTATTTGTTTATTATTAATTTTTTTTGGTAACTAATAACTTTGAAGGCTGCAATTAGTACGTATGTTATCAGGGATTAGTTACATGTAGCTAGCAACTGATACGGTATGCATGATCTTGTGCTTTACTGTGATTAGTCATTGTAGTAATATGTAGAGTATAAATTGTGATTGACGTGTGAGATTTATAACTGGAGGGGGATAGGATTTAGCTAATAAGCTTGTATGGCATATTGGAGGATGTGTAGTACACTTATGCTGTTTGGTCTTGAAGCTATTGTTTGTTTGTATCTTGTGCTTGTTTTTATCTTCTGTCTTTTGGTGGTGTTACGAATTGTGATCTGGCCCGTGATGGAAATGGGAAGTACCTTCGACACGCGCGGGTCATATTTACAAGTTTCATTAATATTTTAAATATCGAACCAGTTCAATGTCATATAATATTTACAAGTTTCATTAATATTTTACATATCGAACAAGTTTCATTAATATTTTACATACAACGTAACTATTATGGAATACACATGTCATATAATATAAGTATGAATATATAATTTGCATATTTTTTAATACTCCGTAGTAGTTTTTTACTAATAACTATTTAATGTTTTGATGTTTTAATTGCAGGTGGGCAACATTTCCAGGGTGTTACCGCTCTTCAACCGCTTGTCCATATCCCGAAGGGTGATCCACATAGGACAAGAGGATTCGCATTTGTCTATGTGAAGAGTTTGGATGACGTGTGGAGGGCTCTCACGTTGGATAGTACCCACATAGGATGCAAAAGGATAAGGGTTACCCCCGGACTCTTCCCGGATAAGGGTCCATTTCCCACCTTCATTTTCCGATCCATATGATTATGTTGTGACCTGTACCTGTCAGCCGGGGCCTCATAAGAGGGTTGACGCTAGGCGTTGGTCCTTTTTGATGCCGATCATAAGTCAATGGAGATCAGAGAAGGGTTCACCGAGTGCTATGGAGCTTGGAGATCATTTGTTTGCTGCTGCTGAGATTCTTCCTATTACGGGAGAACCTCTTCACCACACCGTTCCATTGTTAGCTGCACGACTTGTGCGATGTGAGGATCAGCTTGGGGAGGCTATGTCATACGTCGATGAGGTTCCGCTGGTCCGAATTGAGAGCATAGAGGACGAGGTTGGGAGCCTCGTTGCCGGGAGGACCGCGATGGAGGAGGTGTTTGATAGGATTGGCACTCAGTCGGAGCGAGCTAGTGAGGCAGTGACAATTCTGGAGCGGAGGATGGAGTTGGAGAGATTGGAGTTGCTAGACAGAGTTGAGATGCTAGAGGAGTTGTCTGATGACATCCCGAAAGGTGTCCAGTAACACTTATTCGCTACTCATTTCCATATCCTTCCTTGATGCAATATTCAAATTGTTATATACGTGATCTTTTTAGGATGTATACAGTTTGAGAGAATGTGCTGTACCGGGTCGGTAACCTTTTATCAACATATTGATCTAGAAGTGGAGTATTAAGTGAAAATAACAACCCTTGTATCTCTGTGTTCTTGATTTCTTTTGATTCTGGTACACATAACTAATGAGAACCATGAACCAAGATGAATGAACTCAAGCTGTCCATACTTACCTAAACATATATTGTACGGTCATAAAAATGTCGGTTAGGCTCATAATTATTTGCCTAGTAGAAAAAGCTTCAAACAATAGTGTTCGCACAACCAGAACCTAGTTATGATCCTAAAAAGACGAAGAATAATTCGTTCAACATGCAAGAACAGTTTTTATGTTAGGTATCAAATCTTAAAGTGATAACACGTACCCTTATTTTCCTGCATTAATGATTTGTGCTTTAAGATCACAATAATGACCTCATTTGGCATGCGAAAGGACTTAAGAATGTAAGTTGGCCTCAATTAGCAAAACATCTATTTCTGGAAACAAATATTGGAACAAAATAGGAAATATGAGTTGCGTGCTTGTTTTTATCTTCATCTTTTGGTGGTGTTACGAATTTTGATTTGGCCCGTGATGGAAATGGAAGTACCTCCGACACGCTGGGTCATATTTACAAGTTGCATTAATTTTTGACATATCGAATCAGTTCAGCGAATCACATACAACGTAAATATTACGGAATACACATGTCATATAATATAAGTATGAATATATAATTTGTATATTTTTTAATAGTAGTTTTTTACTAATAACTAATTAATGTTATGATGTTTCAATTGAAGGTGGGCGAGCATTTCCAGATGGTTACCGCTCTTGAACCTCTGGCCCATATCCCCAAGGGGGATCCGCATAGGACAAAAGGCTGGTAATGGGTGATGACCCAATACCGCACTTAGGCAAACCCTCGTTTGGGTAATTTGTGCCTTTAGGGAAACAGATGGAAGGGTGTTTCCCTAAAGGCACGGATTACTCCCAGACGAGGGCCCTCGTCTGACTGCGGTATTAACTCCTTTGTTAAATTCCCGAGCTTATACATTCTAGATCCACGCTCAAACGTCGTGGCATTGGGCTTGAACATTCTAGATCCACGCTCAACCATCTTGGCATTTGACTAGAGATCACACTTTGTGTCTAAAACTCCTGATCAAGTCCACATAAAGACTATGACCCACATAAGGACTATCAAACGTCCAGGTTTCCTTTGGATACGGGAACATACTTTGGCTGATTGTGGTTTTCACCGGAGTAAAGGAAATAAGGGTTGGCTCGTCTTGCTTGAGAGATGTAGTAGGAGTGGGGGACTTCTTACTACATCTCGAGCAAGACGATCCAACCCTTATTTCCTTTACTCCAGTAAAAACCAAAATCAGCCAAAGTATGTTCTTAAGCACCACGCAAGGATCTTTGTTTGTCAACTGAAGAAGTCGTAGTTATAAATCTAAACCTGCTGCACTCTCGTCAAAAGAAACTCCTGCAGGTAACAATTTAATTGAATTTATTAGGGCTTCTAAGACCTATCAAGATGTTTTAATGTATCGATCTCTTAGCATGTTTACTTTGACTTTGTGTGTTGTTGCAAACTGCTGTGGTTATGTGTGAAATCTGTGAGGTTATGGTCATCTCGACCATCATTTTGGCTGCCTTTAAGAAAAATTAGTCTAAATTCATGAATTACTTTGCATATAGTCCTTGATATGGTTTATTAACCAAATTGCTCAAATTTCGCAAGTACTGGCGAACAAGATTCAGTGTCCAATACCCGTTTCAGGCTGTGATTATGAGTCTCACTCTTGTGTCACCCGTAATGGTTACTGTCATACATAGATCAAATTCTTTCACATGAAGGTGTTGCTAAAGAAAGAAACATAAAAAAATCACATCGTTGTTGATCTTCTTTAAGTATCCTATCTTGTGTAAGATTTATGCTAAGTGCATGTCAAAAGCTGCTCATATTATCTATGAAATGTTGGAATTTGAAGCCATTTTGCAATGTTGAAATGCTCTTTTGCAAGAGCTATCTGCTGATATCACATGAACTTGTTAAGAATTTCTAATAGACTCTTTACTTGAATCCAACTATCGGTGTTATTTTGCTGCTAACTTTGTACTATGTAATCAATTGTATAAAACAGGTACCAAAGCTAAAGCTGGAGACAACCCACATGCTCAAGAAGAAGGATGACATGTTCTTTGGTATCCACGCGGTCCGCCTACTACAGAAAAAGAAGCCGTTGTTGAGAATCTCAACCCTGCACCAATGCTTGCCTCAAAAGAAACTCCTCCTTCTCCTAGTAACAATTTGAACCACTTTACTGGAGGCTACGACTAGCATGTTTATTATTACTTTTACTTTGTGCTTTGTTGCAAACTACCATGGTATGTATGGACTCAGTACTAGCATCATTTTGGCTGCCTTTAAAAGGCTTTTTAGCAATTATGGTCATCTTGGTCCGTCAAGTGGAGAAAATGCGATTCCTGTGACAGATTCATCAGATGCTGGTAACAACTAAATCGAATTCGTTGGGGTTCTGAAACCTGTTAAGATATGAATGAATAAATAAATTTGAACACTTGCTCTTTTGCATGTTTAGTACTTTGACTATGTAAGTTGTCAACTGATATGATTATTTGGTGACCTTATCTAATCTTGAGCTGTCATATGGGCTGCCCTTTGGCAAATTAGTCTTTGCAAGCATCAAGATTCAAAGCTGAAAGTTCACTATATAACGACCTTCAGTTAGGAACACATGAAACAAGAGAAAAATGTCTCTACCTTATCCTAACGCTCAAGTCGATGATGCAAAATTTTGTTAGCGCTGTCATGTTCTACTACCAGGTTGGACTTGCGGCACGGTGATAATATTACAAATGAAACATGAATTGAAGTAGCATAAACTTGCATAGCCTGAACTCTGAAAATGGAGACCTCAAAGTACATTATGATTGTAGCGATCGATGTTAATATGCATACATGTCATGATGTTAATTATTTACCAATATAGTTATGAATCAAGAGGTTAACACCCTTGCCTCTGGAGACAGAGGTCAAGGGTTCGATCATCATCCATTGCAAGGCCGGAGGTCTTTTTCTACCTTTGGTAGAACCGGAAGCAGCCTCTCTACCTTAGGTAGGGGTAGGGCTGTCTACGTCTCAACCTCCCCCATACACCGTGGAAGACGGTATTGGCACCCATAACCCATGGAAGACGGTATTGAGAGTTACTTTACTTTACTTTTATAGTTATGAATCATTACTTTACTTTTATAGTTATGAATCAAAATTTTGAAACTTTGTGTAAACTCCTTTTAATGTTTGTTAAGTTAATTTGAAACAATATTATTTATGTTTTATTAATGTTTGGGTCAAACGGTAGGAAACTATGGGTTGAACTTTATACCCAAACACCCGTTAAACTTTGGTTGTTAAGTTAGTTATGGGCCTGTTTTATGGCAGTTAAGAAAACGGTTACACATGAAACGTTACAACGCTTCATGGAAATTGTTCATACCGTTTCACTAGGTATATATAGACGAGTCTAGGATTTTATGTACAACAACAATTTACTTTTATATTCAAGTCTTTTAGTTATCTTTGTTCATCATTTGTGTTATCATTTATTTCGATATACAAGTTACTTTTGTCTCAAGTTCATTGCTCATAATCATGGTAAACTATAAGTCCGTTATGTGTCGAAGATGGCTTGGTTTAGAACCTGTGAAAAGAAGCCAACACTTTGTTTGAGTATATGAAAACAACTACTTAAATCAATTACCAAATTTTACTCCTACCACACCAAATATCCATAACCAACATTATTTTTCACATTACATATCTCTACATCGCGAGCAAATACATTTGCTTGGCCCTTTTATTCGATCGCTAGTTAATACGTGTCACAGCTGTATTTAAAAAAATATTGGATTGCGAGCAAATTTTGTTGCTCGCCACATCCGTTTGCTCGTCAAATATGAGATGATTTATTAAAATTATTAAACGACGAGCAAAGAATGTTGCTCGCTACATGATTTGCTTGACACAATTTGTTCCTCTGTTGTATCTCGCATGGTTTGTAGATGAATAATATCTGACAATATGGCCAAAACAATTTGCTTAGAAATTTTGAATGCTAGTCACCTTGTATTTCAACCACCATCTTTAATATTTCAACTACCAAACACTCTTTAATATTTCACCTACTTCATCTAATATGTTATGAAACATTAAGTCTCTAAGTAAATTGAAATATCAAAACTTATACAATACTCCGTATAAGATTAAACAAACACTCACAATCGGACCACTAGCTAGTTGTTTGCTTAAAACCTAACCCTACACACAAAAAACTTGTACAAGAATCCTACACACATAAGTTGCAGCCACCAAACCACTACACACAAAAAAACTCACCTATCACTTGTACAACAGAAATGATTTTGGGTTTCGGGTAAGTTTTAGTTTGCTTGGTTTAGGCGTTTAGCTAACAAAACATTGTTATGTACTATATCGACTACGACAATTTGCCACCAGCATGCCGCTTTTTTCGTCTTGACAAAAGTGGGTTAGACTACTTTCATAATATTCAACACACAGGTTAGTTATGTTGTGTTTGTTAATCTAATGGGTAGTTAGTTCATATGATACCTTTGTAACTCTTATAAAGTTTCTTGTTCTTGTGTTCTGTGTTTCTTCTTATGAGATGTTAATGTTGGAATATGGTAGTTGGAATAGCCGACACGGTTAAGGGTGTGTGAGCCTATTGGGCACACACTTTAAACACTAGATCTAATATATATTGAGAAAATTCATGGAACACATGATATAATAGAACTGCTGTGAAAATGCTTTACTTTTCTACTCATTCTAGTGATAAGAATATTATTACTTGTGATATACTTTCTACAAAGCATTACAAGAATAAATCCCTTTGGCGATAAAAACCCTCCACTTGTTGTCACTAAAGGTGCAATGGGTCTATTTCAGCTCATATTTTGTCAAATGTTTGACCACGGGACTCACACTTTCAGCGACTACATATGTTCTCGCTAAAAGTGCTAGTCAAATTATATTAATTTATAACAAAAAAAAAGCAGCTAAACGTAAATATCAACACGCCAAAACTTTAGCGACAACATGTGTCGTCGCTGAAAGTTTAATCAATATATTTTTAAATTAAGTAATAGTTAACAAATAATTTAATAAAAAATCTTGTTACGTGTACACATTTACAAAGTTAATATTTCAATAAATCATTAAATTTATTTTGGTTGTTGAAATGTGTTTGTAAAGGTAATTAATTATGTATTTTTGATACTTTCAATTAGCACATATTACTCATAGAAATAACTTGCATTGATAGTGTCAAGAGCACAAATATGAATGTGTAAACTAGAAGAACATTAACGTATCAAGCGGTGTTAAATCACAACAAATAACTAAGCATGCGAATTATTGATAAACATTTAAAAATTAACACATTAAAATAAGGGAAAATTCCGTAAATAAACCAGTCGCCCTAATGCATATCACTTTTTACCTTCTTTTCTTCAAAAGTACAAAATAGACCGGGGCGACTCTTGTTTGGGGCAACTTTTGTCTACGTTTTAACCCGTGTCCGAGTCAATCGAATAAAAAATAATTCACGTATCGTATTTTGATGTTGACTCATGGTTGGGTTGTATAGGTTGCCCAATCGCCTGGTCTATTATGAACTTTTGAAAATTTAAGGTCTAGAAAGTGATATGCATTAGGGAGACCGGTCTAATTTCAGACAGATTAACACATTAAACTAAGGGGCAATGACAAAAAAAGACCGAGAGAAATTGTTTTTCCACCGACGGACTATTTCCAAATTTGGAAAAAAATCAAAATATAGACTTAATCGACCACTCGACAAATCGTTTTTCCGAGACTCCACCAAAATCTTCACACATTTTTCGTTAGTAAATGTTTTTTACTCAACTCAAAATAGGCCTTACTCGACAAATATGATATTTTGTTTTTTATGAAAAGTGGGCCCACGATTAACTTTTAATTTACCCGACAATTGAGTTAGTTTTGTAATACTTTCGGTTGACTAAATTTCTTTATTTAACTCTTTTGTCTTTTACCAAAAAAGACAAATAATAAATATATTTTTAATTCATTTATATTTTTCGCATTAATTTATTTTCTTGACTTTTCTTTTTCTAATTTGTGACTTTTTCAATTTTCTTATATTAGCCAAGTTAACCAAATGGTTAACCACAACTACCTAACGGACACACTAAACTAACCCAAATACACACACAAACTAAACACAAACCAAACGAAACACAAACCATAATATGTGTTAGTATACAAGTTAGTGTTTAAGTGGTAGTTGTCTATAAGGACTTGTATAAATGTGGTGTTCGTGCCCTCTATTTCTTGTTTGTTTCTAGTGAGTGGAGGGCCATGGTTCTATATTTACATTGGTCTAGTGAGAGCGGCATCAAGGGGGTTATTAGTATATTTTTGGTCCCTGGTGCTTTGTTTCGTTAATGTGTGTTTGTAATGCCCGATGTTGTGCCTTGAGAAATCTGTTCTCGTTAAACCCATCTTGTTCTCCTTGTTTTTGTAGTGATTGCGCCTAATAGTGTTCTTTTTTTTGTTTTTCAGTTTCATTTGAGGATGTTAGCTGCTGTTTGCTTGAGGGATGATTAAAGTTGGTGGTTTTTTTCTTGAAAACTATGGTCTACTTTTTTTTGTTTGTATTCAGAATATATCTTTTGCCCCCACTATGCTGTTAAACTAAAGAAAATGTTTCTCATTCACCGTAGTGGGGAAGGTGGTGAGTCGTATGCCTAGCTGTTTTTACTTTCTTTGGCTGTAACTTGTCCCTTCTTATTGGGATGAAGAACTGATTCTGCAAACAAAGGGTTTTGTACCTTCCCTTTGTTATGTACCTTCCCTTGAACGAGGATGAGACAAACAAAGGGTTTTCTTTCACCTACTTCACATCAATGGAAGACTACAGGGCAGGGCTCGGTCTTCACAACTCTGAGCTGCAGGGAAAGGATATCTTGGTTTTGCCGGGATTATACTCCAGCTGTAGGGGCCGTCGATGTGTGTGAGGGTAATATTCTGTTCTCTTTTGAACTTTGTACGTATGCTCTGTAAATCAGAACCATAATATGTGTCAGTATACAAGTTAATTTTTATAAATGTGGTGTCCATGCCCTCAATTTCTTGTCTAGTGAGAGTGTCCAGAACCATAATATATTTTTGGTCCCTGGTGCTTTGTTTCGTTAGTGTGTGTTTGTAATGCTATATTTTCACCCATTCAATGGTTGCTTCTAATTCTATTTAACTCATCTTCCGCAGGCACTGGAGCAAAATGGTACAATGCCGGACAAAAGACTTATGATCCTCTCCGTCCTCCGTCGTTGTTGCTGGAAGGAAAGTGCCTATATATTTGGTTTTTAAACAATGCCCCGTAATGCAACCTATGATGAAGTATGACTTTTACTATATCGTTCAAAATAATTATATATTACTATTTAATAGTACTAGTTTTTATTACTCCGTAACATTTAATCCATGTTTTACTTTCAGGTGTTTCAACACTTCAACAATGTTGTAGATATACACTTTATTGTGTACCATCCAATGAATGAGGATGAGACAAATAAGGGTTTTTCCTTTATTTCTTGACTTTGGTTGAAGACTACGGGGCAGTATTTGGTCTAAACAACTCTGAGTTGCTCGGAAAGGAGATATCGGTTGTGCCGGGATTGTACTTCGGTGGAGGGTAATATTCTCTTTTGAACTTTGTTTGTATGCTCAGTAGATCAGAACCATAATATGTGTCAGTATACAAGTTAGTGTTTTTGTGCTGACTTGTGTGAATGTGGTATCCATGCCCTCTATTTCTTGTCGTTTGTTTTGACTGAGTGAAGGGCCATGGTTCCATATTTATATTGGTCTACTGAGAGTGGCATCACGGGGTTATTGATATATTTTTGGTTCCTGGTGCTATGTTTCGTGAGTGTGTGTTTGTAATGTCCGATGTTGTACCTTGAGAAGTTTGTCCTTTTTAAACTCATCATGTTCTCCTTGAGAAATCTTTCATTTTTTAATGATTGTGCCTAAGATGATACTGATTATTATTTTTTGTTTTTCAGGTTGATTTTTGGAGTAAAGTTGTTGTTGGATTTTAGAGAGACTATTGTGTTGCTAGCCGAGATACCCGTTTTTATCTTGAAAAGATGGTTTACTTTTTTTACTTAGAATTGTCGTGTTATGAATCTGTGTTTTGCCCCCCGCTATGCCATTAAACTAAAATCATTTTCTTTTAGTAATGCTCATTCACCTTAGGCTACTCGCATCAAATCCGGTCGACCAAGGTTGACATTGGTGTGGTTGTGTCGGTCTCAGTCGGTCGGCAGAGGAAGTTGGTCGAGATCACGACCGAGATAGAGTGTTTGTTTTGTATGTGTTTTAATTAAATTAAAGTGTATTTTAATTTGTGGGGTATGTTTTTGTAATGTAGGTTGCCTTGGTGAGATGAAAAGTCGTCTGTAGGTCGTCGGAGAGAGAAAGTTGATATGGCAGGTAAAATTAAGGTCGCTGAAGTCACTATGCCTAGTCTTAGTTTTGGGCATGTTAGAACCTTTTATTTTTAGACTCCCTTATATTTGTACGCCTTACGCCTAATTATTATGCCTAAAAATTTCTATTATTCCTAATATACCCCCATTAATGATTAAATAATTTTGTTTTTCTTCTATTTCTCCACACCAATCTCATCAACATTAGTATTCATTTGGTGTTATATTCTATATATATATTTTTTGCAGAAACTTTTGTCACTTGGAAATGAAAGTCAAATTCCATAAGAAATCAATAGGGAACCAAACTCAAACTTGGTTGGAAATTGGTAAGAAATAAATATTCTTCATTGTGTACTCTCTTTTACGAGTAATGAAAGAACTGGAAAGGAGGTGACGTGAATGAGCCTCGTGTGTGATGCTTTGAGGTATGAAACTACAAGTAACATCAATATGATAATCACATTGAACACAGCTGTAGACAAACCCATTAGAGTATAACCAACATACATTACAATAAAACACGGATAAAAACTTTTTACGGGCCCTTGAATGGAGAATGAGTGTATGTTCAGGGTGACCTGGGTATTCTGCTAGTTGAGTAGGAAGTTGGTGTTGAGTTTATGATATATAAAATACAATAAAACATAAAGACATCAAGAGTACACAGCGGAAGACTTAAAGATCATAACAAATAAATTAATTAACTGAAAGTATGCGTAACGTACCTCTTGCGAATGTCAGATCTCTAGAGCAAACCAAAGAAGTGGTTTAGAGAGTTGTCCCTTACCGTTCTACAACTCAAACCAAATGGTGTAAGAATAATGTCTTACAACCACGTTCTTGTACACACGAATTAACCAACGAATCAAGCGATTGCTAGATCTAACACAAGTCCTCGTTTAAGAAAAACGAAACCAAACTCCCTTACAAATGGGGTGTTCGGCGAATATTAGACTAGAGAGAGAGAGAGAGATCTAGGGTTAATTCAATGCACAAGTGTATGAAACCCTAGAACCTATCCTCTTTATATACTAGTAGGTAAACTTAGAGAACAAGTTAGGAATTAGGCCTTGAGAGGCCCTATGGTCGCCACTATTGAAAGCCCAAAGCCCAACCCATAACTTTTCCAATTTTTCCATTTCTAGTCCTTTCTCTTTTCATTTAACAGTAGTTAGTCATTTTTCCGTTAAATACTTAACGATCGTTAACGGACTTAATGTGTAATAATTAATCGTAAACATAAACATTAATTATTAACTTTAATTCTCATTCGCTAATGTGTGCAATCCGTGGTCACGAGTTCGAATCCGACATTCACATGTTTGTAAATATATACATTTCCAATGACTCCCACTGGATATGTTTACAAAGCGTGAAATGACATTGGTTAGCGTCTAGCAACACGCCAATGCCCGGTACAACTCGTGTATGGTTTTCTGGAGAAACCAAGTTTGATGATTCATCATCATATTCATCCTTTTGTTTCTAATACCATGTTAATAAGAATATGGATCTCACTCATTTCTTAATTAACTATTCATTTCTCGCTTTATGATTTATTAAGATTACCAATTCTTACGAACAAGACCTTGGGTATGGCCATACAAACATCTTAACAATCCTACGAGGGGCCCAAGAGTATTATACTTCAAAATAAATTTGAAGGAAACAAATCCATTTTGACTACAAGCGGATTCATAAATTTCGCAACACTTCGAAAACAACCCTTATAACTACCGGTTATGATGACGTATAGTCCGGTGTCGGGTCATGAACCCGACCACAAATTCATACTTACAAGCCCAAAGACGACTTGGGCCAATATCAATAAAGGTTTGGGCTCACGAAGCTCAAGCCCAAATCTATTTACTGAATGGATATAGATATCTTCTAAAATATGAAGATAATCATCCCAACCGACTTAGGCGGGATACTGAAGGTTGGGAACACTGAACCAACAAGGATTCCGTGCATATATAAAGGAATGATACCC